>OX457033.1:36451443-36859918 GCA_949752745.1 Protula sp. h YS-2021
GTTTCACATCACTCTCTTTATCCAAGATTGATTTTTTTTATTATTATTATTCAATCAAATTTTCTTTAGGCTAAAGTGCTTTCTATTGAATGTTTATTTAAGAATTTTACACCTGTGAAACTTGAAACAAAATGGTCCAAAACGAACACGGGCATTGGCTACAGTGAATCCTTTGCAGAGCGAAGCAGATATTTTATTCAAGGCTAAAAGTTGTGAAGACTTTTAGGGCCTGTTTTTTTTTCTCGTTGCTGTGATACACTTTGGTGAACATGAATGGGGGGGGGGGGGGGGGAGAGAAAAACCACTGCAAAACGCTGCATTCCTTATATGGTGGAGAGGCGTGAAAACTTGTAGTGGTGAAAGCTCAGGGCGTGAAATCAAAACCGAAACCCGACGGGGAGGGTGTGTGTGGTGGGGGTGGGGGGGGGGGAGTGGGGGAGGGGTGAGGAGGGAGGAGGGGGCGTAACTTCCAAGCTCGACCGAGTCGGAGGACGAAATGACGTCCGTGATACCCACCCACGACGAGGGGGCTACGACTTTTTTTTCATTCCAATTGGGGAAAGTGGATGGGCGGGGGGAGGGGGGGGGGGGGGTAAGGGGTGACACAAAACAGGTATATCCGAATAACTCGATTTGTCGCGAACATTTTGAAAAATCTCGTATTTCAATTTCCATTGGTCAGACAACAACCAACAGAAATACATTATGGCCTTAAAAACAAATATGGCCACCAAATCAAAAACCCCTCCCTCTGCCCCCCCCCCCCCTCCTCCCCCAATCCTCCATAAAACATATCTTAGCATTTCCGCGAGTTTTTAAGACATATCCTGTCGACTTATAACAACATAAAAACATGCGCGTTTACCAGTAATGTACAAACTCGACTATCCCCCTCTCCTGCCCCCCCCCCCCACCCCTCATAGTTACGAACCTGACTTTCTTCACCATTTTTGTCTCGTTTTCTACCACTGATTGCGATCTCTTGTACTTGGCGACCCTCAACACAGATAACAGGTGACACGGACACGAAATTATCCCCACACAGATAACATGAATCATCCCTTCACAGAAAACTCGAATCATCCCCTCACAGATAACACGAATCGTCCTCTCACAGATAACACGAATCGTCCCCTCACAGATAACACGAATCGTCCCCTCACAGATAACACGAATCGTCCCATCACAGATAACACGAATCGTCCTCTCACAGCATCTCGATAAATCTTATTGTAAACAACAATAATAAAACTACTAAAGACTCACTTTTTCTTATTTATTTAGTTTTATTTACTACTTAAATATGTTGTTCTAGTTTGGAAAACTTACAACTTTTATGCACAAGTTTCGCAATGATGACAAGCAAAATAACTGAAATTGAAAAATACGTCATCGCCACTTTTAAGAATGCTAAATATAGAAAAACCACTAACACAAAAGTTTGCAAATGGGTATGCCTTGCTAGGTACTCTGTTATTGCTTTTTTGTATTTTTTTTCTTCCTCGGATGGTTTCCAGAAAACTCCTACGCTAGGTGATTTAGGAAGACGAAATTTGACAGATAGAGGATGATGAGACGCCGCGAAATCTGCATTTTTTTTTTTTTTTTACATTGACTTTCAAGGTCAAGGTCAAATTGTGTTCAAAATATTTTTTACCTCAAAGCGGTTTCAGAAAACTCCTCCTACAAGGTTTGACGCAGGAAGACGTCAGTTGGCAAAGGTACGGAGAATAATCCTTGTTAAACCCGCATCTTCTGACCTTAACTCCAAGCTAAAGATCAAATTGAAAATCGAAAAATGGCTAGAAACACCGCTCAGATCCTTCTTTAAACATGCTTTCGTTTTCAGCACAGAGCAGCCTCGCGATTTAAATCTCGACATTCAGTGTCAAGGTCGAAGTCATGTGACCTTTGTATATCTAAACCGTCACAGAAAGATTGACCATTCTCTCGAAAACTTACTTTCAACCCTTCGGGCCTATAAGACATTATATGAGGTACCTCGGTGTCCTTGGCCTTCTCGATCAGGGCCAATCAAAAACCGGAAGTTGACCACTATCTTGAAAACGGTTAGAGATATAGCGATTTTTTCGCTCATTTTCGACCCCTTGCGTTTAAACGACGTTACATAAGGGAGACCTCTGTGACCGTGTCCTCGGATAAGGTCATGGTCAAAAACCAGAAGTTGACCAACTATCTCGAAAACGGTAAGAGATAGAATGATTTGAAGCTCAGTGTCTGCCCTCAGGGCAAAACCGACGACAAAGAAGTTATAGCTGAATGGCTTTGACCTTCTCGGTCATAAGGTAACACTAACATTTTCATTTGAGGTCTCTGCAAGTATGTCATCCGCTATCTAGCGGAATTCGGTCTAGTTGCAAGTGATTTTTTTCACATAAATACAATAAATTCACTTTCATTTTCATCACCACCTGCTTCTTCTTCTTCTATTTCTTCTTCTTCTATTTCTTCTTCTTCTTCTTCTTCTTCTCCTCTTACTCCTCGCGTTCATGGAGCCGTGATACGTCACATTTCCTTTCCCGCCCCTTTCTTCATGAACTACTTACGATTCCCCAGCAGCGGAACGCCCTCCCCCGAAATCCTCCCCCCTCCCTATCCCTCCCCCCCCCCCCCCACACACACACACAGCGCCGACTCCATTCACTCATGACTACCCCATACGGAAGGACGTAAGTAAAACGCTCACGTCACTGTGCGGCTCAATGCTTCCCCCTCCCCCCCCCCCCCCACCCCCATCCCCCCATCCACCCACACATAACGCTGAGACCACATGGCTAAAACACACGAATAAACAAAACACTCAATCCCCTCCCCCCCCGCCCCCTCCCCCAAACCCCCCCCCCCCCCCCCCCCCCCCCCTACACACCACGGTTCGTGTCACCCAGTCCTTGACGTCATATTTCTATGTAACAACACAGGACAAAACTGTGCAGTATTATTTATTGTACCCACATTGTCACTCCAAACCGAGACACACGTGACTGTTTGATGAAATGAAGAAAAACATTTGATTTTTTAGTCTTGACTGAATAACTGATGCGTTCCCGGATCATTCGTTTTGCATCGCTCCGAATACGTCGCTCAAATATTTTAGCCAGTCATCAGACACTAACCGCCACTGGGTGTATTTACAATAGTTAACTGCACACTTAACTGATTCCGTGAACTGCTCCGTTAGCAACCAGAACATGTCTGACTACACTCTTTAGCTGTCGTACCCTCAAATCCATACACCTGTTTCAACTCCCCAACCATCTCCTTCCAACCCCCCTCCCCCTTACGCCTACCTCCCTCCCTCACCTACCCACCCAACCCAGGATCCCCCTGGCCTAACCTACACCCAAACAACCCCGCACCACACGGCACCAGTCAGTGTTAATGCCCTCTCAAACTCTGCCTCTCTCCCCCCCCCCCCCCGCCCTACCCCGGCCTCTCCAATTCTGGCGACCGAATCCCCGCCAGCCATCCCATCCTCATGGTCCATCAGCAAACGTTTCCTTTATTGGACAAATGTTGAACAAACATGCCGATTGGCACATACAACACATATCATATACACTGGAACATTGTCACAGCGACATGTGTCGTCCTAGCCGGTATGTCGCTATAACCGGCATGACGTCATAACCGATATGTCGCTATAACCGATATGACGTCATAACCCATGTCTCTTCAGTATAGCTTTTATGTCATTATAACCGATGTGACTTTATAACCGATATGGCGTCATAACCCATACGTCGCTATGACCGAACATGTCATTATAACCGCTATGACGTCACAAACGGTGTGACGTTATAACCGATATATAGTTATAACTGATAGCTTTAAACAGGGAAACGCTCACATGGCTGCTTTTAATTACGTCGCTATAAGGTGCATGTCGTGATATCAGATGTCGTGATATCGAGGTTCTGCTGAACATATGCTTATCTCATATCCGTTTTTCTGTTACCACACTTTTTTTCTCTGCCATCACACTGCAGACCATAGCCCATTTCGGCGACCATAAGGCAGATATATATATTTCTACAATACTCACATGTAAACCAAATTCAATGCCCGTTACATTTCTTCGGCAGGGAATATTATGTTACCTACGCGACAGTGCGTTGACTCATTAAGCGCCGCCCCCAAGTCCCACCCTCCCATCCCTTCTCTAGGGGAGACCTGGACACAGTAGAACGAACTCCTGTACATTTTATCAACAACGCCTTTTGTTTTCTTCTTTTTTTTCGGGGGAAGGGGGGGGGATAGAGAGAGAGGGGCGGAGTTTGTTGCGACGACGACAACTTTTCTACGTATGAGCACAGAACAATGTAAACTTTTATCAAATAGCAACAGTACAGCAGTAATCATAAACAGTTGTGGTTCCCTACGACTAACTACACGATCACTACCTCCCCCCTCCCCTCCCCCCACCCCCGTCCCTCCCCTCGACCCTGCACGGTTAATTAGCGAAGGGCAAAGCCGCCTCAAGGCTTCCATAATGGGGACTGCGTGTCCATCAAAGCTTGCCGTCACCTTACTACGTCACAATAGCCACGAAACAGCACGTGTGTCTTTTCCCTTTTTTTTTAAGCAAAGGTACTTTATGATTGGGCGTAACTCATCCTTGGATAGAGTGAGAGCAGTTAACAACAACAACAACAACAAAAGAAAAAAAAAGAGCACGCCTTTCTTTATTAACCAACCTTAACTTTCAATTAATGCAAAAAAAAAAAAAAAAAAAAAAAAACAGAAGGTTATGGAAAGTGAAAGCACTTGTCACCGAGGTAACGTCACTTGTGGCAGAGAAGTCTGGAACCCGATTCCGGATACAAGGCGTCTTTAAAAAAAAAAAAAAAAAAAAAAAACAAACAAACAACAACAACAACAAAAAACAAAAAAAAAAAACGCCGGAATCTAAAACACGATTTAGGGATTCTGGGAAGCCTTCCGATGCTGTGATGTTTACATTCATCACGCTGTTTCAAACCAGTACGTATAAAAAATGAGTCTTCCTACGTAATTACGAGCAAATACGGGCACTAATAATGGCCTTCTGTTTGAATAATATATTATGGTGATGCTTAAATTGAGCTTAGAGCTTTATACCAACGCTCGTGGAGAGCACAATACTATAGTATGCTCAGTTGTTAACATAATTCACATATAAAAAATAATTTTCTTTTAAATATTAGTAAAAGAAAAAAACACACATCATTTGCCCGCTTAAACTTAAGTGTTACACAACAAAGAAATGCAGAAATTGTGTTTAAAAAGCAAAACTGCCGTATGCCGATATCGTTTAGTCCGAATTACCGTTAATCCAAACAAACTGCAACGGTACCAATCTGATCGGATTAACGAATTTCTACTGTATTATTACTACAATATAATTCTTTTATCTATTCATTTATTTATTATTATTATTATGATCATAAATTTTATTATTTCTTCAAAATTACAGCTGAAGCACTTTTTTTTTCCATATGTCACCTCTAGTGTCATGGACGTATTGTTTTTTCTCTAACGCGGCGTCTGATTGGTCAGCCGGGACGAGCTCTCTCGCTATTCTCCCACCATCCTTATTCCTATCGAGCCAGCGTCGGCAAGGAAAGAAATAGCTATAAATAAAATAAAAAAAAGAGAGTTACGACACTTGGGGCGGTTTTTCAAACATGTGCATACGGCTGAATAATGTTTTATCGCACCCACCACCTCCACTGCCGCCCCCCCCCGCCCCCCCCCCATGCCCTCGGCACCCAAATTATTTTTGTCAGTAGATATTCCAAAGAAAATGGTAAGAATACCACCGAATTATGGTAAAACCAATCGAAAAAAAATCACACGGACAGCAGAATTTAGCAGCAGAATAGAATTGAGTTAGAGATGAAATAGTTAAATATACACGGGCAAATATTATAAGTCGCATAAATTCACATTTTTTTTCTACTGAAAGTTTAAGATACAATTAACCTGTTTCAACTGTATTATTTTTTCAGACTTGTCGATTTTTTTTTTTTTTGTGGGTCTGACTTGAAACAGCTGCCAGCCCATTAAATGTTAAAGTGCAAATTTGATTTTATTATATACATTGTTATTTTAAACAGTTTGTTTCATACCATGCTCAACTCAAAATTAACGAAAAGGAAAATAAAACGCAAGAACCACCCAAGTACAACTCGGATAGACGTGAAACCGAGATGAGTGATAATATGAATTATACCGGCGGAGGGAGAGTAATTCTGAAATCCCTCGCTCCGCGCTTAATGGCAATGAGCGGAGGGATGGGGGGAGGGGGGAGGGGGGAAGCTAATAACCTCACACCTAATGGCACAAAAAATAACATACGACTCTCCGCTTTGGGCGTGTTGGATTTCGACATGTCCAAGGAACCAGGACGCGCGGAACCCCTTGTCGTCGTGACGTATGCGCACCTTGTGTAGTCTCCCCAATTCACTAGACGTGACGCAGAATTTGTCCTCCTGATTTTCAAATGCCACAAAAATAAAAAAAAGTGAGTAGATGCAATCTTCTGTTGTCATTTAGACGTGCGGATAAAAAAAATAAAAGTCGGAAAATAGACAAATAAATAACAAAGAGCTTTATATCGTGATTGTAAAATATACAAGCCAACGTCACAGCCCCCAACCGTCAGAGTCACAGGCCCAAACCGTCAGAATTACAGTCAACAACCAGAATCCAAGATGACGGCTATGGTCAAAATATTGAAATTAAGCCATGGTCAAAATATAAATAACATTCACGTTACCCACTATGGTTGGTCTTCTAGGCGCACCAAATACGACCGGAAACGGATAGTTAAGGGTAGGAGTAACAACTGGCGAGGGACGGGCCTACGGACTACACCCAAACTTATAACATACCACCTTGCAATCTTTTGTAAACTTTCAGAACTTTTCCTTCCTCGATTAGTCTAGAATTTTTTTAATTACGGGAAAAACATAGATTTAGGGGGTGTGTGTGTGTGTGCTTGTGGGGTCGGGAGGGGGGAGGGGGTAATAAAAATGCCGTATTCCCCGCAGAGACACCACTTATATGTATATAGGAATTGCCAAGGGGGTGGGGGTACGAACTGCCTCACAAATAGGCACTGGAGTATTCCACAAACCTGCAGTGCAAAACGAGAGCGCCCTATAACCAACCACCCCCCCCCCCCCCACACCCCTCCCCTCGCCTCCCCTTCTCACCGCCATCATTAAGAAAATCCGTGGTCTTGGGATGATGAATAGAACAACTCACCTGATTGCGTTCGAATATTTTGACGTGGCCGGCTTTACTCAGTGGACGCTCTCCTGTCTCCCCGAACTCTCCAAAGATGTTTATGAAGACGGAAGCGTCGGTGCCAGCGCCCCACGTGTCCCCCGTGTACACCGTCACTACATACTCAGCCACAGAACTCACTACGAAAACAAAGGCGAACTAGAGCGCCCCAGAACGTGTCCCCCGTCACCGTTGCCACAGAGTTCAATTTGTAAATGAATACACATGCAGCTAGAGCGGCCAGTGCATCTATACATTAGTGTAACGGCCACCAAATACTCTATCCACGAGCTCATTGTGTAAAGAAGGACACGCGGTGACATAGAGTTCATTGTGTAAAGAAGGACACGCGGTGGCCATAGAGTTCATTGTTTAAAGAAGGACACGCGGTGGCCATAGAGTTCATTGTGTAAAGAAGGACACGCGGTGACCATAGAGTTCATTGTGTAAAGAAGGACACGCGGTGACATAGGATTCATTGTGTAAAGAAGGAGACGCGGTGACATAGAGTTCATTGTGTAAAGAAGGACACGCGGTGACATAGAGTTCATTGTGTAAAGAAGGACACGCGGTGACCATAGAGTTCATTGTGTAAAGAAGGCCACGCGGTGACATAGACTTCATTGTGTAAAGAAGGAGACGCGGTGACATAGAGTTCATTGTGTAAAGAAGGACACGCGGTGACCATAGAGTTCATTGTGTAAAGAAGGACACGCGGTGACATAGAGTTCATTGTGTAAAGAAGGCCACGCGGTGACATAGACTTCATTGTGTAAAGAAGGACACGCGGTGACATAGACTTCATTGTGTAAAGAAGGACACGCGGTGACATAGACTTCATTGTGTAAAGAAGGACACGCGGTGACATAGAGTTCATTGTGTAAAGAAGGACACGCGGTGGCCATAGAGTTCATTGTTTAAAGAAGGACACGCGGTGGCCATTGAGTTCATTGTGTAAAGAAGGACACGCGGTGACATAGAGTTCATTGTGTAAAGAAGGACACGCGGTGACATAGAGTTCATTGTGTAAAGAAGGAGACGCGGTGACATAGAGTTCATTGTGTAAAGAAGGACACGCGGTGACCATAGAGTTCATTGTGTAAAGATGGTCACGCGGTGACATAGACTTCATTGTGTAAAGAAGGAGACGCGGTGACATAGAGTTCATTGTGTAAAGAAGGACACGCGGTGACATAGAGTTCATTGTGTAAAGAAGGACACGCGGTGACCATAGAGTTCATTGTGTAAAGAAGGCCACGCGGTGACATAGACTTCATTGTGTAAAGAAGGACACGCGGTGACCATAGAGTTCATTGTGTAAAGATGGTCACGCGGTGACATAGACTTCATTGTGTAAAGAAGGACACGCGGTGACATAGAGTTCATTGTGTAAAGAAGGACACGCGGTGACATAGAGTTCATTGTGTAAAGAAGGACACGCGGTGACATAGACTTCATTGTGTAAAGAAGGCCACGCGGTGACATAGACTTCATTGTGTAAAGAAGGACACGCGGTGACATAGAGTTCATTGTGTAAAGAAGGACACGCGGTGACATAGAGTTCATTGTGTAAAGAAGGACACGCGGTGACCATAGAGTTCATTGTGTAAAGAAGGCCACGCGGTGACATAGACTTCATTGTGTAAAGAAGGACACGCGGTGACATAGAGTTCATTGTGTAAAGAAGGACACGCGGTGACATAGAGTTCATTGTGTAAAGAAGGACACGCGGTGACATAGAGTTCATTGTGTAAAGAAGGCCACGCGGTGACATAGACTTCATTGTGTAAAGAAGGACACGCGGTGACATAGAGTTCATTGTGTAAAGAAGGACACGCGGTGACATAGAGTTCATTGTGTAAAGAAGGACACGCGGTGACATAGAGTTCATTGTGTAAAGAAGGACACGCGGTGACATAGAGTTCATTGTGTAAAGAAGGACACGCGGTGACATAGACTTCATTGTGTAAAGAAGGACACGCGGTGACATAGAGTTCATTGTGTAAAGAAGGACACGCGGTGACATAGAGTTCATTGTGTAAAGAAGGACACGCGGTGACCATAGAGTTCATTGTGTAAAGAAGGCCACGCGGTGACATAGACTTCATTGTGTAAAGAAGGACACGCGGTGACATAGAGTTCATTGTGTAAAGAAGGACACGCGGTGACATAGAGTTCATTGTGTAAAGAAGGCCACGCGGTGACATAGACTTCATTGTGTAAAGAAGGACACGCGGTGACATAGAGTTCATTGTGTAAAGAAGGACACGCGGTGACATAGAGTTCATTGTGTAAAGAAGGCCACGCGGTGACATAGACTTCATTGTGTAAAGAAGGACACGCGGTGACATAGAGTTCATTGTGTAAAGAAGGAGACGCGGTGGCCATAGAGTTCATTGTGTAAAGAAGGACACGCGGTGACCATAGAGTTCATTGTGTAAAGAAGGCCACGCGGTGACATAGACTTCATTCTGTAAAGAAGGACACGCGGTGACATAGAGTTCATTGTGTAAAGAAGGACACGCGGTGACATAGAGTTCATTGTGTAAAGAAGGCCACGCGGTGACATAGACTTCATTGTGTAAAGAAGGACACGCGGTGACATAGAGTTCATTGTGTAAAGAAGGACACGCGGTGACATAGACTTCATTGTGTAAAGAAGGACACGCGGTGACATAGAGTTCATTGTGTAAAGAAGGCCACGCGGTGACATAGACTTCATTGTGTAAAGAAGGACACGCGGTGACATAGACTTCATTGTGTAAAGAAGGACACGCGGTGACATAGACTTCATTGTGTAAAGAAGGACACGCGGTGACATAGAGTTCATTGTGTAAAGAAGGACACGCGGTGGCCATAGAGTTCATTGTTTAAAGAAGGACACGCGGTGGCCATTGAGTTCATTGTGTAAAGAAGGACACGCGGTGACATAGAGTTCATTGTGTAAAGAAGGACACGCGGTGACCATAGAGTTCATTGTGTAAAGAAGGACACGCGGTGACATAGAGTTCATTGTGTAAAGAAGGACACGCGGTGACCATAGAGTTCATTGTGTAAAGAAGGACACGCGGTGACATAGGATTCATTGTGTAAAGAAGGACACGCGGTGACATAGACTTCATTGTGTAAAGAAGGACACGCGGTGACATAGAGTTCATTGTGTGAACAAAACACACTCCTAGAATCCAGCCACCTCAGCTTTGTTAAACATTTGCAAACTTTCATAACTCTAACATTTTTCATTTTATTTTCCGAGATAAACCCAGTAAACCAATTCAGCTTCAAAGAACTCAGTCTATACTCGCTTTAAAGTACCCAGCCGATAGGTACCCAGCTGCAAACCATCAAAACTACTGATCATGCCCTTAAATAACCAAGATTTCATACATCGATAAACTATTGTAAACATTCCGAATAAATTTCCGATGTTTTGGCGTTTTGCATTTGCTTCGACCGCGAGGCCTGAGGGTAAACTTGAAAAGAAATAGCCTGGCAGACATCAACCACAAAAACGATGAATATGCTTTCAGGTGGCGCTGCCATCGCTTATTAAATTTTGTTCAGCTTCCTAGGTCTTATAGGAACCTAGCATTTCATAGGAAATGATAGGAACCTATTATTTCTTTGTATGTATTCATCCACTTTTTCAGCCTAGAAGGCAAATAGTTTCGTTAACTCTGAAACTGTGAATTAGTTTACTGTCAACGTCGACACAAGTTTTCCGTCGGGCCAACATCTTTTTGTGGTTGTCGGTCAGGTGGGCTGGTGAATTTTTTTTCGGGTATTACTTACATTTATTATAGGTTTGTTTCGTAAAGGTTTTTACGTGATTTTCTGTTGTGGTAGTTATTACAGGTTTCATGTATTGTGTTTTTACACATAACAGTGTATTATTTAAAATAAGAATTTATGAAGCAAATAAGAAATCAGAAATTTTTTGTCATGGGTGAACTAACGCATTTTACGACTACGGTAGTCTATTCCGGAATAGACAACCGTCTATTCTGGAATAGATTACCCAAGTTAAAAGTTCTCTGGAACAGAACGTTTTAAATTTTTCATACATATTACACTGTAACATATATTAAAATTACACAAAAACGTTCCATTTAAAAGGATTTGAAGGTCGGTAGTCTATTCCTGAATAGACTACCGTAGTCGTAAAATGCGTTAGTTCACCCATGACAAAAAATATCTGATTTCTTATTTGCTTCATAAATTCTTATTTTAAGTAATACACTGTTATATATTAATTTTGAAGTAATACACTTACATATTAGAGACGGTTTTCTGTGATTTTTTAACTGTACATCTGTGTAGAAATGTCGGACCAAGTTTTTAAGGTTGTCGATCCGACACAAAAATTTTTTGACCAAAGGTGATTTCACTATTTACTATAGTTGTGATGATTTCACTATTTACTATAGACACAGTCCTGAGTTATCAACCTCGTTCAAATTAACTTTAATACCCGAACCTATCTTAGTTTGATTTTTTTTATTCAATTGATTGCACAAGACCACATGATCCCCCGGACTCTCAATCGGACTAAAACGGTCTCGCCGGGCGGGAAGGGGGGAGACGGGGTGGAGGGGAGAGGGGTAGGCACTGCGACAACAGAATACTTTGGTAAAACCTCCCAATCTCACTCATTACCATCTAAGCCGAGATCACCTCACCGGACCCACTTGTCCCTCCAATCTCGCCATCATCCCTAAACAGGACCACCCCCCTGTGTTGTCTGTCCATAGTCACCCTGATGCGTCTCTACTGGTGGGAGGGGGGGGGGGGAGTTCAGTTTGTTTGCCCCCTCCCCTCCTCACCTTTTCAGTAATTTGATGGTCTCCCGCTTGAATCATTTCGATATAAATCACCCCTCCTGCCTCTTCCCCTGTCCATGTCTGAGTTTTGGAGCTCCGTTCGTCTGGCCACAAATCTTGCGCAAATACTTGTGCCTGCGTACCCACGCTTTCCTCCCTATTCGGCTGGAAACTTTACCCCCCCCCCCCATAATGACCCATCCATCCAAGGTATGTCCTGCCCCACTCTTCCCTCATCTCTAGGTAGAGCCAATCACTGCTTCTCTCAAACTGCCCGTTCCAATTTCCCATCCCGAAATCTTTTTTCATATTCTTCCTGCAGTGCTTGAATGTGTCGTGCCCATCAACTGCTTCAATCTCCCTGAATTTCAATTGATTGCAACAGTTTCTAAGCCATTCAAATCGCTTCGCAAGGCTGACCATCTTCCCCGCTAATAAGTGTTTTAGGCGGGACCACTCCAGGGATCTTCTTCATCTCTCAGCACACGCTGTTATCGATCGCCTTCTACAAGCCATCCTTAATTGTTCCTTCTCCATCTCTACCCACACAATCCAGAAGTAACTTCTCCCATCCCTTCTTCCCACACCGACTTAGAATTAAAGCTCCTCCCCCCCCCTTCCTTACGAAAACCCTGAATCGCTGCTGCGAGTTTCTTTATTTACACAACAGAATTTTCAAACGGAAGTTTCAAACGAATCCCACTGCGAATTTCTATACCAAATGTCTATACGAATCAATTTTCGCCGTTTTTCCAAAGTTCCCCTTCCCCTAATTTCCCCGTCCCAAATGACCAATACTTTACTCCTTAGATGATTGAATTACATTGTGGGCTGACTTCTCCAACTATATCTAGTAATTTCCTCAGGTCTGGTCCATCCACATAACCAACACCACATCATCCGCCAAAAAAAAAAAATAATAATAAAATAAAAAAAAAAAAATCCCCGGTATTTATGTCTAAATTGTTGACTAACTAGAGTCGATCAATGGGGGCAACACAGATATACTCGTACGTTTAATCAAATTCAGTAGATCCCGAATAAAATGCGCAAGAATTCTGCGTTTTGAATAACAATTGTGTATTGAAAAAAAAGCGTTTACTCGGAACATACAAAAATTTTTAAACTTTAATTTCAAAGGATTTTAAACGCTACATGGTAGGGTTTACTTCAATTGTAGCTATATACTCTATTTTGAGCTTCTCACACTTACGAAGTTACCTTTTCATGCGGGTTTAAACAGCATATAGGCCTACTGGTACATATTTAATTACATCCAGGTTTTTTAAATACACGTTTTAATTGATTTGGCAATTACATGGAATCTTTCTATTGCTGTACTCGTGGTTTACCAGTCAATAACCATTATTTTGCTTGGAACGACAAAGGTATATTTGACTCACGCAAGTGCCTTAGAAGTAGTGCGACTACAGAACTAAATTATCGCTCATATTTCTAACTATATCTTTCAAATACCCACCAGCATCGGGTTTCTTTAAGTCATGACATTTATTTGAAAATCTGATTTTATTCATGCCAACTGTTGGATCGGACAGGACATTTCTTAACAGGATTAATTGTGTTTGATATGCATCAGTTTATTTGAAGTTCGTGCCAACGGCACAAGTAGCAGACGTTCTAAATTCGATGTTCCAGAGTTGACAACTCCTCCTACTTCGTTTAAATAATACTACTAATCTATTGTTTAATTATTACTTCGAAACATATATGCATTGTCTATGGAATTGTAGATTCAGTATAAAAATATTCGAAAAATCACAACTTTTACAGCCGACACAACAGCTAAAACGGACCCGTTTTGTGATGGCTAACTTTCGGGGTGGTCGTGATTTGCTTCAGGCGTCACTCTGACAATGTACAAGCTCACACCTGGAGAAATGACACCTATTATGTATAGGCATAAACAGATTTGTTCAAAAATCATTCCTCATTCATAGCAGGAGGACTTTTTGCGCGGACACCCCAAAGAGTTCAAGGAGCCGAACGGTCAAATACTCAACCGAACCGCAGCAGAAGTCGCCTTTGTCGAGTGCGATATTGCCAGTAGTAGGAAAAGAAGGATTCCAGCCCACTTAGTGACGTCATCTGTCTGGACCGGAAGTGACGTCATCTGTCTGGACCGGAAGTGACGTCATAGGCGTAGTCATGGTAACGAAGCATAGCCATGGTAACGAAGTAACGTAGCATGGTAACGTAGCCATGGTAAGGTAGCCATGGTAACCCTGGAAAGTGAGGACCTCCCCCCCCTAGCTGGCAGTCGGGACAGACCCTACAGTAAAAAGTGATGACCCCCCCCTAGCCGGCAGTCGGGACAGACCCTATGGTAAAAAGTGATGACCTCCCCCCCCCCCCCCCCCTCCAGGCTGCAGACGCATCAAGCCTATGTGTTGTAGACGTAACCATGGTGATAAAGTGGGGACCCCCCCCCCCCTAGGCGAGCAACATTCTGTCAAGTCAGCATAAGTTACACACCACAATTTGAAAACATCAGAGTGGTATATATGGGATGAGCTCACCCCACTTCCCAACAATAGTGACAGCCATATCGGTTAGTGGTTATTTGCATCATTGAAACTTTGTAAACAAAAGTGAAAAAGTGTGATAACTTTCGTTATACTTGGTCGATTTGCATAAAAATTTCACTGTTTGATTCAGTTTTATGTAAAGTTTTGTTATAAAGTAGTCATGGGTTAGGTGTGCATGTGGCTGTATGCATATTTGTCACATTCCATTTTAACTTTGCAAAAATTGGAATAACTTTCGTTATACTTGGTCGATTTGCATGAAAATTTCATCATTTGATTCAGTTTACAGTAATCCTGTGTTATTTCGCGGTTGAATACCATTTGGCAGATGAATACCATCGTCAAGCTTCACCGCTAGATGTCTCTGCTGTGCAGCTGTACAACTCTACAGCTGTAAGTGAGACATTCATATCAAGCAGTTATACATTCTGCTGAGTCAGCAATTTAAACAATTTTTTGAACAAGTTTGAAAAGTTACACACTATATTTTGATTACTTCGAAGTGGTAAAAATGAGTAAGACGTTATCAGTAATAAATTTCGCTGAGTCAGCAATTTTGAACAAGTTTGAACAAGTTACACACCATATATGATTACATCGAAGTGGTATAAATGAGTAAGACGTTATCAGTGATAAATTCTTCTGAGTCAACAAGTTACACACTATATACCATCAAAGTGGTATAAAAGGAAGAGTGAAACGTGTATTTTACCCATTTCAGTTCTAGCAACAGCAACAACAACAACGATGGCAACAGTCTACTGTCATGATTGCGATATAATATTTCCATCTCTGGAATTGTTCGTAGCACATACATGCAAACCAGCTAGGATGAAACGTGCTCGTGAAGAGCTTGTTGAGCAGATTGCAGCTAAGAGACGAAAGACGTTGCAAGATGGTGTTGACAGACCTGATCCAGTCCTCTGGTGTGCATGCGTTAAGATATTTCCATCTTTGAATGCGTTTGAGACACATGCATGCATACCAGCTGGAATGGAAAATGTGTCTCATGAAGAACATGTTTCAAAGAAAGAAAAGACAGGAAGAGTAGGCAGAGGCAGAAGAGTGAGTCTTGGTGGAAACGCACAGGAAAAACGGTTTGAGCCTGAAGATGGATCAGATTTACTACTTGAAATGCGACCGGATTAAGAGACATTTGCTAGAAACGTTAAACCATGGTATGAAATGGTATATTGTGGTGCATGCACGCTTCAAGAAACTGACGGCGAATGTAGAAGGTGTTATGGTAGAACAAGTGGATAATGCCTTCATCAGCAGTCCAACATATGCAGCATACAATCCGGCGGATATTGAGAAGGACTTGCCAGAAGCCTATAAAGAATTGTTTACCAAGTTTGATGAACATGAACGACAAGGTTCATACTGTATACTGAAGTGCATACAGCCACGTCAGCGCCACTGGAAGCAAGTAGTTTTATCCCACTACCGAAGAAAGTGAAGAATACAGGAGGTGTGATAAACATTCAGAATGATGACAACAAGTGTTTCGTATGGTCCGTATTGGCTCACCTTCATCCTTCAACAAACAAACCATACCGTGTGCATCAATACAAGGCATTTGAGAAGGAATTAAAGGTGGAAGGCATGACTTTTCCCACACCGATTACAGACATTCCAAAATTCGAAAAGGAGAATGATGTGTCTATCAATGTGTTTGGATATGAACATGATGTAGTTGTTCCAATACAACTGAGTCGAAACACCAGTGCCAGAGAAATCAACTTGCTTTTGATTAGCAATGACAAGAAAAGGCATTACTGTCTCATCAAAAATTTCAGCAGACTTATGGCTTATCGATCAAAGCGCAAGACTGCAGCATTTTATTGTTTCAACTGTCTTCACGGGCTTATACGACAAGATCTTTTAGACAAGCATCGTGAAGTGTGTGGCAAGCATGGAGCACAACGTTTATCATTCCCCAAGGAACCCTTCATCAAGTTTAAGAATGTAGCCAAACAACAGCGAGCACCTTTTGTCATTTATGCTGACTTTGAATGTTTCACGAAAAAGCATGAAGAAGGAGACACGTATCAGCATCATCGTCCAAACAGCTTTGCCTATGTGCTTGTGAGCCAGTATGATATACGTGCACCAGTCGTGTATCGAAGAGATAATGCCGTGAAATTCTTTTTAGACCATATGGTGAATGAGCGTGATTGTATTGTACATGGCTTGCAGCAGCCAAAGAAAATGGTCATGACTCGTGAAGATGAAGAGGATTTCAAGAACGCTGTTGATTGCTACATTTGTCATGAGCCTCTAGGAGCAGATCGTGTGAAAGATCATGATCATATCAATGGCAAATACCGCGGAGCTGCACATAGTGAATGCAATTTGCAATTTCGACTTCGAAAGGATAAGCAGGATGATAAAGATTCTTTTATCATTCCTGTATTTTTCCACAATTTGCGAGGTTATGACAGTCATTTGATTATGAAGAAATTGGAAAGTTCAAAAATGAAACCATTACAGTCATTCCCAACACCGTTGAGAAATATACAGCATTCACCATGAGCAATCTGAAATTTACAGATAGTTATCAGTCTATGAGTACTTCTCTACAGAAGTTGGTATCCAACCTTGCGGCAGAAGGGAAAGATAACTTTTATAACATGACGTCACACATTCATGATAGCAACCAACAAGATTTACTGTTGAGAAAGGGAGTGTACCCCTATGATTATGTGGATAAACCATCCAAGTTTGCTGAAACACAATTGCCGTCCAAGGACAAGTTTTACAGCCTGCTCAGTGAAGAAGACATTAGCAATGAGGATTATGCGCATGCGCAGAAGGTGTGGAAGGCATTCAACTGTACTACATTTGGTGAATACCATGCCTTATACCTGAACTCGGATGTGTTACTGCTGGCTGACGTGTTTGAAAACGTTCGTCAAGTATGTCTCAACACGTATGAATTAGATCCTGCTCACTACTATACAGCACCAGGACTGTCGTGGGATGCCATGTTAAAAGCGACAAAGGTGAAATTGCAATTGATTAACGACACTGACATGTACCAAATGGTTGAACAAGGTCTACGTGGAAAAATATCTGTCATCACACACAAGTATGCGAAAGCGAATAACCCCTACGTAGCAGATAACGATCCCATGAAACCAACCAATTACTTAGTGTACCTGGATGCAAACAACTTATATGGATGGGCCATGTCGCAAAGCATGCCGGAAAGTGGATTTATGTGGGTGAGCGAGCCAGAATATATTAACTTCATGGATGTGGATGAAGATGACGAGATTGGATACATTTTAGAAGTGGATTTAGAATACCCATATTCAATCCATGATCGTCATAATCACTATCCAGTGGCTCCAGAACGGAAATGTGTTAAAGTGGGAGAATTGTCAGAACATAGTCAGAAGCTACGGAAAGATCTGAACATGAAAGGCAAACCTAGTGAAAAGCTCATTCCCAACTTGTGTGACAAGAAGAAATATGTGCTTCATTATAGAAATTTACAGCAATATGTCTCACTGGGATTGAAAGTCACTAAGGTGCATCGTGCCATCATGTCTGCACAGAGCAAATGGTTGGCAAAATACATCTCCTTGAACACGGAAAAGAGAAAATTGGCCAAGAACCCGTTTGAAAAAGACTTCTTCAAATTGATGAACAACTCTATGTTTGGCAAAACCATGGAAAATGTGAGACAGCGTATGAATGTGGAACTTGTTCACCAGGAAAAGAGGTTCGAAGAACTTGTAGCCAAACCTTCATTCCACAAATTTAGAATTTACAACGAAGATTTGACCGCGGTACATTTGCGCAAAGTGGATTTGCTTCTGGATAAACCCATTCAAGTTGGTTTCACCATTCTTGACCTCAGCAAAGTGCTCATGTTCCACTTTCATTGCAACTACATCATGACCAAATATCCCGACGCCAAGTTCTTGTTCAGCGACACCGATAGTCTATGTTATGACATAGAAACGGACGATATCTACAAAGATATGCAGCAAGATGCCGATCTGTTTGATACAAGTGACTATCCCCCAGATCATTTCCTGCATTTCAACGTGAACAAGAAAGTGCTTGGGAAAATGAAGGATGAGACGGCAGGCATTCCCATAGAAGAGTTTGTTGGACTTCGACCGAAAATGTATAGTATGATGTATGGTGGGAAAGAAAAACGTACGGCCAAAGGCATCACTCGCGCGTGTCAAAGACATATGAAACATAAGCAGTATAGAGACAGTTTGTTCAACCAAACGCAAACGATGGTTATAGGACACATCATTAGAAGTCATAACCACCAGATTTAAGGGGGAGACACTTCAACTTTAGAGTTAGTTGAGGTGTGAACACTGAAGCGTGAACATGAATCGGAAAAGATCAGCAACGGATATGGATACTCTTGCTGATACAGTGAAAGACTTGAACGTGAAAAATCCCACCACCACCATCAAGAAATTAAAAGTGGAGACAGCACCTACACCACAGTCGTGGGATGGAATGCCTTCTCTAGGCAATGGAAAGTATATCAAGATTATGAAACAAAGTAATGAAGGTGTGGTGAACATTCGCAAATACCTCAGAGATGAGGGGGCTGTAAGAAACCGTCCTACGAAAAAGGGTATCTTACTAACAATACCTGAATGGAAAGTGCTGAAGAAGCAGGTGAAAGAAGTGGATAAAAGGCTTCGCAGACAAGAAGACAGCGCATAACAAGGTGAAATCATGAATGCACTCATGTTTAACGATGGTGCTTACCTTACTGTAAATGATAGGAATGAAGTGATGATAGGTTCTCGGATAAGTTCTGATTATCAGTTTAAACCTGAAGTATGGAAAGACTTTCAAAACATACCGCTTAAACATGGGTTTAAACGCAGACTTGGAAATAAAGTTGAAGTGATGGTGATTGAACATGATTCTAACATACGTGTGACATTCTGGAGAAATCTTTTACAGGATTATCCAGAGGATTATCATGGAGTTGTGCCAGATACTTCACATATAGATTTGATCCACTTTGATATCAAGTACTGGCGCGCAGTCTTACGATTCCTAAAAGCTGTTCAGTCTTATGAACATAAAAACGCTAGCAAGGAGAACTGTTGAAAGAGATTGAAGACTATTTGTTGGATTATGAACCCATTACATATGGATTCTCATATATGAGCAACTTATGTGATGATATTGTGCTACGACATTTTGGAAAGTATATCATACTATCGCTTGACGAACAATCCGTGTTGAAGGATCATCTAGACAAGTTAAGAATACCCGGTTTTCTGCTTCTACTTTCAAATGATATAGAAGTGCGTGTGATTAAGAACTGTCTAGACGTGTTTGTACAGTTTCGTCAACATGACGAGCTTACAGAACACTACGACATCATCACCCTCAGCACAGTGAAATGGAACGCACTGTTACAAGCATTGGATTGGGAAGAACCTTATGCTTGTTAAGCAAGGAATACAAGTTATGCGGGGTACCAAATCCATTGAGCTAACACAGCCTATGCGGGTGATGGACATAGACATCAATGAAGAAGGATATGAACTGAAACTGTCTGAACATGTAACTGTTAAAGTGATAAAGTTTGGTGATGTGCGTTATGTAAGCTTTCATAGCATTTACAAACGCGGGTATAATGTCTATGATACCTATATTAATTTAGATTCTAATGAATGGTATTCATTGATGAATGTATTGAAAAATGAATGTGTTTGTAAAGAGAGTTTGTAAATATTGTTTGTAAATAGAGTTTATAAATAAAAGTTTGTAAATAGATTTTCTAAATAAAAGTTTGTAAATAGAGTTTGTTAATTAAGTGTTTGTAAATAGAGTTTATAAATAAAAGTTTGTAAATAGAGTTTGTTAATTAAGAGTTTGTAAATAGAGTTTGTAAATAGTGTTTGTAAATAGACTTTGTTAATTAAGAGTTTGTAAATAGACTTTGTTAATAAAGTGTTTGTAAATAGAGTTTGAAACACAATAAATAGTTGTTTGAAACTTGGGTTAGTTTTATTTAACAAACTTGAACAATTAACAACAACTTAACTACAACTTAACTACAACTTAACTAATACAACAACAACATTAATAAAACAATGGTTTATAATGTCTATATGCAAAATCCTTTACAATAAAATCACCATCCTTTCTTTTTAATATATTAACAATATCAAACATACTCTGACCTCGAGCTCTATGCAATATATAGTATACACAATAAAAACCACATGACGATGATATTGGCATTTGTAATGATATGGAATTATACATATGGTCATTTCTTAAAAACATTTCTAAACGATCATCTAGAGGTAAAAGTCCATAAGAGTCAAAATATTCTACAGAGTCTTTGTCATAATACACTGCTACCCAATGTTCTCCTGGTTCATCTTAATCGTCTGTGTTGATGACATAGGCACCGCGTTGTAAAGATGGTAACTGGTCCATGGCAAACACGCCTTGAAACAAGTCTTTGGTCATGACATCATGGCTCAATATGGCATCAATCTGCTTCGTGTTCATGACTGGTAGTCGAATTGGATGCTGCGATTTGCACTTATTTCAATAATGTTGTCAAATTCAGCATAGACGATGACATTGAATGTATGTTGCAAAGCCCTAGCAAAATTCATTTCTAGCAGCAAATTCGCGTGCTTGATCAGGGGAAAATGATCATCGCCATCATAATCAGGTGTTAAGTCAAACGAAAATAAAGCATAACCTCTAGGCCAATGTTTCCGTTTTATAATGGAGTTTTTCTCACCATTCAATCTATCAAACGATTTGTAAAGCGTTTCAAAATCGTCCAGGTATTTGTTCTGTGTAATGTCAAGCTTGAGAGGTTTGGATAGAACTGGTTCACCATCCGTGTACAGTTGCATATAGTTCAGATCAAAATGTTTGAAATCATATGGATTCCTCAATACTGA
This sequence comes from Protula sp. h YS-2021, assembly GCA_949752745.1. Lineage (NCBI taxonomy): Eukaryota > Metazoa > Annelida > Polychaeta > Sabellida > Serpulidae > Protula > Protula sp. h YS-2021. The sequence continues at coordinate 36,473,032 of OX457033.1, forward strand.
TCCACCAAAGGCTTCATTATGAACCAGACCAATGACAATACGATTTGGTAATTGACCCAAAAAGATGTTATCTTTCACAAAAGACTGAAATCCTGCTGGAATAGCCAACACTTTACATTCTTTTTCTAATGATGATTAACTTGGCAGGACTTTTCATCAATGCATCTGTATGTCCTAACTGAATACCTGGACTAACCCTCACTTTGCGAATGGTTAGAAATGCCTCTTTCACTTCTACCTTATAGGTATTATCTGCAGCCATCAATACATATTCATCTTTTTGTTTATGGAAACTTAATTTCAAACTGATGCCATTAGGAAGATAACGATCCTGCTCAAATAAATCTATCCTTAAACTACCTGTTAGCATAAAATCACGGCTAAGACGTGTATGCAAATAACGATTGTGTAAGCATTGTTTCCTTGCTCAGCTAAGTCACCACCGTCAGCATTGACATGAAACCCTGATACATATCGTTCATGATTGGCTCTTTTCACCTCATGACTATTCATTGACCCAGCAGTATCCTTATACATGAGACGCATAGAGCGCTCAGAATGGAGACTTTCTTCCGAATCATGGATGAGATGAGAGATAATGCTGGTATAACCATGGGTATTGTTACTATGGGATACCAATCGATCATTCAGAAGCAATTCAATATTAGACCATAACCCATTAAACAAATCATTGATGCAAGAGACATTATCATATGCGCCACAAGCTGTTCCATTAGCCTTTAGAATGCGACATATAATATGAAGTTTGCTGTTCTTTAAATCCAGATATTCTTCTGTACTCGCAGGAATGTAGAATTCTATTGGAGCGCCTTCTCTAATGGTAGTGAGTGGTTGATAGGCGACATTATAACTTTTCTCTACAGCAGTTTGCGTCGGTGGTATGTGAAACCATTCCAATGGAGAAAGACTACATTCACTTGAATGATTATGAACGAGAGACATGATTAAAAGATATCTTTAACACTTGACAAGCCTTTGGCTTGCAAGAGTTATATGAATTTGTGCGAGCAAAATTCGTCCTTTTTTTTTCTTCTTGACACTTTTTCCGATTTTTTGTGTCTTCTTCTCCTCTGACACTATGGTCCCTACGACCATGAAACTTGGGACTTATGAAGAGCTTGATCTGAACATGTGCATGTCACTTTTTATTTTCGTCTTTGATTTCGTTTTCTTTGTTAAAACGCCATGTAAAAAGAGTGTATTTTTTGCAGGTAAATGCGTAGCATTTAACCCACATCACACACAGTTGCACAGTGAGCTTTGTGCGAGCTCTCACTGCGTAAATAGCTAACACGGCGTATGCTAGATCAGTCAATAAAACCTTAAGTCAACAGAAACCAAACACTACTCGGCTTATAAGACATATTCAAGCTGTGTTGTTTGCAATATATTATTCAAGAAATAACCCATTGAAGGGAGTATTTTTGCGTTTTAATTTTTGTCAAGTGTTTAACATTTCGCTAGCGAAGTGAGGTTCTAGTTTTAAATATGTTTTGATGTTATCCGTCTGGCTGTTTTTCGTCTTCTGGCACGTTTCGTCTGTTGCACGCACTTTCTAGCCCATCACCAAACACACGTTGTGCTACTCGGCCCGTAACATCTTTCGCGACATTCCTTGCAGCCTTTTTAAGATGTGGCGCAACGATCTTAGCCCCAGCCTTAAGTAATGGAATAGCTTTACGAGCCAATGATTCCAGTATTGAACCAATACCATCGCCATATTTGATTCGCACTCCTTTGAATCCTGGTAATTCTCCGCCCACATGACGATAAAAAATGGTTGCGATATGCAGACGGATCGTGTGTATAGGCTTTCATAATGCTTTTGATCGAAAATGAAGTTTACAAATCACCTTTCCAGTTTGACATGGAACATTATGGCCTGTGTCGTCCTTAATATTCATTTCTATCGCGTCAAATTTGGACGTGTTTACAGGAACATAATGCGGTTCGCCGTAAGTTTTCATAACAATGTCTCCATCATGGTCTTGTATTCCAACAGAACGTAGTAAGGGAACATAATAATCACCAACAACCTGTGGTTTACAAATGCTACAATACACATAAAGTGTATAAAATCCCTGTTTCACATCAGCTTGATGTTCAGCTGTACATGTTTCAGTATACCATTGATCTGGGATAAATCCTAAAATCTCAGCTAATCCAGCGGAGAATGACACTTCAAAGTTATAATTTAGGTATAGAAAAACGCGTCGTCTAATTTTATCATACTTTATCCGAATAGCTTCTTTAAGGTCATCTTTCATAGAATTAACTGCTTCTTCATTCACTGCCTGACATAGTTCTTGTATGGATCTATAGTAGCCATAAGGAATATTAATAGTGTCAAGTGTATCTGTCAGTGGTTGTTGTCGATACTGAATAGAATAGTCCATTCCATGTCTCATAGTTGTCCATGTATGTGGATATTGAATTTCAGCTAAAGCCACTTCATATTTTCCGTTCAGATAGATGGTTCGAGGCATACGAATTTGATAATTCGAAGCCTTGTTCTTGAGATAATAGTTCATACTAGCATTGCTAGGCAAAGTAATGTAAAAACTTATTGACTCCATGATGGACTAAATGGTATATATGCGTTGACGTTGTCTATATACCTCACGATAGCGCGCGCCATTCGAACAAGTATGCAAATGATGTTTCACATCATCATCATGATCTATCACTTCTCCTTCACAACAAGCACTTGCACATTTTATTTTTACAGGAATACTCGTTTTCGTTTCATTTTCTTGACAACAACAACATAGCTCTTTTAGCCATGTTAAAAATTTTCCCATCCTTCAGGAAACTGTTTTTGTTGACACTGTTTCATTTCTGTTGTAATGTCCTCACGAGTGGTCTTTTTACTAAACATTGTTTTTGGAATATTAGCATCTACAATTTCCTGGATAAACGGATGCCAACCATGTGGTATGGCTCGTTCTTTTCTTCTTGTCGCCACCAATGCTTCTTTCATCAAATCAACAATGCTAGAATTTGTGATAATATCGCCCGTTTTCAACACAAGTTCATTCTTGTCTGTCCATCTCGTACCATGTTTCTTCAGTTCTGCTAAAAGTTGTATTACTTTTCCATGATAGATAGGTTGAAAATGACTTAAAAATAATTTTTCTGGTTTTTCAGCATTGGATGACGTAACAGACTTTTTCTGACTTGTTCGTAAATGACGGCCAAGAAGTTGAGACATTTCCATAGCCTTTTCAAGCGTTCGTTTCCCACATAAAAGCGTATTGACTTTTGTTTTAATGTCATTTTTCTTTTCTAATAACAGTTTGTATTCATATTCAGGAATGAGGACCATTTTCATAGTATGTTTCATTTTAACAGAAGTTGGGCTAATAAGGGCAATGCAAATTTAGCAATAGCTCCAATGAATCCTCCTTTCTGATTAATCAACTTCTTTTTTCTTCGAAGTGATATCTTCTTATCTGCCAGAGTACGTAGCGTATGACGTTCACGCTTGAATTCCTTAAACCGTTTTGAGTTTAAGGGTAAATGTCCTCGCAATATATTTAAACAAATTTGAAACAAGCTTGTTAATTCCTCCTTTGTAGCTTGCTGTACCAAAGATTTACGTTGTTTAGGCCCACTGCGTGCAAGCAAGTGAAGAAACGGTTGGTTCGCTCGAATACGTTTAGACATCTTGACTGCGAATGGTTAAATGAGTTGGTTCTTGTTCATACACTGCTTTATCAATACATACATAATGTGTATCTTTTTGTAAAATGCCTGTACGAATACGTAGTTGATAATTTGTCTTTGGTTTTAAATCAATGAATAAATAACCATGGGGTTTGCTGGTAGCATCTTGATAGGCTTCTATGAGAAACTGAGATCTTCCAGGATACATTTGTTACGCCAATGTACTAATTTGTTGACTGTCTCTAGGATTTTAAACAGAATGATATAATGTGTATTCAAACTAATATTTCGCATCTCTTTCCCATAATGGAATAAATTATGATAATGCTTAGATTTTGATGACTGCTGCCAACACTAAACAGACGTGTCATACGCTCATCACTATGACATTTCGTCTTTAAGTCATCAATGATGAGTAAGTTTGGTTTTTTCGGGTTAAAACGCTCTTCATCTGGAATGCCTTGGTAAAATTCCACGCCTTTCATTCTCTTGTACAAAGGCTGATCTGCTGCATAGAGCCATAAAATGGTTTTCGGAAAGGTTTAATCAACTTTTGTTCTAGAATTTCCTTCACCAGAGACGTTTTGCCACTGCCTGTAGGTCCAGAGACCAAACATGTGGATGGATGCTTCATTTTTGAATGCGTGTTTCTTTCACCCAACTGTTAAACTTGTTTGGCTAACCTAACCACTTGACAAATAATTCTTTCACACCTCGTCTTTTACGTGTTTTCAAGACTTTTTCAATTCTATAAATAGACTCAATATCTTTGGTCACTTTCTGCAGTTCTTCTTCATAGAAATATCCATCAATATCTTCGTCTAAAAAGTCTTTCACACGATATAAATGTATTCCTTGCTTCTTACAACGATGTGTGATAATGAAGACTTCTTGCGTCCATTTAATGTGATAATCTCGTTGAAACACATACTTGATGTGGGAAATACGAACATGATCGCCAATTTTAAATTTAAAATTCTTCTTCTTCGGTTTCAATTTCAGTTTGTCGACATACATATACTTCCACACTTTCCATTCGTTGTCTTTACGAATCTCTGCAGGAGCATACTTATTAGGAAGAGAACCATGAGGTCTATGGTTGTAATTGAACACCAAGTCTGGAAGGATGTCTAAGTAACGGTAAGTTTGATTATGTAGAAAATACCGATACATCATTCCCTTGAGAGTACGAATGACTCTTTCAGCAAAGTTGGCTTTGGTTTCATTCTTTGTGGTATAAGCATGAATTCCCTCTTTCTTCAAAATCAGATCTTAGAGTTCGTGGTCTTCGTCGTGTGTCATGAAAAATCTTTTGAAAGGCTGGTATGTGATTTATTAGGTATTGGCTGTACCCATAAATATTTGGAAAACACATCAATGACAATGAGTAAAAAGCGTGTGTCATCATTATAGGGAGCTATGTTTCCTACATCAGCTAAATCAATATCCCACATGTCATCAATGCCACGTGTAATCACACGTTGTCTTTTGAACCTGTATTTTACAGGTTGTAGTAAACTGACTGCATCTTGGTCCTGTACCAATTTCTTCACTTGTGAATGTGTGAATGGTTGATTATGTTTTCTTAAGATGTGATAAAGTTTGTAAGGGCCAGCAAATGCTCCAGGCTGTCCAGGTTTGAAGTAAATATTGGTCAAGTAGTCTTTCCACGTCGACATGAAGAATGAAAAAAAAAACACTTTTCAACAGAACACTTTTTATTTATAACTCAACCAACATAGTAACGTAGTCTTAACTAATATGACTTAACTAACATGACAACAACATGTCTTTTACAAATCAAGTATTGATACAACGGTATGAATAACTGGAGACCATTGGTCTTCAATAAACACTAACCAGCTACTGAGTTCATCCAATGTAATAGTATCTACACCATATTTCTCACAACGTTGATTTGCATTCTCTAACACTTTATCTAAATGTATGTAATATTTAGCTTCATTCCAATATGTATAGACACATGCAAAATGACAAGTATATTCTTGAAACTATTCATGTTGACAAGCAGGACATACTAAAGATGCAAACATTTTTACAGCTAATAACATTTCTTCACAGTAGGCTTTTTGCACAATATATTGTCTCAGTGTAATGTCTGCCATTGTACAGTCTTGCTGCTCCTGCAATGCAGCACAAGTTTGTTCACTTATCACTTAACATACTTCAAATTTACATGTCCACACGTCTGCACATCAAGTCTCTAAGCCCTCACACAACATTTCTAGCAACTTTCCCATAAATATTCTGACCAGGATATGAAGGAGATGACACATGTTTTACACCAGCTCCCCACCAATGATCATACGTTGCCTCAAATAAAGTTTTGTTTTTACATTCTTTTAACTTGTTGCGAAACAATACACACTGATTCAATTTGACATGTAAAACATCTTGCATTTCACTTCTCTTCACTGTATGCCATAAAAGACATGGCTTTATCACTTCAGCAATACGTTTCGCTTCATGTCCATTTCTACATGAAACAATAGCTGAAGCAATCTCTTGACGACGATGAAAAACTGCTTTCTCATATTGATACAACGCTTCACTTGAGTTGAACACATGTCCATACTTTTCATGTCGTGTTGGAAACATGTTTGAAAGAACGTTCTTGTGATCGCTGAATAGTACAAGATTCTCCATGTTGACTTTGATTCTGTTGTTTATTCTGACATGTCGGTTTCTTCCTGTAATAAAATATCTTTTAAGATGACTGCAGCCTCTTCTATCATATTCTTTCTTTGTTTACGTTGAAACCACTCACATAAAATTAAATTTGCTGGTAAGAAAAACATTGTTATCAACTCGCTATGTTATCGCAAAGATGTTAAAATGGTTAATGTTAAAGTTACCTGACAAAGCTGCTCTGTTTCCTCTTCTAGTCCACAACAATCTCTCAAATAGTCAACCACGGCGTAATATACTTCTACATCAGTGCGAGCAGAATAAAGCGCAGAATAAAAGTCAAAGTCAGGATCTTCTTCTATTCCACTTTTATGACATTCTCCAAGAAATCTTGAATGCAGTTCAATCACATCAAGACTATGATGTACAACATCCCAAAATGATAAAGTTGAAAGTCTGGAGTGCCACATCTAGCAAGTTTAGCAATCATCAAGTCAATATAAGCATTTTTAAAACATGCGTCCATCTTCTTTCAGTGTCTTGTCACTTCTACTTTGCTTCACAGACTTTAAGTACTCCACACTTGCCGCAGAAGTTGTTTGGTTCACACATCTTGCAATAATACTTGTGGCAGTGGCAATGATAATCCTCCACATATCCATAAGCACCACAATAGTCACAGGTAAGTCCAAGTTGATTTTGCACGTTCATGTTCTCCAACTGAGCTTCAGCCAGTCTTTTATTGGACAGTTTTGACACCTTCATCCGATAATCCTTTTGATGTTTGATGATAGTTTTCTTGTAGTAGGGGGAAAGTGGGGGTTTTGTATCAGGAAGTGACGTCATAATGACGTCATAGGGTGAGCCAGAACCCCCATGGGGGTTCTGGCTCAGATGGTTTAGAACACCCATGGGGGTTCTGGCTCAGATGATTAATAGAGCGCGCGCCCATGTCAATGACGTCATCATGACGTTATAATGACGTCATCACGACATCATCATCATGACGTTATAATGACGTCATCATGACGTTATCATGACGTCATAATGACGTTATGACGTCATGACATCATACTAAGAACGTCCTAAGCAGCATAACCCTAAGTCACCTGTCAATCATCATGACGTCATCAGTCACGTGACCTGTCAATTATCGGTCATGTGACCCTTACCCTAACAAGACTTCCAGACCACTTTTTGACGTCATAATGACGTCAGACCTCTAGGAGACGTCCCTTCTACCATCTGTCTATCATACCTTCATAATACACATTCATAATGCACTCTATGGTTCAGGGTTAGGCTGCCCATACCCGGGCTCGAACCACCAACCTTCCGAGCATGGGTCCGACCAGGAGTCCCACGCTCTAACATCTGAGCTATTCCGGACTGAACCAGAATGTTTTGTGAAAACATGCCATATAAGGCTATAATGCACAATGCACGATAAATTTCAGAGTTCACTCGTTCAGAGCGTGGGGGAAAACCGATCGATAAATTTCAGAGTGCACTCGTTCAGAGCGTGAGAACGATCAATAAATTTGAGAAGGAATGGGATTTTCCCCACGCTAAGTCTAATGTTATGTTTTATGTTATAGTATTGGGGAAATGGTAGTTCTAGACCAGCTTTAATAAATGTAGTTTTTGGAAAACATATGATATATGAAATAAGTTGTAGCATTTCACCATGCTACTTATTCAAATGTTCTAAAGTCATAGTAGTAGGAAAATGTTGGTTCTAGACCAACTCTAACAAATGTAGTTTTTGATAACATATGATATATAAAATAAGTTTGAACATTTTAGCATGCTACTTATTTGAATGTTCTAAAGTCATAGTAGTGGAAAAATGGTGGTTCTAGACTAACTTTAACAAATTTAGTTTTTAACACCATATGATATATAAAATAAGTTTGAACATTTTAGCATGCTACTTATTTGAATGTTCTTAAGTTATAGTAGTAGGAAAATGGTGGTTCTAGACCAACTTTAACAAATTTCGTTTTTTGACAACAAACGTATAAAATAATTTTGAACATTTTACCATGGTGAAGTAGGGTAAAAATTAGGGTTCTAAACCAACTTTAACAAATTTTGTTTTTAAACAACATATAATGCATAAAATAAGTTAGTGAGAAGAGCACGCCATTCAAACATGTATTCAAACGACAAGCCCCATTCAAACATGTGTTTGAATTATTTTTGGAACATATTACGTCATGGTATTGTTCAATAATTTTTTATTTTTAAAAGTTCAACAATTGTTCAACAAATTGTTCAACAAGTTGTTCAACATGTTCAACATGTTCAACAAGTTGTTCAACATGTTCAACAAGTTGTTGTTCAACAAGTTGTATATAAAGCTATGTTTTAAGACTTTCTCATCATTTAAATAGTGTAGGTTGAACCGAAAGGATGTATAAATGCAACATTTGTTCGAAATCTTACAATTGGCCACAAAGTCTTAAAAGACACTTAAAGGTTGCTCACACTTCAGAAGTGGATGAAGAGTCGGATATGGAAAACCCTGTAAAACTACCTTTCACGGAAACTTTAGATGAGTCTTCTATGGAAAGTCAAAGCGTCAACATTGCTGAAAAGAATGCACATGCTTGTACAGAATGTGGTGCATTATACAACAGCAAAGAAGCTTTGCTCAAACATATGGAGCAGTATGGTGAGAATGCTGATGACAAGAGTTCTGAAAGTGAGTCAGAAACAGACTCTGAAAGTGAGTCAGAAATAGACTCTGTTTGGCATGATATGGTTCAAGAAGTCTACGATGACTATGATGACAAATTTCAAGAAAAGGTTTTAGAATATGAAGAACTAGGACTTGAAGATGCGCGTGAAATAGCAAGTGATGGCCTTCGACCCATTTATAAGCATGGACTAAAACAACTGTTTATGAGACTTTTCAACTATACCCAGCGTCTAGAACAAAGCCAACATTATCAGAAGATTTTAGAGGACTTTATTATTTTGTTGATGAAAAATATTATAAGTATTCAAAAAAAAAGGCACTAAAGGCGGCTATAAGGAAAAACAATGCATTCTTTGAAGAGCTACTAGATATGGAGGAGGAGAATGGTAGCAGTGACGAAGAAAGTGGTATGGACAGTGAACAGAGTGAAACAGATGCAGAAGAAGAGTCTTATTTGACTAAACTTTATAATACAGACTTTGTAAATGTTGTAATATTTTATTAACTTAAGCGTTGTGTAATATATGTCTTGCTTTACAACATATGAAGTCGCGAGAGGCTAAGGTCCGTGGTGTGGTGTGAATTCACCCGTAGACCATATATAGTATATTGTGTATTATAATTAATTTTGTATTATTATGTATTATATTCAAGTATTGTATCATTATGTATTATATTCAAGTATTTTATTATTATGTATTATATCCAAGTATTGTATGAGAAAAATAAATAAGTTGAAAAGCATCATATGTGTTTCTTTTATTTAACATTACAAATATTTACAATTATGATAAAAACAAAACTATTTCAAATACATATTATGCTGATACATATACCTACTCATAAGAACTTAAATTGATAAGTTTACAAATGTTATAAAATCTGACTTTACATCAACATAGATAATGTTAATTCATTTCATAGTCATACTGTTAAAATTGTATACAGTCGCATATGACTTTCTACTCAACCATCTTCTGACAGTCACTACATTTATACACATCCATTTTCTGAAGCATGAGGTCCACTGACGTCATTTGCTTCTTCAGCATTTGCCAGTCTTTCAATGACAACAAAATTCCCTTCTTGGTAGAATATAACCTTCCAGATGCATGATTCGTAATATATTTACTAATGTTAACCATCACTTTCTGTTGATATTTCACCAATTTAATATATGTTTCTCCATTAATGGGTATCATAACCGGCGAATCGTCTACACGCATCTTCTTCATGGCGGTATCAGCTTTATGCTCCGGTTCTCGCTTCATATTAGGCTCTGTCATATTTTTTCGCTTTTTACACGAGCGGCGCCATAGCTGGTATCTCATCTCTTTTTATCTTTCTAAGATGTGCTCGCTTTTGTCGCTGCTGACGTGACTTCGCCTTAGACTGTACCATGGGCATTGCTTTAGACTTTGCTGTAGGTACTGTCTCAGGCTTTGCTGTAAAATTTTCTGCAGGCATTGCCATAGATGGTAAATGTTGTTCACTCACTGCAGACATGTTCACTCTTCAGTATCTTGATACAGAATGTGCGTTATGTCTGAGGGCAGGTGCCTTTTATGCTCTATAGGGAGTTGTCACACTCAAGGTTGGACACACTATGTCCTAATATGTTTAGAAATAACTTTACCATATGTGACTTTGTGGCCAATTGTAAGATTTCGAACAAATGTTGCATTTATACATCCTTTCGGTTCAACCTACACTATTCAAATGATGAGAAAGTCTTTAAACATAGCTTTATATACAACTTGTTGAACAACAACTTGTTGAACATGTTGAACAACTTGTTGAACAACAAATTGTTGAACATATTGGACAGGTTGAACATATTGAACATGTTGAACATTTTGAACATGTAAAACATGTTAAACATGTTGAACATGTTGAACAACTTGTTGAACATGTTGAACCTGTTGAACAACTTGTTGAACATGTTGAACATGTTGAACAACTTGTTGAACAATTTGTTGAACAATTGTTGAACTTTTAAAAATAAAAAATTATTGAACAATACCATGACGTAATATGTTCCAAAAATAATTCAAACACATGCTTGAATGGGGCTTGTCATTTGAATACATGTTTGAATGGCGTGCTCTTCTCACTAACTTATTTTATGCATTATATGTTGTTTAAAAACAAAATTGGTTAAAGTTGGTTTAGAACCCTAATTTTTACCCTACTACACCATGGTAAAATGTTCAATCTTATTTCATACATCATATGTTGTCAAAAAACAAAATTTGTTAAAGTTGGTCTAGAACCACCATTTTCCTACTACTATAACTTTAGAACATTCAAATAAGTAGCATGCTAAAATGTTCAAACTTATTTTATATATCATATGGTGTTAAAAATTAAATTTGTTAAAGTTGGTCTAGAACCACCATTTTTCCACTACTATGACTTTAGAACATTCAAATAAGTAGCATGCTAAAATGTTCAAACTTATTTTATATATCATATGTTATCAAAAACTACATTTGTTAGAGTTGGTCTAGAACCAACATTTTCCTACTACTATGACTTTAGAACATTTGAATAAGTAGCATGGTAAAATGCTACAAATTATTTTATATATCATATGTTTTCCAAAAACTACATTTATTAAAGCTGGTCTAGAACTACCATTTTCCCAATACTATAACATAAAACATAACATTAGACTTAGCGTGGGGAAAATCCCATTCCTTCTCAAATTTATTGATCGTTCTCACGCTCTGAACGAGTGCACTCTGAAATTTATCGATCGGTTTTTCCCACGCTCTGAACGAGTGAACTCTGAAATTTATCGTGCATTGTGCATTATAGCCTTATATGGCATGTTTTCACAAAACATTCTGGTTCAGTCCGGAAAAGCTCAGTTGTTAGAGCGTGGGATTCCTGGTCGGACCCATGCTCGGAAGGTTGGTGGTTCGAGCCCGGGTATGGGCAGCCTAACCCTGAACCATAGAGTGCATTATGAATGTGTATTATGAAGGTATGATAGACAGTTGGTAGAAGGGACGTCTCCTAGGGGTTTGACGTCATTATGACGTCAAAAAGTGGTCTGAAACTCTTGTTAGGGTTAGGGTCACATGACCGATAATTGACAGGTCACGTGACTGATGACGTCATGATGAATGACAGGTGACTTAGGGTTATACTGCTTAGGACTGTCTTAGTATGATGTCATGACGTCATAACGTCATTATGACGTCATGATAACGTCATGATGACGTCATTATAACGTCATGATGATGATGTCGTGATGACGTCATTATAACGTCATGATGACGTCATTGACACGGGCGCGCGCTCTATCAATCATCTGAGCCAGAACCCCCATGGGTGTTCTAAACCATATGAGCCAGAACCCCATGGGGGTTCTGGCTCACCCTATGACGTCATTATGACGTCACTTCCTGATACAAAACCCCCACTTTCCCCTACTTCTTGTCATGACATTCCACACATGCTGATAGGGCTGAGTTGATGTTATCCATCTCCTGAAGCAGTGTCGCCCATTCACCATCATTCATGTTGATGTAATGTGTGTATTCTTTCCCTTCAAACCGTGATGTGCGCACAAAACTCACATAACGCATATCCAAGTATGAAATGACTTCAAACCACTTCGTTTGCGTTAAGTACAGTTTGAAGCCAATGTCACGCAAATTTTTCAAGCTCTGACATACAATCTTCCACAAAGATGGTGAATAAGCATACCCTCTCTCTCCACGTGTGATGCGTAGAAATGGCCCATATTCTCCACGCTTCACAGTAATGGTTAAGTTGGCACTAATTTTAAAGCTGCTTATCTCGTTCTCAATGACTGCACAATGTACTGATAATTTTAAGTTCACTCCCTTTTATACCCAAGAATCTGCTGAGTCAGTTGAATGTCTTCACTCCCTTCAAATATCTGCTGAGTCAGTTCTGAAATGATGACTTCACTCCCTTCAACTGTCTGCTGAGTTAGTTCTGAAATGATGAATTCACTCCCTTCAACTGTCTGCTGAGTTAGTGGAGTCCACTCCTTTTTATACCCAACTTTCTGCTGAGTCAGGACCCTTTTCAAACATCTTACAAAGTTTTGAATTCACTTCAACTCGTCCATGGTTGAACTGAACAAGTTCTGATACATTATCTGGAACATCATCATCATAATGTAAAACAATTCTAGTAGCTACAACTAACATGAGGTCAGTTGCCCAAATTGTATTCGCGTTGATAAATGCTAAATCAATGTCATAAGTTGATAGTAAATGCAGTTCTTCACATTCACGTAGAAACGAGCGGATGAAACGATCTCTTGGAATAGCCTTTCCAACAGCTTTCCAATGCAGATGCAAATTCTTCACTTGTAACATCCAATCCGATTCAAAAGCAGGAAGCTTTGAAAACGCATAGCCAAAATAGTTTACTTTGAAGACGTCATCCATAGTCATACATCTGTCAAGAAGTAATGTTGACATTGTGAATGGTTTTACTTCACTCCTCACATGTTACATGTAGGTTTTCATGAGATGTTTGTAAAATCGCGGAGTCATCTCATTGAAACCATCGAGAAAGGCTGTTGGTAAACCGTTTGTTAGAGATTGTGTCATTACAATCACTAAAAAGTCTCTTCATTCGCGACTACCTACTATCCATTTGAAGACCATTGGCATGGTGAAATGTCCTTTTTCATAGAGGTAAGCCATCATATCATACACTTGAATACGTTCTTCAAGGTATTTGAAACCTTGTAGTATGACCTTTGCACATTTAAAATCGCGATCCTCATCATCACACTTTGGCACCGGTAGACAAAAAGTCTTAAAATGTTCCTCATGAAGACTTTTAATAAGTTGAAGGAAACGTCGAGTCATGGCTTCGGAAAACTTTGTATCCGGAATATGTTCTATGTTTCCTTCTAACATGTAGATGAGCTGAATAACGGTATTCACTTCTTCCGTTAGGTACATGTACGTATGTTGGTTGAAAAAGCCTTCTTCACATAAACACCATAAAATGTTGCAATCGATGAGAGGAAGCACTGCTTGAAAGTTTCGTTTCAACAACGTAACATCTTCCTCAGTAACAGGTATGGTTTTACTCGATTCAATTTTAGATTTAAGATCTTTATCTTCTTCGTCATCGCTTGACATGTCCACTTCTGAATCCTCATCGTCATCATCATCACTCACTTCATATTCCTTATAATGCTTTAGATGTGCTTTTAACTTTGCACTAAGTGGTGTGTTGCTACCATTTACAAGCGCATTTGCAACCCAGAACGGGTAATCAGGTCCATCAGGATCTGACATTCCTTGCTCCACTCCAGTCACATCTGACGAAGCATTTAATGCTTCCTCCTGAGGTATTCCTTTGCTCCATGGCAGTGACATCTGACGGAGCATTTAACGCTTCCTCCTGAGATATTCCTTGATGCACTGCAGTGACATCTGACGGAGCATTTAACGCTTCCTCCTGAGGTATTCCTTGCTCCACTGCACTGACATCTGACGAAGCATTTAACGCTTCCTCCTGAGGTATTCCTTGCTCCACTGCAGTGACATCTGATGGAGCATCTAACGCTTCCTCCTGAGGTATTCCTTGCTCCACTGTAGTTGACGAAGCGTCTAACGCTTCCTCCAAGGCTTTTTCAGCGTTTGTCAGGAGCGCATCCAAATCTTCCCACGGTAATAATATATCATCAAAAGTAACTGTTTCCGGCAGGTCATCCATGTCTGTGTTGATAGGTAACGCCTCCTGAGGTGTGTTGTCCATGATGTCTCTTGTTACCGTCCCCACATGGTTTAGTGTCGGGTGCTCATACCTTATATACCACTCTGATGTGATCAAATTGTGGTGTGTAACTTATGCTGACTTGACAGAATGTTGCTCGCCTAGGGAGGGGGGTCCCCACTTTATCATCATGGTTACATCTACGACACATAGGCTTGATGCATCTGCCGCCTAGGGGGGCATCACTTTTTTACCATAGGGTCTGTTCCGACTGCTGACTAGGGGGGGGGTCATCATTTTTTACCATAGGGTCTGTCCCGACTGCAGGCTAGGGGGGGGGGGTTCATCACTTTTTATCGTCCGGACTGTCCCGACTGCCGCCTGGGGGGCGGGGAGGTCCTCACTTTCCAGGGTTACCATGGCTACGTTACCATGACTACGTTACTTCGTTACCATGGCTATGCTTCGTTACCATGACTACGCTTCGTTACCATGACTACGCCTAGGACCGGCATGCCGGTTCTGGCACAGGAAGTGACGTCATAGTGACATCATCGATGTCACTATGACATCAGAACCGGCATGGCTTTTTTGGACCAGTTTTTGGATAGAGAGCGCGCGCGTGTTGGAATGACGTTATAATGACGTAATGATGACGACGTGATGACGTTATGATGACATCATACTGGTGTCATGATGACGTCATACTGCCGTCATAATGACGGCATAACCCTAAGCGGCATAACCCTAACCCTAGACCATAGAGTGCATTATGAATGTGTATTATGAATGAGTACGTGGGGAATGTGTTATGAACGAGTACATTATGAATGAGTACATTATGAATGTGTTTGCACTCGTTCAGAGTGTGGGGGAAACCGATCGATAAATTTCAGAGTGCACTCGTTCAGAGTGTGGGGTAAACCGATCGATAAATTTCAGAGTGCACTCGTTCAGAGCGTGGGAACGATCAATAAATTTGAGAAGGAATGGAATTTTCCCTACGTTAAGCCCAATGTTATGTTTTATGTCATAGTAGTTTGATAATGACACTTCTAAAGCACAATTAAGAAATGTAGTTTTTGGAAAACATATAATATATAAAATAGGTTTTAGCATTTTACTAAGCTACTTATTCGAATGTTCTGACGTTATAGTAGTGCGAAAATGGTAGTTTGAAGCCAAATTTAACAAATTTAGTTTTTGACAACATATGATATATAAAATAAGTTTAAACATTTTAGCATGCTACTTATTCGAAAGTTCTAAAGTCATAGTAGTAGGAAAATGTTGGTTGTAAACCAAATTTAATTTTTTGAAGAGCTTGTTGAGAAGATTGAAGCCAAGAGACGAAAGACGGTACAAGATGGTATTATCAGACCTGATCCGTTCCTCTGCTGTGAATGCATTAAAATATTTCCATCTTTGGATACTTATGAGGCACATGCATGCATACCAGCTGAGATGGAAAATGAGCCTCATGAAGAACATGTTTCAAAGAAACAAAAGACAGGACAAGTAGGGAGAGGTAGAAGGGTTAGTCTTGGTGAAAACGCGCAGGAAAAACGGTTTGAGTCTGAGGATGGATCGGACTTACTGCTTGAAATGCGACAGCAAGAGAACCGTATCAAGGCACATTTGTTGGAGACCTTAAACTATGGAATGAAATGGTACATTGTCGTGCATGCGCGCTTCAAGAAACTGACAGCGAATGCTGAAGGTGTTATGGTAGAACAAGTGGATAATGCCTTTATCAGCAGTCCAACATATACAGCATACAATCCAGCGGATATTGCGCAGGACTTGCCAGAAGCCTATAAAGAATTGTTTACTAAGTTTGATGAACATGAGCGACAAGGCTCTGGCTGGGTATTGGATAACATACTGTACATTGAAGTACATACAGCTACGTCAGCGCCACTTGATGCAAGTAGTTTGATTCCACTGCCGAAGAAAGTGAAGAAAATAGAAGGTGTGATAAACATTAAGAATGATGACAACAAGTGTTTCTAATGGTCTGTTTTGGCGCACCTTCACCCTCATGACAAAATGCAAATCGCGTGAATCATTACAAGCCATTTGAGAAGGAATTAAAGGTGAAAGGTATGACATTTCCAACACCGATTACAGACATTCCAAAGTTTGAAAAGGAGAACGATGTGTTCATTAACGTGTTTGGATATCAACATGATGTAGTTGTTCCGATACAACTGAGTCGAAACACCAGTGCGAGAGAAATCAACTTGCTTTTGGCTAGCAATGACAAGAAAAGGCATTACTGCTTCATCAAGAATTTCAGCAGACTTATGTCTTATTGATCAAAGCATAATGGTGCAGCTTTTTATTGTTTCAACTGTCTTCACGGGTTTGTGCGACAAGAGCTTTTAGATAAGCATCGTGAAGTTTGTGGTAAGCATGGCGCGCAACGTCTATCATTCCCCAAAGAACCCTTCATCAAGTTTAAGGATGTAGCCAAACAACAGCGAGCACCTTTTGTGATTTATGCAGACTTTGAATGTTTCACGCGAAAGCATGAAGAAGGAGACAAGTATCAACATCATCGTCCAAACAGCTTTGCCTATGTAGTTGTGAGTCAGTACAACACACGTGCACCAGTCGTGTATCGAGGAAACAATGCCGTAAAGGTCTTTTTAGACCATATGGTGAATGAACGTGATCGTATTGTGCGTGGTTTAGAGCGACCAAAGGAAATGGTGATGACTTGCGAAGACAAAGAGAATTTCAAGAACGCTGTCGATTGCTACATTTGTCATGAGCCTCTAGGAGCAGATCGTGTGAGAGATCATGACCACATCAATGGCAAATATCGCGGAGCTGCACACAATGAATGCAACTTACAATTTCGACTTAGAAAGAATAAGCAAGGGGATAAAGATTCGTTTATCATTCCTGTGTTTTTTCACAATTTACGAGGCTATGACAGTCATTTGATCATGGAGGAATTTGGGAAATTCAAAGATGAAACGATTACAGTCATTCCCAACACCATTGAGAAATATATTGCATTTACCATGAGCAATCTGAAATTTACAGACAGCTTTCAGTTCATGAGTACCTCTCTACAGAAGTTGGTATCCAACCTGGCGGCAGAAGGGAAAGATAACTTCTACAACATGACCTCTCACATTCACGATAGTGACCAACAAGATTTGTTGCTGAGAAAGGGAGTCTACCCCTACGATTGCGTGGACGAGCCATCCAAGTTTGCTGAAACGCAGCTACCATCAAAGGACAAGTTTTATAGTCAGCTTAGCGAAGAGGACATTAGCGATGAGGATTATGCGCATGCTCAGAAGGTGTGGGATGCATTCAACTGTACCGCATTTGGTGAATACCACGACCTGTACCTGAAATCAGATGTGCAACTGCTAGCTGACGTGTTTGAAAATTTTCGTCAAGTGTGTCTCAACACGTATGAATTGGATCCTGCCCACTACTATACAGCACCAGGACTGTCGTGGGATGCAATGTTAAAAGCGACAAAGATGAAGTTGGAATTGATCAATGACATTGACATGTACCAAATGGTTGAGCAAGGCATACGTGGAGGAATATCTGTGATCACGCACAAGTATGCGAAAGCAAATAATCCCTACGTAGCAGATTACAATTCTGAGATACCAAACAACTACCTGATGTACCTCGACGCAAACAACTTGTATGGCTGGGCCATGTCACAAAGCATGCCACATTTATGTGGGTGAGCGAGCCAGAATCCATCGACTTCATGGATGTAGCTGAAGATGACGACATTGGATTCATTTTGGAAGTGGATTTAGAATACCTAAATTCAATCCATGATCGTCATAATCACTACCCAGTGGCTCCAGAACGGAAATGTGTCAAAGTTGGAGAATTGTCAGAGTACAGTCAGAAGCTGCGGAAAGATCTGAACATGAAAGACAAGTCCAGTGAAAAGCTCATTCCTAACTTGTCTGACAAGAAGAAATATTACAGGAATTTACAACAGTACGTCTCACTGGGGTTGAAAGTCACCAAAGTACATCGCGCCATCATGTTTGAACAGAGCAAATGGCTAGCAAGATACATTACCTTGAACATAGAAAAGAGAAAATTGGCCAAGAACCCATTTGAGAAAGACTTCTTCAAACTGATGAACAACTCGGTGTTCAAACTGATGAACAACTCGGTGGCAAAACCATGGAAAATGTGAGAAAGCGAATCAATGTTGAACTTGTTCACAGGGAAAAGCGGTTCAAGAAACTTGTGGCCAAACCTTCTTTCCACAAATTCAAAATTTTCAACGAAGATTTGACCGCCGTACATTTGCGCAAAGTGGATTTGCTTCTGGATAAACCCATTCAAATTTTCTTCACCATTCTCAACCTCAGCAAAGTGCTTATGTTCAACTTTCATTACAACTACATCATGGTCAAGTATTCCAATGCCAAGTTGTTGTTCAGCGACACCGACAGTCTATGTTACAACATAGAAACGGAAGATATTTACAAGAATATGCAGCAAGATGCTGACCTGTTCGACACAAGTGACTATCCGCCAGATCACTTCCTTCATTCCAACGTGAACAAAAAAGTGCTTGGGAAAATGAAGGATGAGACGGCAGGCGTCCCCATTGAAGAGTTTGTTGGACTCCGACCGAAAATGTACAGTTTATTGTGCGGTGGGAAAGAAAAACATACAGCTAAAGGTATCACTCGAGCTTGTCAAAGACGCATTAAACATGTGCAGTATAGAGACAGTTTGTTCAACCAAACTCAAACGATGGCTACAGGACATATTATTAGAAGTCATAGTCACCAGCTTTTCTCGGAGAAGATGACGAAAGTAGCCCTCTCCCCATATAACGACAAGCGATATGTGCTGAATGATGGCTATTCCACTTTAGCGCATGAACATTACAAGGCTGTGGTATAAAAAGGGGAGGTCCTCCAACGTAAGAGTTATTTGAGGTGTGAACATTGAAGCGTTAACATGGAACTTGAAAGTCGTAAGAGATCTGCAATTGATATGGATACTCTTGCTGATACAGTTAAAGACTTAAAAGTGAAACATCACAACCATCAAGAAATTGAAAGTGGAGACGGCACCAACACCACAGTCGTGGGATGGAATGCTTTCTCTAGGAAATGGTAAGTATATCAAGATTATGAAACAAAGCAATGAAGGAGTGGTAAGCATTCGCAAGTACCTCAGAGATGAGGGGATTTGAAGAAACCGTCCTACGAAAAAGGGTATTTTGCTGACAATACCTGAATGGAAAATGTTGAAGAAGCAAGTGAAAGAAGTGGATAAAAGGCTTCGAAGACAAGAAGACAGCTCATAACAAGGTGAAATCATGAATGCATTCATGTTTAACAATGGTGCTTACCTTGCTGTAAATGGTAGGAATGAAGTGATAATAAGTTTTCGGATAATTTCTGATTATGGGCTACGCTAATGTTGATCTTCATATTGACGTCACATTTTCAGCCCTCAGCCAATATGGCTGAAGGCTATTGTTATCGGTCTGCCAGTCCACTTTTTTGTCGGACGATATCTCGAAAACTCTTCATCAGATCTTCACCAAACCCTACAGGAAGAAAGTATATAGGGTCTATATGTGCAACGAGTGGTTCGATTTGTCACGTGACCGTTGCAAGGTAACCCGCCCACAGTGATATAACTGCTATTGGCTGGGGGCTCTGCATCTGAGATGCCTATGTTTTTACGTACGGGGGTAGGGGTGTCAAAAGTTGGCAAATATAAGAGGCCTTCCATTTAGTACGTACGCAAAAATTTACCCGTTTTTATCCCTCTTCCCTCCACGCATCAATTGTGACGCACACTATAAGACTTCCTTCCCCCTCTTTGCTTACTAAATGGATTTCTCCTAAATAGAGCGCTTCCAAACATTTTAATTGTTAAAGAGTGTTAGGAGGTGAACAAGGGATTGTGCTTGTCTCGCTCCCTGACACCAGTTGCTTTTTACATTATTTTGACCTGCTGTCTGGTGACTGAGTAAACATCCAAAACATTCTGTTGACACAGCCAGGTCATGAGAATTGCTTTATTAGCCCTCTGCCACGTAGTACGGGGCAAGTTACTACAGCTGTATTGTATATGGGTTCGTCCGTCTGTCAACATTTGGAATGGGGAGTCGTTTCTGCTACTAATCACGAGAACTACAAGGAGATTCAATTCCAACTTTGCATAAGGATAGAACATATGTTGTGGTTGTGCACCTGAGTATCGTCCGCTAAAAGAATGCGTTTTTGGGAATGCGTCAAAAAATCATACTTTTTGCATAAAAAGTGTATTACAATCTTAGGATTGGACTCCCGCGGGAGACTCACAGGCATGCATAAGGAGTTTTTGTCCATCAACAGTACCTTCGAGGGCTTTTGTTACGAGATACCGGAAGAGCTGGGAAAACATAGCTCCGACTTTTCATTTATTTAGCCAAAATTAAGGTCGAAACTTAGCCATTTTATTTGAAAGTAATGTATGCATACAAACTTGACTTATTAACTATGTCACACTGTGTTTATGCTATAAAACGTGCGAAAAGCGAGAGGATTTGCAGAGTTCGTGTGCTTTTGATGTTTTTAATATTTATTGCTTATGTGCCTGTATTAGGGTTAGGGTTAAAGGTAAATAACAACCAATGTGTCATTGCTTCATTGTTGAAAACTATCTGTGTGAAACACAAATAAAAACAGTACATCATATTTCACTTCTTGTGTAATTAACACTCCCAAACACAG
The DNA here is from genome assembly GCA_949752745.1 of Protula sp. h YS-2021. Taxonomy (NCBI): domain Eukaryota; kingdom Metazoa; phylum Annelida; class Polychaeta; order Sabellida; family Serpulidae; genus Protula; species Protula sp. h YS-2021. The sequence goes on from OX457033.1 coordinate 36,494,539, forward strand.
GCATCGTAGATGCAGAGCTATCAGCCAATAGCCTTTACATCACTGTGACTGGGGCGCTGATCGGGATACAAAACTTATGCTTTACCGTGCCTTGATACGGTCTAGATTAGACTATGGCAGCATTGTCTATGGATCAGCAAGACCTTCATACCTAAAAATGCTAGACCCGATACAAAATCAAGGTTTACGACTGTGTCTAAACGCTTTTAGAACATCACCAGCAGAAAGCCTCCATGTGGAGGCAAATGAGCAGCCGCTTAACATTCGTGTAGTTAAACTCGCTATGCAGTACACAACAAAGCTTTTTTCTCGCTTCCATGAAAGAGGCCCTACCGTAATACCTCCAGTTGGAGCCAGGGTTCAGCCTCACCTTGATAACGCTGACATCACCATAGAGTCAATTGCAAAATACAGAGTGCCAAAACTACCACAGTGGAAACTCACCAATCCTGTGGTACTAAAGAACCTTTCGGTCTATGCAAAGGAAACAACTAGCCCCTTTCTATTTCGATCAAACTTTGCAGAGCTCAAGGATGAATTTAAAGACTATCATTTCGTCTACACGGACGGCTCAAAGCTCGACATCAAATCGGCTGCTTCCGTTGTAGCTGAAAATAACACCTTGAAAACAAGACTTCTAAATGGTTCCTCTATTTTCTCAGCCGAAATTAAAGCTCTACATCTCGCTATCCAGATAGTGAAGATTAGTTGATACAAAAAGTTTGTTATGCGTGGACTCTATGTCCGTACTGCCATCAATTGAAAACCTACAAATATCAAACCCACTTATCCTTGACCTTCTGGAAAGGTATGACGAGGCCACCAAAGCTGGCAAAGACATAGTGTTCTGCTGGGTTCCAAGTCACGTGGATATCCAAGGAAACGAGATAGCCGACAAAGCCGCAAAAGAGGCTCTAAATGATAATTGTATCGATATGCTCATACCAGCCTCCGATTTTAAATACCACATCACAAGATACACAAAAAGATTGTGGCAAGAAATATGGAACAAACAAACAAATAAGCTGTATCAAACAAACCCCTTAGCCGGACAAAAAACCCCGCCACTTAACAGTGTGCGAGATGAAATGGTTTATCATAGAGCCAGAATAGGACATACATATATCACCAACAAATATCTGTTAAGAGGCGAGCCGGCACCCGATTGTGTCGGCTGTCAGGAACCTTACACCGTTAAACATATCTTAATAGACTGTACCGATTTCCAAGACGCCCGCTCACGTCATTTCAGAGCTGACTCCTTGAGGCAGCTCTTTGATGAAGTTGAACCTATCAAATTTATACAATTTTTAAAAGAAATCAACCTGTATCAGTATTTCTAGTCGTTGTTTACTTTATGATTTTAGAATATACATGGTTTTAGCTTACTTTGATTTTAACTTGTAGCATTGTCTTCTAGTCACTGATTACTGACATGTTCTAACACAATGTAACCCGCTAAGGGTCGGTCGTGTCGTTAAACAAATCATTTAACTAACTAACTCACTGTGACCCATTTACTCTTTTGAAATACTGCCCGGAAAAAAACAATATACAAGGTGCAACTTTTGGAGCGACGGTCCTTGCACATCTACACTATATATACTTTCTTCCTGTAAGTATGGTTAAGATCCGATGAATAGTTGAGATAACCCCCGGACAAGAAAAGTTTAAAGTGCGACTTGCGGACAGATGAATGAACGTGGGACAAATTGAATCCTCCGTTGCACATCTGCACTATATATACTCCTTCCTGCAAGGTTTTGTGAAGCTCCGACAAATAGTTTGAGATATCGACCGGACAAAAAAAGTTTACGGACAGACAGACAGATGGACAGACGGACGGACAGACCGATAGCAATGCTCAGCCAATATTGGCTGAAAGCTAAAAATGGTAGTGGCTTGATCAGTTCGACATCAGAGGGTAGCACCCAGTCCATTTCAATAAATATATGGCGTCTGGCATCCAGTCAACAATTTTACTTCACTGTATTATCACTGTTACTTAATACCAACCACACACTGATGTCATTGTATGATGTCACTGAGCCAAATTGTCATAATGTACCATTGGGTAGAGAAACACAAGATCCCAGCACTGATAGCTCCTGATGGTCGAGCAATACACGCTCGTCATTTCATCTACATCTACTACAAAGCTGCTTCAAGCAAGAACAACTGGTCCACACAAAGACCTTCGTCCGATGACTTCCAACTCTCGGTGCCTCTAAGGATTTTGATTGATTGATTGATTGATTTGTTTAACGACACCGGCAACCCGTTAGGGTCATATTGTGTCTTTTCTGTTATTATAGGAAGACTTAGTTGAAACTAAAATCAATTAAAATAGACGTTTGTTGTGGTGGAGGATGCGTCCGCTTCGTGGAAATGCAGAAATTTTAAGCTTCACAGAGCGTTGCGTAAAGCGAGTCAAGATTGTGCATATGGCAATGTTTTTGTGTTTGAAACTTTTCATTTTGTCGGTTTTTCAGACGAGGGAAATTTTTGTGCTACCTATCACAAACTTTTCATGTATTTTTCAAGTATTTAAAAATCCTGCAGATGAGAACCGATAGTGCCAATTTGTAAAGGACTTCGTGATCGTTTGAAAACATCACTTTTTGGTCGCTACGTTACTTGTAAGGTATGTTTTTGGGCAGCTATTTTTTCATTGGTTCATGCATTAGGCGGGAAGCTCTTTGATTGACTGCATTTTTAATTAGCGGCGGCTGTTCTGCCAGCAACTATATAAGGAACGTGCTGCTGCGCCACCAGCAGTCGATTTTACGAGGGCATAGAGGCCACACGTTAGGTGTGATACCTAATGGTGCACGGGGTGTTGTGCTTGTGGTGCTGGTGCAGGGAGAGTTGTTGTTACGGATAAAATTTAAATAAGGAAAATAGAAACGGATATTCAAGGGAGAGATTAGTTTACTGGGATATAAAGGAAAGAAACGGAATTTCAGAAAGTATAATATATTGTAATCAGTCTTGTGTCTGTTCATCGTGATACACCTTCGTGAAAGTCAATGACACACAACGCCTGGGCCCGAAGATACACGCGGCTAACAGTAAAATTCTTTTTAACAGATTTATATGTAAAACTATACGCATTATGTTACTGTGATATTAATTTGTTTATATGTCCCATTAATCAACAAATGGAATGAGCGATTGTTTATCTGATTGACTGGTTCGTTGATTAATCTATTGATTGCAGATGGATGACTACTGCGAGGTGCTGCTTTATTATGGACAGAAAGTTGGCCGTTGCCTCAATGAGGTGCTGATTGAAAAGGGAATCTTATTGAGCGTGGAAGCCCAAGGAAGAGCAAACTACTTGACTCCAGGATGCCCACACAGATGGAGCTAAGCAACGATCGCTCACAGATTCATAGACGCCATCAAGACGAATCTTGACCCCGAAGCCTTATCTGTCATTTACAGAAAGTGGAAAGAAACGGGATTTGGTCGATTCGGCCCAAAACCAGTTCGGCCCAAATTGAAAAATGTGTGCGACAACGCCAGAGTAAGTTATTTATTGTTATTTACAGAAAGTGGAAAGTTGCAAGCGCACGGACATCGCCTTCTTGCACAGGTGGAACTGAACAACGATAGGTCACAGATTCATTGACGCCATCAAGAGGAATCTCAATTTCAAATACAAACAAACTTATCAAATTTTATATATAGATATTCATATAGATATAACGTGTAGGGTATATAGAACACATAATGTAGCTACATTTTAGGAGAAAGAGTGATTGACTCGTCTGGTGGACACGTCAAAGGAAGCGGAAACCCAGTTCATACACGAAGCACTTCTCCGTGATAAGCTTGCTAAGAAACCAGAGCCTTTTGCAGCGGGTTCCTAGCAAACTCGGACAAATAAGCGACCTCTATGGACCATAAAAACTGCATGGAACTACAGGTGACCGTTATTTAGGTTAATGGCCATTTATAGAAACACTTTTTCTCGTTTCTGTTATTTTCAAAATCAGTTCATGGGGGACCGTGAGACTGGCTCACATCCAGCAGCAGTGACGCAAAGCGAACTAAACAACGACAAATTACAGAAAGGGAAAAACTCACAAGCCCAAGGAAGAGCAAACTACTTGACTCCTGGATGACTTCTGGATGTGGTAAAATGGGATTTAGACACTTCGGTCCAAACCACTACGGTCCACTTTGGACCCATCGGCTCAGTTTTGTTTATTTTACCACTTCGGCCCATAACCAGTTCGGCCGACCTGTGACGCTTCTGCCCAACATTTTTCAGGGATACTTTGATACTATTCCGGTAGCTTTTGAGCAATTAGCATTACTAAACGTGTCAACACACCACTTTACACATCCAAACTGATTAATAATGTTACCCTTTATATAAGTAATAAATTCAAATATATAGGATCCAGACTTTCCGTCCATTGTGTATTGGCGTTCTCTGTCGCGATATTGGCGACTATTGAGGTATTCGCCACGGTATTGCAAAGGAAAATCCCCATTAAGGAATTTCTTCGTTGCAAAAACACCTTTTCCTGACATAAATACATCGCAATTTAGAATGTCTTACATTTTGTTAATGATGTAAGACTACTAATGGGCAAATCAATAGCTGTATTTATAATGTGTTTATAGGTTATCTGTCTGTCATACACTGTAAATGTACCAACAGTGCAATGACCACATAGGGTTAGGTTATGTATATTCTATAATATGTTGTGTAGTGTTAAAATGTCCAGTAGCAATTACATGTATGGTTGGTCTAATAATAATGATTGGTTAAATACGTAGTATATTTGGAAATTGTAAACTCTAGGCTAATGCATTATGTGAAGCGCTTTGGAATAAAGCGTTATATAAAAACAAGCTATTATTATTATTATTATTATTATTATTATTTTGTTATCGTACAAAGCAACACGTTTACTGTAACTAGTTTCTCAATTTACTCTCATTGACAATTTCCATGCCCTTTAAAAACGTTTATTTTACTTCACAAAATCCAACTTTTCTTTCTATTTTCGGGAGTTTGGAAGTCTGTATTTTATTCTTAGTATTTGATAGATTAGCTCTGACGTGTGACGTTTGTGGTCCGTGTAACTTAGGGTTTAATTTGCAATGCTAATTGTAAAATATTGTTCGTTCTTATGGAGAAATAAACAAATTAGATAACGGTTATCTTCTTCGTTTATGCCGTAAGGCGACTAGTTGGATTCGTAGCCCACATCTACTGCACTCTCACAATTTCCAGTAACCTTCGGTTGGCGATAAAGTAATGATCAACCGTAAGGTTACAACCTTATGTAATTAACGGATACTTAAGAGGCAAAAAAAGGTACAGATATAGCCCAACATTTTTCCTATGTATTTTAGATCATACTGTTATAAAATATTTTAGGGTTCGAATCGAGGATTTTTCACAATGAAGGTTTATAAACAGAGTACCGATTCACAGCTTGCTCGTTCAAGTGGAGCTGAACAATGATAGCTCTCAGATTCATTGACGCTGTAACAGGTGAGCTCTTATAAAGTGATTAACATTATCCAATAAAACTGCAATCCGGACAATCCGGGTACTTAGTTAGGGAGCTATATTGAATCTTATGGATACGATGTAGGAAAAACCGGATATGTTATATAATTAACGAATACTTAAGAGGCGAAAAAAGGTACAGATATAGCCCAACATTTTCCCTCTGTTATAAAATATTTTAGGGTTCGAATCGAGGATTTGTTACAATGAAGGTTTATAAATAGAGTACCGATTCACACCTTGCTCGTTCAAGTGGAGCTGAACAACGATAGATCACAGATTCACTGACGCCACCAAAAGAATCTTGACCCCGAAGCCTTATCTGTTATTTACAGAAAGTGGAAAGAAACATGTGTGCGACGACGCCAGAGCAAGTTGCAAGGACATAGACGTTGACCTACTTTACAGATGGAACTGAACAACTGAGACATACAGACGCCATCACAAAGCACCTTCAAGCTCAGGGGCTACTGCAGCGGTATTAAAAACTGTACTCACCTTAAGCAGCTGTGTGCTGCCGCGCTGCTACGGCTGTCACTGCCTACTTCAGGGAAACGCTGCACCAGCCAGCAATAAGTTAAGCTAAAATTGTGGTAAAGAATGACATGCGTTCGTAAGTCGATCTTTTCATTCAGCAATATAAAACTGACGAACTTAACTAACGTAACGGTAGCAGGGGTGCACGTAAGACCTTCGCATTTCGCCATGGCGAAGATGAAATCCATTTGACGAAAGTGAACAGATTCCCCTTTGCCAACTTGGCGAAGGCGATTTTTTTCATAATCAAGCTTGATGAAAAGTAAACGCTTTAGATGAGAGCTACAAATCGGTCAGGACTGAGTAACTACTGCTGTAGCTCTATAAAGACATAAATTGGACAATACAGTTAAGAAGATGTATAGTTTATATGCAACAAACAAATTAAGTTACAGTTTTAGTAAGAGGGTTAATTTAGCGAATGTGAATCCGATTTGGCGATGGTGAGCTGAACGTCCTTCGCCAAATTAGCGAAGGTAAAAAATCCTTATTTGCACCCCTGCGGTAGCGCAACCATTCTAAACATGGGAGGAACAGAAGCGAAAGCCTAAGGGCTTAGTTACTTTTTCATACCATAAACGTGTAGGGGTGTATTTTCGAAGTTCTTCGGCCGGTATCTCGTAACAAAAGCCCTCGAAGGTACTATCGATGGGTCGTCGTTCCATCATGTGTTGAAACGAGATACCGGTCGGGACGTACCCGAAGAACTTCACTCTCCGGTCGCAATACAGTTGCTTCAATAACTAACGATTGTTTAATGGAAACTAATTGAATACTTGTACGTTCCTGAAGTTATCTTTCTTATCGACTTTTAACACATTTAAAAATGTTTGATATGCATCTTTTTCAACGACAGTCTGCTGTTTCTAACTGAGTACAGTGCGAAGCCATATCGATTAAAATATGTAACAGAAACATTGCATAATGTGATCCCTAAAAATTGCACAAGAAAACATTTTCTTTAAAACAACAATTATTGATGTCAGAAAATGTGTAAATACTTACATAAATGTTGAATACGACTGTGCCGTCTTCGACATCGCGACCGATATCTACGTCTGTGTCGGCAACCTCTCTATAATCAATAACATAATGATGGTGGTATATTTAGGTGGTAGAAATACGGTATATACATGGTGGCAAAGCCAATTTACACTTCACAGTTCGAAATTAACGGTGGCGCGGTGGCGATTTCCACCCATCAGAAAAAAATCATGGTGGTGAAATTTTGCCACCAGAAAACCTGAGGAAAACATAGTTCACAAATTTAAACAATTTTCTTTTCATAAATAACATTATTAACTGGCAAATAGGCGACCTTTCAAGTTGTTAGATTAACACTGTACCAGTTTATTGATGATAAACAATGGAGCGCTTATTTGACTTGTTGTTTTCATGTTATTGCCAGTTGGCGTCTTTCTCCATGGGTCACCTCAATTTCGCACCAGAACAAAACGTTGGCGGCGACTATCGCCACCATGTCAAAAGGCCAAAGTTCGTACCTTGGAGTTCTGATCCAAATAACCAGCTACACGCGGAAGATTTTCAATGGTTTGTGCAGGGTAAAAACAAAGATTTTTGGTAACAGTGATAATGACGTGTGGGTAAAAACAAACATTCAAAAAAAAAACAAAGTGCAATTTAGCTCATTGGTGTTTCCAGCTTTACCCGATTGCCAAAAAGCGGCGAAATGGATGTGTCAAAATCCTGCGTTTTCATCGACAAACTTAAAGACTTCGAGAAAATATACAAAAATCCCCAAATTTAAGGGGACCGTCGCGTTGAGTCGCACGCCTTGCTGGAACATATCGGGACCTCCGATTTTGTTGTTTTATACGTTATTTTTGAATATAAAACGCAAAATCAATTGAAATATCTTTTCTTGAAATATAAATTTACGATTGTACCATAAATTGTGGGGAAATGTTAACGTTGACAATTGGGTGTAGGTGCGGAGTGCTACAAAGTCACAGAGAGACATACGATGTTATAGAAGTCAGAGCTGACTCGAAGCTAACATGCCGTCACTAATCATAATCCCAAAGCTCATGCATACACAGTCTTGATTCCCTTATCCCAAAAGTAGTTGACAATTGCGGCTCGAGATAAAACATAAGCATTGATATCGAAACATTAACAAATGAAAAAAGTTATCCAAAGGAGCTAAACAATTAAACTTGTGAAATATTAGACCTTTAAAAAATCAATTGCAAAATGGGGTGGCATCAAAAGAGTTAGTGGCAAATAAGCCAATTCGCACTTTCGGATCTTTCTCATGGATGTGTTGTTTCGAGTGCAAGTGGTAAAGTGACCGGTTGCCCTTTGATGCAAGAGAAATTTGATATTTAGGCGAAATCTCTCTATCATTTCTTTCACATTTTACCCGGTTATTGGTCTTGGTCTTGGTTATTTTTAACCGGGTGCACTTGGTCTCCATAAGTGGGTCTTTTATAGCATAGTAGAACAAGAATGCTTAAAGCAAAAAAAAAAAACAACAAAAAACATACCTCTTATCTGTGATTATATCAATAACACTCATATTGCTTCTAGAACAAAGCGTATGGCGCGAATTGTGTGACCTAGATTTTAATTCATGTGACCCAGAATTGAGGGCAGATGCCAATCGAAACAGACAGAAATTTAAACTTTAAATTTTTTTCCGCATCATATCTGTTTCGACTGTTTGCGACTTGCACTAGCAGTATTAAGTTTTAATATATTGCTACATGGAACAGGACTTTTTCCCCCAGTCAATTCCCATAGACAATTCCTCCCTGAACAATTTTCCCGTAAGGCGATTCCCCCGAGGCCTATCCCCCAATTTTTTTTTTATTTTTCTTATTTTTTCTTTTCTTTGTATTTTTTTCTCTCTCTCTTCCTTTTTTAACAAATATTGCCCTTTTATCTTCTAATTGGAGGCCGTGTAATTGCCCTCTCAACATTGTCGCAATTGCAATTAATATGCCTTATCCAGACCAATGAACTTTGAGTTAGCCAAATCAGGGCCAACAAAAACGAAACAAAGCTGGAAATTCCGGAGTCGTTGGTTATCACGTGTACATTGGTTGGATCTGTCGCAATGTTCGCGGTGCACCTGGTCGTATTGTGGGTGGCCACTTGCCCGAGCCACTACTTCGCCGGACGCCGACTCTGCGCAGTGCTTTCGTCAAATAGTCCGCGCCTTCGAAAACCGCAGGATTGCTGACTTTTTGCGTGGAGTTGCCCACAACATCAGGTTTAAGTGGCAGAGAAGAATTTTGCATTTTTGATTTTAAAGTATTTTACAAATAAAAAATGACAGATACCTGGTTGTTTTATTTTTGTTTTGGTATTCAAACTAAAATATAAATCAAAAGACCCATTGCTATTTACATGATTTTAGTCAACATAACTCGTTATGCTAGTTTTATAATCATAGTTTTAATGTCATAATTTTTCATAGGGAGACCATGGTATTTAAAAACCCACATACGGAGACCAAGTTGATATAGCTTCACAATATTTTTTCTTAAATGAAATGCAATAGTATGGTATTGCAGTTTAAAATAAATGTATATAAAATAAAGAAAATTCTCGGGGATTTTAGGTATGCTTGTATTTTACTCTTTGAATGAACTGCGACGGTGTCGCAGGTCAACATTCAATATGCAATACACAAGTGTGCCTAAAATCCGAGAATTTCATTTTTAGCACTTTGTTATTCCATAATTATATGTCTCTCCCTAAGGGAGACATATATAGCATTTGGTGTGTTCGTCCATCCGTCTATCCGCAGTGAGTTCTTATGAAATTAATGAGCTGATTTTTTCTCAAAACATACGTACATATTGCGCTATATGTATAGATGTACATGTTAAGTACATGTTTTTTTAAATGAAATGTAATACAGTTTAAATATATATATATATATATATATATATATATATATATATATATATATATATATATATATATATATATAAAATAAAGAAAATTCTCGGGGATTTTAGGTATGCTTGTGTCATGCTCTTTGAATGGCCTGCGACGGCGTCGCAAACAGTCAAAACACATATCTTGCGGAAGAAGTTGCGGAAGTACATATTTCTGACTGTTTAGAATAAAAAGAGTTTGAGCGTATGAATATATGTATGATGTTGGATAAATTTGTATATATGGATACTTATTTGCAACCTCTTTTCCATAATTTTTGTGTCCATGATTTTCATATGTTACAGATTCTGGTAGTAACGTATTGCTAGAAACATTTTGCACTATTTTATTAATGATGTGCACGACAACGAACGTGAAGAGTCTGCTTGCAAGCATGGAGGTACAGAGTTGCTAACATTAATTATATGTCTCCCCCTAAGGGAGACATATAGAGCATATGGTGTGTCTGTCCGTCCGTCCGTCCGTGCCCACAATGATTATGCTATGTGGTGGATTTTCGGTTTATCCGTCACTTATGTGGTTTTTCTTCCTTATGTGGTGGTTCTTATGAGGTAGCCACATAAGCACCCATTGAGCACAAAGCAAACCACATAAGGGAGTCCGTCAAAGTCCGTTGATCAACTGTCCTGTAACAGCATCTGTTGGAAAATAATGCAACTATAAAGCTAATTTCTAAAGCAAATAAGGAGAGCAGCATTTGTTTAAATCCCGCTGTGGGGTGGGCAGAATCTTAAGAATACACCCACTGCGGACAATGTTTGTATTTTTGGGGATTTTTTGAAGAATAAACTTCAAAGTGCGTTTCCTCCTACAGTTTTTATCCGATTTCATTTATTTTTGGTATCTAGTATGAGGCAGCCCTAGATGGGTCGGGCATACGGCTTGTGCTTTTTCACTCGATCTTGAATTTTGATTTTAGGGGAAATTTTTGAAGAAAATACCTCAAAATGAAGCTTATCCTACAGTTTTATCCGTTTATTTAACTTGTGTTAATGTGTGGTTATTATTTAAACATGCACACTGGTCCGAAATATGAACCGCGCATCGACGCAATTTAAGTTAACATGCGCCGTAATCCGAAATGTGAACCGCGCATCAGCGCAAGTTAAACAAACATGTGCACTGGTTCCAAATGCGAAACGCGCATTAACGCAAGTGAAATAAACATGCGCACTGGTCCGAAATGCGAACCGGGCATCAACGCAAGTTAAATAAACATGTGCACTGGTCTAAAATAAGAAACGCGCATCAACGCAATCTGAATAAACATGCGCAGTTGTCCGAAATGTGAACCACGCACCAACGGAAGTTGAATAAACATGCGCACTGGTTCGAAATGCGAACCACGCATCGACGCAAGTTAAATAAATATGTGCACTGGTCCCAACAAAGAACCACGCATCGATGCAAATTAAATAATCATGTGCACTGGTCCGAAATGTGAACCGCGCATGAACGCAAGCTAAACAAACATACGCACTGGTTCCAAATGCGAACCGCGCATTAACACAAGTGAAAGAAACATGCGCACTGGTCCGAAATGCAAACCGGGCATCAACGCAAGTTAAATAAACATGTGCACTGGTCTAAAATAAGAAACGCGCATCAACGCAAGCTGAATAAACATGCGCACTGGTTCGAAATGCGCAACCGGTCATGGACGCAAGGTAAATAAACATGCGCACTGGTTCGAAATGCAAACCGCGCATCGACGCAAGTTAAATAAATATGTGCACTGGTCCGAACAAAGAACGACCTATCGATGCAAGTTAAGTAATCATGCGCACTGGTCCTAAATGTGAACCTCTCATCAACGCAAGTTAAATAAACATGCGCACTAGTCCGAAATGGTAACCGGGCATCAACTGAAGTTAAATAAACTTGTGCAGTTGTTCGAAATGTGAATCACGCACCAACGCAAGCGAAATGAACATGTGCACTAGTCCGAAATGCGAAATGCTCATCTGCGAAGTTGAATAAACATGAACACTAGTCCGAAATGTGAACCGGGCATGGACGCAAGTTAAATAAACATGCGCACTGCTTCGAAATGCGAACCATGCATCGACGCAAGTTTAATAAATATGCGCACTGGTCCGAAATTTGAACCGTGCATCAGTACACATTAACCAAACATGCACACTAGTTCAAAATGTGAACCGCGTATCGATGCAAGTTAAATAAACATGCGCATTTGTCTAAAACAAGAACCGTGCATCAACGCAAATAAAAGAAACATGCGCACTGGTCCGAAATGTGAACCGCGCATCGACGCAAGTTAAATAAATATGTGCACTGGTCCGAACAAAGAACCACCTATCAATGCAAGTTAAGTAATCATGCGCTCTGGTCCGAAATGTGAACCTCGCATCAACGCAAGTTAAATAAACATGCGCACTAGTCCGAAATGCGAACCGGGCATCAACTGAAGTTAATTAAACATGTGCAGTTGTCCGAAATGTGAATCACGCACCAACGCAAGCGAAATGAACATGCGCACTAGTCCGAAATGCGAAATGCTCATCTGCGAAGTTGAATAAACATGCACACTAGTCCGAAATGTGAACCGGGCATGGACGCAAGCTAAATAAACATGCGCACTGCTTCGAAATGCGAACCATGCATCGACGCAAGTTTAATAAATATGCGCACTGGTCCGAAATTTGAACCGTGCATCAGTACACATTAACCAAACATGCACACTAGTTCAAAATGTGACCGCGTATCGATGCAAGTTAAATAAACATGCGCATTTGTCTAAAACAAGAACCGTGCATCAACGCAAATAAAAGAAACATGCGCACTGGTCCGAAATGTGAACCGCGCATCGACGCAAGTTAAATAAATATGTGCACTGGTCCGAACAAAGAACCACCTATCGATGCAAGTTAAGTAATCATGCGCACTGGTCCGAAATGTGAACCGCGCATCAACGCAAGTTAAATAAACATGCGCATTTGTCTAAAATAAGAACCGTTCATCAACGCAAATAAAAGAAACATGCGCACTTTTCCAAAATGTGAATCTCGCATCAACGCAAGCTAAACAAACCTGCGCACTAGTCCGAAATGCGAACCGCGCTTCGACGCCAGATAAATAAACATGCGCACTGGTCCGACAAAAGAACCATGCATCGACGCAAACTGAATAGACATGCGCAGTTTCTGAAATAAGCACCACGCATTAACGCACGTTAAATATATGCACTGGTCGGAAAAGGAAACCACGCATCGACGTAAGTTATGTAATTATGCGCACTGGTCCGAATTGTGAACCGCGCATCAACGTAAGTTGCATAAACATGCGCAGTGGTCCGAAATGCGAACCGGGCATCGACGCAAGTTAAATGAACATGCGCACTGGTTAGAAATGCGAACCACGCTTTGACACAAGTTAAATAGATATGCGCAGTGGTCCGAAATACAAACCGCGTACCAGTGCACGTTAACCAAACATGCGCGCTGGTCCGAAATGTGAACCGCACATCGACGCAAGTTAAGTTGACATGCGCCGTGATCCGAAATGTGAACCGCGCATCAACGCAAGTTAAAAAGATATGCGCAGTTTTTCCAAAGGCGAACCACGCATTAACGCAAGTTAAATAAACATGCGCACTGGTCTAAAATAAGCACCACGCATCAACGCAAGTTAAATAAATATGCGCAGTTGTGAAAGATAAGTTGTAAAATATCTTTATACAGTAAAGTGCCACATATATAATTCCGTTTATTTACAAATGACACACACAAAGCATAAACATTATTGACATTGACATGACGCCTGCTGGGAACCACACAAGGGCACGGGCAAATATAAACCACCACATAAGTACTTTTTATTCTCAAATAATCTTGTCCGTGACCTACCACTTAAGTGCATTCCAGGCATATCAAATGCTACCACATTATGCAGCCACCACATAAGATACCTCTCGTTGGCCCGTCCGTCTGTCCGTCGGTCCGTCTGTCAGCAGTGAGTTCTTATGAAATTAATGAGTCGATTTTTCTCAAAACATACACACATATTGGAGTATACGTCGAGATGATGCACGTGGTATTTTTTCGTTTCCTCAAAAATTCCATTTTTGGCAAATGTTTGAACATTTTCGTGCATTTTTGTCACTTTGGCAGGCTATATCTCCAAAACAATTTGTTGGATTAGGCTGAAACGTGGCAATAACAACACACATATAGTGCAAATGTTTACTTTGAAGTTTTACTTTATTTTCGTTGAAAATGTATTTTTGGCGAATTTTTCAATTTTTGATTCTTAACTTTTTTGGCCATAATTGTTGCGATGTCTCCGAAACAGCTTGGAAATGTTTACTGCGAAGTTTGTCTTCATTTTCTGTAACAATGTATTTTTGGCGATTTCTTTCCACGTGACTGATTTGGGGCGGGGTAGACATATCCGTTTTTGTTTTAACAAAAATACTGGCCAATCTAGTTTCTCATATATATGTATCAAGCAAGTTACGAGATAATCATATATCTCAGAATATCGTTTTGTAATGTAATGCCCCGCTGTGTCGGGACCAAGAGTTTGCTACATATCAGATAAAGGTCGTAAAAATGTTTATGATTTCATGTAATATCAGGGTTCGCGTTGTCCACTTTGTCCAATGTTCTTTGTCCATTTTTTTTAACGAAATGACTCACTTTTTCGGAGCCCACGGAGTTTTTCTGGACCCAACTCAGTCACACTTTCCTTTTTTGACTCACTTTTCTGAGAACCCAGCGCGAACCCTGAATACTCTATGTATCTCTAGATAAATCTGAAATCCATAAAAAACTTGTGCTGAAACGGTAGATAAACATTTAAACATCAATATATTTCGTTTTTTTGCCCGAAAAGACTGGAAAAATCCTGTGTTGCTAACCCGAGCTTTGTCATCGACTGAAAACGTGTCAGTTTCTACTCCATATTGTTTTATGCTCTTAGGTACAGAGCCAGGTTTGCCGTGATTTAAAAGGGTTGAAGCCATGTGCCAAATGCATGGATCCAAGTTCCGATGCAGAATGCGCCTTTATCAAC
Organism: Protula sp. h YS-2021; assembly: GCA_949752745.1. Classification (NCBI taxonomy): domain Eukaryota; kingdom Metazoa; phylum Annelida; class Polychaeta; order Sabellida; family Serpulidae; genus Protula; species Protula sp. h YS-2021. The sequence goes on from OX457033.1 coordinate 36,509,576, forward strand.
TTTAGAAGGTAAAAAGAAATGCATTTCGGCTGTTTTTATTTATTATAAAGTTTTTTCATGGAAATACTGATCCCCTGGCCCGGTTTAGATGCCGTAGAGCCTGGTGACTGACTAGTGCTACTACTTGTTCCATGATACAGTGATATAACATAGGGCACAAAAGTTTTGAATAAACCAATTCGTACTTTCAGACTTTCAAGGATGGCTAATTTAAAATCAACGAGGTGGAGTGAATACATGAGAGGGAGAAAAGAAGTGAATTTGATCTAGATAGGCCAAAAGCCAACTTCAGTTGCTGCATGCAAATTTACGTTCACGGTGCACTATCAGCAACTTGTTTTTCACAATATTCCAAAATAATATTACCCATATCCACTAGCTAGGTTAAAACTACAGAGAACATGTATTTGCTGTTGTTGATGTTGGTTGAGGTCCCTACGTGTTATAGATATGACGTTGTTGCCCGCACAAACGAAGTGGCAATAGTTCTTGTACTCATTAAAAGGTTGTCACTCGCTTCATTTTTATATGTTAAAAATAATCGAACGTTTATTGGACATATTTTTTTGCAGGATAGCTTCAGTTGAACCTGGCATATACGTGGCCGGAGATTTTACCAGAATAAAAAACCACACTCCGCAGAATACAGGTTCTAAGAAAGCTTCAGCAGATGTTGTCATGTCCTCAGGAGAAGCTTCAGATGTACTTTCCCATTTGCTTGTGCGAGTATTGAATGTTGTGAACAGGTATGGAATAGTATATCTTTGCCGAGATTAAAGTGTTCAAAATGTTAGAATTAATGACTGACACGTAAGTTTTGTTTCAGTATACCTCATAGGAATGTCAATTGTGACAAAGGAGATAAACTTGATATATAAGAGATTTAAATGGGCATATTCAGGGCTTTACGTTTACTTTTTTCGGCACCTTCCCGGTCGGGCATGTAGATTTGAAATCTACCTGCCCTAACAGCACTCTTACCTGCCCCACCTTTTCTCTTCTGTTGGTCTTACATCTTAAGCATGATCTTCGGGAGCACCGGCGGCAGCTGGTAAAAGTTTTGTTTTTTTTTCTTGCACTGGCCTCCCATGAACCAGCGCTATAGTGTTGTGTGTGATTGATAACCTTCAAACGGCGTTCCTTCATTTGATATCAGAAATAAATCCGACAGCAGTTCAGTTTCTAAGCTGGCGCACCAGTCGCTTTTAACAAGTTTCACTGCAGAGAAATCTCGCTCACATATCGCGGTTGATATGGGTTGATACATTCTAAACTGTTTTTAATGTTCTGCAATTCGTTCGCGTGTTGTTGAAAAGTGGTAGCATGAAAGTCGGCGCATTTAAATTCCGGGACTTGCTTAGCCCGACTGCTTAACACTTTGAACGTAATATACCCATGAAAAAGATCCTCTTTGTCAAACTTTCCAAGCAGTGGTTCAAAATGATTTGTCAAATTGAGAGCAATTCTAAATTTGCTGTGCCGTGTTGGGTCAAGTTTTCTCTATCATCAGGTTTTCTTTATCATCAGGCCACTCAAGTGGGTCAAAAATACTGCGAGACAACCTGTGTTCGTTTGAGACAAAGTGACTCTTAATATTTGAATGTCTAAAAGATTCAGTTCCAAGAACAAATCTAGATTTTACTGTAGCTCCGGGGCCATGTTTGATACATGTATCACGATAAAGTTTTCCATCTTTCTCAAACAGTCCAGGAAAATCAACTTTCCATCTTTCCACGAAGTGTCGTGACCGCTTGACATCGTGTTTAACGTATTTGGTAGCTTTGGTGTCCGATGTTTCTTCTTCAGCACCTTGTTCGGAATATGTTTTCTCCTTTTCAGTCTTTGAAATAACTTTAAATCCATATTTGTCTAAAGACATTTTTAAGTTCTTAACTTTGATAATTTTACATATTATTCACAATGTGGAAAAAGCCTGTGCATAACTTGCAGCTTTGAGGACACCTGCAAGTCTGCGACCGGCCATGGTACCGAACATGTTGAACCTGCAGTGGTATACAGCTCACTAACAGGTAAAGAACGTATGAAAAAATTTTGTGCCAGAATCTTTCAGGGCGGCGCAATATAACCGGTACATCGGAATATCACACCGTAAAACTTTCAGCATGTTATAATCTGGGAATTTGCTCCCATCAGAAACAAAAAAAAAACACGGCTAACTCGAAAATACGATTTACTCGATGAAATTGGATTTCAAGTAAACGGGGTTTCAATGTTTTTAGTAAGCATCCCGTTTCCAGCAAATTATGTATAATGGGATAATGATTTCACAAATGCAATTATTTACAGCTTGTGAAGACTTTATTGACAATGCGGTAGATGTTGCACAAAAGTGGGGTGTTGTTGAATAGGAAATAAGTGGGTCAGGCAAGTTGAAGCCAATACTGCTGTGAGATTGGCGTCAGTGGTGAAAAACTGGTCACCATCACCAATTCTCCTAACAGCGCTCCGTTGTTTCAACATCTATCTGCAGAAGGTAATTACACGAACTTTGCATTGACTGTATATGATTTATAAGAGTTTCATCTATGTTACATAAATACAAGTAATGGTGTTATTGTAAAATATATATATGCATATTGAAAATTGTAGTCTTTTTATACGACTTTTCCTGTTGGCATTTTTTACATTTGTGTAGTATGTATTGATCTGGTTATTGAAATTAGAAGCGAAATTTGTATAATATTTAGCATGGTTTCATTTGTATATGAGTGGTGCATCAGGTAATGAAGAAAAATTATTAGGCCCCAACCCTTCGGATTATGGCCTATAGGTTTGGGGTGTCCGTCCGTCTGTTCGTCATCGCTTTATACCCCTATGAATTTGGGGGGCGGTTGGGGCCTACTTGTGTTTCACAAATACTTACTTGTTTATGTTGTTAAAGGATATGCTTTCATCGTGGAATGCCACAAGGAGGTAAACGGTGACTTTTGGCGACCTGAGTCAGTTGCAGAGAAATGCGGCGGCGTTCAAGCCACTGTCAGAGTAAGAAGTCGAATCGTATGCTGTTATCGGACTTCTTTAGGTAAATATTATAATTGCATATAGCAGTTGATAAGTTTTGATCACAGTGCGTGATGTAAACACAGTAAAAGACATACTTAAATTTTTATTTATTGAAAATTGGATTGAAGGATGAAGGATATTGCGATAATACGTATAGTAGCAATAGCAAAGAAATTGTTGTCAATTATATCGACACGAAACGCAATAAATTATATTGTTATATATAAAAGACATGTGTTGTGTTACAGAGGATTAGATGAAGTTGGAGCCGAAAAGGTCAAGTTATGTGACTATCCAGAAACAGATCCATGCCTCCAACTTTCTCTTCCAAGTGTCGTGGAAGAGTTCACAAAAATCCTGCCGTTCAAGCGATTCTTGGCTCCAGAAGGCCCAATGAATATGGTACGTACGTAATAAAAGCATTATGAAGGAGAAAAGAGTGAAAGTAAATATTATATTTTAATGTAGACATGGTTGTAATGTTAACATGGCAGTGTTCAGAAGAAAAAAAGTTGGGTCCTCATCATTTTGCCACTGACATTAACATATTTCAACGTCCAGGTATCTGCATGCCACTGGGCCGCGTACTATCCGGACGTCGGCCCAAAGTTATTCTGCGGGCATGGATTGCTGAGCGAAGAAGACCCCACAAACCTCCACTCAGACCTTGCTGATGCTGCCAACCTTTGTGTCTCTGCGCAAGAGTTGCCTCAAAAGGTTGAAAGAGATACCTTTGATGGCAAGAAGAAAAGGGCGGCAGCCAAGTGGCATATCTTTCAAAGGCACGACTACGTCATCTTAGTCAGGTGAGTGGATTCTCAAGTTTTCATTTACCTGGTGACTGGATAGGGAGGGAATTAGTTGCCCCACACAATGAAACAGATATATATTTTGAAACTGTCTGCGATGTTTAACTGTTTGTATCTATATAAGTTTTTATCTACTACTTTATCACAGCAATAGACCTGAAAAAACCAATTGTTTTCTTCAGATAAACAGTATATTCGTTAATTCGAATTCATTTGTATAAATGTGGGCTAAGAACTGTTATTAAATTCTTTGAGGCAGATATTTGCAAAGGAAGAAGGGCATCAGCTACGACCCAATCCAACAGCGTGAATGCTACTTGTCTGCAGAAGACATGGCACGCTTAAAGGAAGATTATGGCGTAGAGCCCTGGACAATTGTTCAATGTGTTGGGGATTTGGTAGGAAACCTTCCCCATCAGGTATGATACGTATAGTAGGCCATTATTTTTAGCTAAAAAGGAGTCAATTTTATTGTCAATGCTGTAAAGTTATAATGAATGAAAGAGTTTAATGAAAAAATAAAGTTTTGTAAGAGTAAATCGAAATGAATGAGAAGTTAATTATGTCTTCATTTTCTGTAGAAATGTATTTTTGGCGATTTTTTAAAATTTTTTGATCCTGCCAATGTTGTACTTTTAAGCAAGGAATTTTTTTCCTCATGACTGATTTGGGGCGGGGGAGACATCCGTTTTTGTTTTAACAAAAACACTGGACAGTCTAGTTAATTTAGAAATTAGAGAAAATTTGTGTACAATATTGTAGACAGTACAAGCAAGAAATTCAAGCATTGATACTTATGGTGCACACAGCGGCCACGAGTTGTAAGTGGGTGTTGCGAAAGGAAATATAGTATCCTATTTTCTGTTACAGGTGAACAACTTAAGTGCTACAATTAAGTTAGCCATTGATTATGTGAGCCCATTCAATGCCAATGAGTATCTGAGGAATTTGAGACGAATCAAGAAAGAAACTCACAGAGAAGATTATATTGGCATTGAGCGCGTTCTATATTACGGCCTATTGAGAGCACTTAAGACTTTGCAAAGCGCTGATGAGGTCCGCAAACAAGTTGCCGAAAACAAGACAGAGGTTTGTACATAAAATAATACTATTATTACATATGTAGATAATCTACACAGTTCAAATGTCCATGAAATGAAATTGGTTGGATAGTGACAATAGTTTTACTATAATTAACTTTCAAAATGATACCGGGAGTCTCCAAAAAGAAGCCCAGGGCTTATAAACGGAAACTCGACATTTTTAGGTTCTCATATTGAAACCAAATAGATGCACCTATGCCGTGAGTACTACTCTGGAAGTGCAGGTGTTAGTAGGGGTTGCTTAGTGTGAACTAGGCTTGATAAGGGAACTGCCTTGTGCCTCGTGGGATTAAGCGTAACAGTGTCGCCGGTAAATATTCGAACGTATTTTAGACTGTGAGGGAGGGGGACTTTTATTTAGAATGAAAGGAAAGTGTTAATAAATATATTTGCATATTTATAGATTGCCGAACCCAAAAAGGAAAAGGAGGAAATGACTCAGGAACTTTTGTCTCTCCGAGTTGCGAATGAAAACCTTAAACGAGAGCTCTCTCTTCAAGCATGTAGACTTCAGAAGGTGGAGAATGAGAGAGAACAATTTCAACGTGAAATGAGGGAAATGACAGGGCAAGTTGCCTCCCTAAGGTAACATTGAATATATATATATATATATATATATATATATATATATATATATATATATATATATATATATTTATATATATAGCGTAATGCTTAAGGAGACCTCACGTATTGATTTGTAAGGTTTAGAGAGACCGAAAAATTATATATACAGACGAAACCGGTTAATCGCATAGCCAATTTGCCAATCCCTGTTATGCGTTTATCCGATATATGCGTTTATTCGGAGTACTCTTGTCTATTTTTTTCAGCGGTTGTTATTAGACGTGCACCCCCACCCCTCCTCCCCGCATTTCATTATTTCTTCTTGGCCGCGTATTTAAATGATGACTTTGCACTCATGGTTATGTGAGGCAACGTGGGGATTAAGGGTTTCAGGCCATTATTTAGTGAGAGCTCAGGCAGCGCGGGGATTAGAGTTGCAGGCCATTATCTAGCGTCAGCTAAGGCAGTGCGGATATTAACGATAAAGGTCATTATCTAGTGAGAACTGAGAGAGTGTGGTGATTAAGAATTCGAGATTCACTGTTAACAACCGCAAGTGGGGTTGGTACATGTACACAATGGGTCAGGCAAACAGAAGACAATGGATTAGATAAATAAACGAGGAGCAGCTCACTCCCTTAGTTTGCTTTAAGTGTGGTATGCTTGGATAGTCACCCAGAATTATGCAATTAACCGGTGTGCTTCCTATTTTATCCAGTTTATGCGATTAAGCGGTATTCAATTATCCGGTTAAATTTCCAACAGATAGCATTGGAAATGGTTTGGGATTTGCAAAATAATGTGCAGTTAACGATTTATGCGTTTAACCGGTATGCGATTAAGTGATTTCATCTGTATACATATATGCTTAGTAAAGTGGCAGAAAGTGCAACCGTTTTTGTGTTAAGTTCTTAAAGTGCGATTTAAGATTCGCGGTAGTACAATGATTATTAGACTATTGAGAGAAATATTTACATGTAAGATAAAATTGCAGGTTAATCCAGGAGAGACAAACAACGGAGCCATTGAGAGCCAGGGTGACGATTTGTTCAACTGGTGCAACTGCCGACATTTCATCCACGTGCAGTGTTGCTAGAGGAAGTGCAAGCACAATCTCTACTGTCATAGTGAAATCTGGTGATGTACAAGCACCTGAACAGTTGCACATCGAACAAAATCTAAACCTTGACGATGTCCCCGAAGAACAGACAATTAAAAAAACCGAAGAGGACTTTGCTTATAAATGCACCAGATGCAGGACACAGGCATTTATGACCAGCGCAGAGTTGCAAGAGCATATGCAAGTGCATGCTGTTGTCTGTCACATGTGTCGAAAAACTTATTCTAGGGCTTTTGACCTAAAAAGACACCTGCGAGACGTCCACAATGCGTGAACGTATAATGTGGCACTGCAGTCTCTGGCACACATGACCTCACACCACAGTTATACGTGTCATTTTGCAACTCTTCAAATGTAGATCATTATCGTTTGGTATGTATTTTTGACTCACGAATACGGTTTGTTAGTCCCAAACCGGAGGCTTTAAACCCGGGAGGGGAGGAGCCATTAAGAGCTGGTGCATCTGCCGACATTTCATCCACGTGCAGTGTTGCTAGAGGAAGTGCAAACACAACCTCGGCTGTCACAGCGATATCTGGTGATGTACAAGCACCCTAGCAGTTGCACATCGAACAAGAGCTAAACCTTGACGACGTCCCCCAAGAACAGACAATAAAGAAAACCAAACAGGACTTTGCTTATAAATGCTCCAGATGCAGGACACGGGAATCTATGACCAGCGCAGAGTTGCAAGAGCATATGCAAGTGCATACTGTTATCTGTGACATGTGTGGAAAAGCTTATTAGGCTTTTGACCTAAAAAGACACCTGCGAGACGTCCACAATGCGTGAACGTATGTGACACTGCAGTCTCTGGCACACATGGTCTCAAACCACAAACTGTTATACGTATCACTTTGCAACTCTTCAGATGTAGATCATCATCGTCTGGTCTGTATTTTTGACTCACGAATACAGTTTGTCAACCCCCAGCCGGGGGCTTTAGACCCGGGAAGGGAGGTATTAGATTGGGTGTTCTTCGTCTTGTCTGTCCGTCTATCTGTCACTTTTTTGTGCTCTGTTTTGTCGACAGCATATCTCTTTAACTATGATGCGGATTGCTTTGAGGTTTCACTTAGTAAAATGTATATCATGTAGATGTGCAGCAATGGCGTTTTATTTTTGAACTCGACTTAAAATTGAAAGCTTACAGTGGGAGTTGGCTGTCAGTTCCTGGCTGGAGTTGTGCCTTCTCATTTTTGTTGTTAATCTAAAACCAACGACATAGCTAGTGACAAAATAAAAAATGTTCTCCCTTTGCATTAATTTTATGCAGTCTCCCTATGTCGTATATCATGTTATTATATGAAGAAAATGCGGTAACCGATACCGCAATTTCTCCGGAATTGCGAAGCCTAGGTACTACATGACTTCAATCATAAGTAGGTCATTATGTCTCCCCGACCATAGTGTTTCTACGTTCTGTGTGTGTGTGTCTGTGTGTGTGTGTGTGTGTGTGTGTGTGTGTGTGTGTGTGAGAGAGGTCGTGTACCCCGCGAACATGGCAGTGTGTTAGTTTTTTTCGTCAATTTTAGACCTTCGAAGTAGGCCTTTTTTGCAAAGTGGGCTTCTCGAGCCGGAAGCCAACTACACTTTTTTGGCTCGAATGTGCAAAGTAGACATTAATTCCATATCCGCCTTGGGCCCACTTTGCATAAAATCTGGTTTTCACTTAAATTTCAGTGTGTTTGGTGTGTTTCACTGAAACTGTAGGGGGTACTGCAATAGAAAAGTGTGTGAACGGTTTGTACATATTAATGATGTTTTCTGACAATTTCTGGCCAATCAGGTGGCCTCAGCGTGGTTTTCACATGTTTCCTGGATCAATCACATGGCGGCAAATTAAAAGCACGTATAGGGTATACCTCAAGATGGTGGGGATGTGAACTTGGTATGGCGGGAAGCTGATATTTTCAGACCTCTAAAAATCGCTGCACAGTTTTCGTAATAACGGAAAGCTACATAAACTATCATTGTTTCTTCTTAAAAGTCACTTTACTATAGGAAAAAGTTTATAAACTATGTCAGGGAGAAGAAATACAGTGCAGTTTTGAAGGCTGACACCTCGCTATCATCGGAAGAAACCATGGCACTCTGCTTCCGTATTATCACAATTTTAAGTTCAATAGCAAAGCTATTATAAACAATTCTTGTGTGATTAATTTTATATACTGTTAGGAAAAGTTTTGCTTTCCTTTTGGTTAGGTTGTTCATTTTATTGAGAAATTGCGGCCTGTTTTTAAGTGCGTAATCTTCTGACGTACGTTGTCATTGTGTACTGGCTAAAATGGGCCCATTGGTGTGCATGGTTGGCGGTTTCTTCATAATTTTACACGCACCGACCTGTCATACTCTTCAACAGCTGTCCCCCTCTCTCCACACTCACAGTTATTCATTTTTCTCCACAGGGGGAATATATGCGATCGACCACGTGTCGGTCGGTCTGTCGGTCTGTCGGTCTGTCAGCAAGAGCTTGTTAACACGCTAACTTAAAAACTCCTGCAAGGAATTTCATGAAACTTGGTATGTGGCTTCTATGGGGGCAAACACAGGTCGGTATTGTAAATGGGCCAGGTCTGTCCAAGGAAAATGGACCAGCTGGACTTGAAAAATTTTAGCTCTTGATTGACTATTGTGTGACCTTATTAACACGATAACTTAAAAACTGCTGCAAGGATTTTCATGAAACTTGGCATATAGCTTCTATAGCAACAAACACAGATCGGCATTGCAAATGGGCCAGGTTCGTTTAATCAAAATGGACCAGCTGGAAAATGGCAGCTCTTGGTTGACTTGTTAACACGATATTTCAAGAACAACTGCAATGATTTTAATGAAACTTGGTGTGTATATTCTGTGCGCACTACCAAGGATCAGTATTGTCAATGGGTTAGGTTGGCCCAAGGAAAATGAGCCAAATGCACTTCGAAATTTATGAAATTCTGGAAATCATTCAGCATTGGAATGAGTTTGTTAACGCGATATCTCAAGAACAACTGCAAGGATTTTAATGAAACTTGGTGTGTATTTTCTGTGGGCACTAACAAGGATCGGTATTGTCAATGGGTTAGTGTCGAGTTTCCGTTTATAAGCCCTGGGCTTCTTTTTGGAGACTCCCGGTATCATTTTGAAAGTTAATTATAGTAAAACTATTGTCACTATCCAACCAATTTCATTTCATGGACATTTGAACTGTGTAGATTATCTACATATGTAATAATAGTATTATTTTATGTACAAACCTCTGTCTTGTTTTCGGCAACTTGTTTGCGGACCTCATCAGCGCTTTGCAAAGTCTTAAATGCTCTCAACAGGCCGTAATATAGAACGCGCTCAATGCCAATATAATCTTCTCTGTGAGTTTCTTTCTTGATTCGTCTCAAATTCCTCAGATACTCATTGGCATTGAATGGGCTCACATAATCAATGGCTAACTTAATTGTAGCACTTAAGTTGTTCACCTGTAACAGAAAATAGGATACTATATTTAACCCATTCAACAGCTGTCCCCCTCTCTCCACACTCACAGTTATTCATTTTTCCCCACAGGGGGAATATATGCGATCGACCACGTGTCGGTCGGTCTGTCAGCAAGAGCTTGTTAACACGCTAACTTAAAAACTCCTGCAAGGAATTTCATGAAACTTGGTATGTGGCTTTTTAATATTTTCTGACTTCTTTATTAAAATACTAGATTATGCGGATGCATCGGATCAATGGTGGGCAGATCGGGGCTTCCTTATTATTTAGTAACTCCACATAAGAAATCGTTATGCGTACACCCTGCAGGAGTTGAACCTACAATGACACTAACAAAAAGGTGATAATATATGCACACATTTAATAATATATGCACACAGAATATGTCAACATAGGGAGACCTTTTGAACATGTTAAAAGACACTAAAGGTGTCACCTAGAGAGACCATAGATAAAAATAGTAAATAGGGAGACCAAAGTATGGTCTCCCAAATTTGCATTTTTAGGTTATATATCAATGATTATAATATATGATGCGCATTTGATCCCCCTATTTAATATATTACCAAAGTTTGATGTTCCACCACCGGAGTAACTCCGCATAAGAAATCGTTATGCGTGCACCCTGCAGGAATTGAATCTACAATGACAGTACCAAAGAAGTTGATAATATATACACACATTTGATAGTACAATAAAACCGCGGATATAGACACCCCTCTATTATGGACACCCCTGAATTATGTACAGCATTTTTCATTCTGTTTTAAAACGCCATAGAGTTCTGTTATATCTAGACCCCTTCATTGTGGACACCCCTCTATTCAGAATTAGGGACACTATTTTTATCCCGTAAGTACGGTTACCCATTTAAAAAAATCCCTTTATTGTGGACAGTCACATTGCTGTCCATATTTTGTACGTTATATAAACAACCTCTATCAGCTTGTTACTCGGTAGTGTTTGTTATCCCCTGTGGAACGGAGGGATATAGTTTTGAACTTTTTGGTCTGTCCGTCTGTCTGTCCGTCTGTCTGTCACGCTTCAGTCTCACGCGCCTACAGGCCACATTAGTACACGTTAGTCTCACGCGCTTCATTTAAATATAAAAATAAACGTTGTAAAATGTAAACAAACGCACGTGATTAACACTGTGCTTTTGTTACCGTCAATACAAGACGAGAAGATAATTGTTACGTGTAAAAAGCAGGTACGATACATAACCTTATCAACATATATTACTCAAAACTTAGTCAAAGTCAAATGGCGAGCGGCGCACTTTGGTTATGGTAATTAGGGTTGACCTCACCATTATAAAAGTTTTATTTCCTATTGTAAGCAAAAAATGGAAAAAAAACGCCCATGTCATGGTTGATGACTTTGTTCACGCTTTCAAATGATATATGAAGAAAAAATCTACGTGTCAAATTGTAGAAATTATTGTGGCGAAACTTCAACATTAAACATTAAAATTGGAAAATTTGAAAAACTGCCTTATAGAAATAAAAATATCGAAGAAATTAACAAACAGGTCACGTTGTGTCACACAGTTTTCTTTCATCTTTCTAGTGAGATATGAATAGAATTTCTACGGGGTTAATTATAGACAATATTGTAGCGAAACTTTGTCAGTGGTACAGTTTAAATATGTCTAGTGCGCTTGTATTTATGTTTAACAGATGTTTAATAGATGAAAATGGCTTTGGTAACAATTGAGCCATATCACTACAACGGAGATGATGTCTTAGTTGGGAAATCTCAAGATGATGGTCTCATTATGTTCACTCAAAATTACTTGGTGAGATATCGCAACTTGATTGGGCCGCTAGCAAAAGCTTTACGTGGTCCTGCAGTGGTAGTGAAGAGAATTGCTACGTGTGAAAAGCAACTGACGACAAAAATGTGTGAAGTCAGAAGTCATCTGGCGACACAGTTTCTCAATCGGCGACAAAACCTTATGTCGTCAGTTACTTAAGCCATCTTTTTGCATATATGTTATTGTTTATTTTGAATAATAAATTTTAAAAATAAACAAATGTGTGTAAAGCAACTATGAAAAAAAAAATTACTCAAAGCTTACAGTTTGTTTATTTTAGTGCACTTGTACATAGAAGCAAACAACAAGAAAATAGTACAATTAGGCACTTATTTATTAAACAAGTGTGTAAGTAGTTCAGTGAAGATAAAAAACTGCCAACTGACAACAAAAATGTCTGATAAACTTAAGTCAGAAGTCATCTGGCGACACCATTTCTCAACTGGCAACAAAACCTGATGTCCTTAGTTACTTACACCATCTTTTTGCAAATAAAAATGTGATTGACTCCAGAAAGAAAAACAATTACATTAAAGCTCTCGATAGTTTTTAGACAATTTTTGGAAAACAAATTTGGACAATAGCTCTTTGAAAATGGGGAAAAAAAGAATTGGACTTTATAAAAACGTCGCTATTAGCGCAATGTCGTTATACCCTGATGTACTTATAGGCGTGGCCTACTGGAATTAGTTACCAAATGCACTAAATTAATTTACTGCTTGTATTACTGCCGCTAGCGAACTAAAATACAAAACCGAGTAATGAACCAAATGTGTTTTTCTGTGGTTATTTGTCGATCTTACGACGCAATATTATATATCAATGTATAATTCTGTATTTTACCGCTTTTATAAAAACTTATACTCCCATTAGCAGCCATCTAAATATTAGCTAAGTTAAATGCTAATTTTTCATATTGAAAGCATGGTATTAAAAATCCCACATACGGAAAACAAATGGATATAGTTGCACAATATTTTTTCTTAGATGAAATGTAATAGTATGGTATTGCAGTTCAAAATAAATATATATAAAATATATAAAATTAAGAAAATTCTCGGGATTTCAGGTATGCTTTGTATTTACTTATTGAATGGCCTGCGACGGCGTCGCAAACAGTCGAAACACATATGTTGCGGAAGAATTTGCGGGAGTACAAGTTTCTGACTGTTTCGAATAAAAAAAGAGTTCGGGCGTATAAATTTATATATGATGCTGGATATAATATGTAGCAATATATGGATACTTACTTGCCACCACCTCTTTTCTATAATTTTTGTGTTTAAGCAGAAATGTGATGGAATATAATTTCATTTATATGCTATAGTAACGTATTGCTTGAAACATTTTGCACTATTTTATTAGTGGATGTGCACTACAACGACCGTGAAGAGTCTGCTTGTAAACATGGAGGTACAGAGCTGCTAACATTAATTAGGCCCCAACCCTTCGGATTGGGGCCTATAGGTTTGGGGTGTCCGTCCGTCTGTCTGTCCGTCCGTCCGTCTGTCCGCTCTTACGAGAGCTACGTTGTGCGTTTATTTTTAGGTAGAAAGCTACGTTGTGCGTTTAAGTTACGTTGTGGGTTTAACGTTGTGGGTTTAAGTGAGATTTGGACTCCCCGTGATGCTGTGGGTCCATTAAAATGGTTTTTAAAATTAAGCCCACAAGGCACGGAAACGGAGTCCTGTGTGTTTGTCCGTACTTTTTCCCTTTCCGCTGGCGACACCTGGTGTTGTAATTCTTACCTATATTTACATGTGGAAAGCACATGGGGTAATTTTTTGGGTCAGCCAATCATATTCTGCAATTCAGGTGCCTTTATTCATGCGCTGTTTTTGTTTTAGGCCTAGAGGTTTCCCGCTTTAGAAAACTTCTGCCTCTGCCCTCTCTTCCCCCAAAAATAAAAGTGACAAAGGTCCTTAACCATTTGTATGGATATTATTTTCTGTTGTTTCAATAAATACAACCGTTTTTACTGCTTTCATGGTGTAAAAAAGGCAAGAAAAGTGAGCAGAAACTAGGAACTATATTATATGTTGGGTGTGAATCGGTCAGTCGTGAGCAACAATGGCGGAAAGTGCGAGGGATTAAAATGTGCAAGTGTTGTTTCATTAAAATGTGACTATTTCCAAATGGATACTACAGTAAATTATATGCATAAATGTGCAATCCTACACCAAGAATCGGTTGGCAAAAGTAAAAAAAAAAAAAAATTCCAATATAAGGTGGAATTTTAAGAAGTTTTGAAACTGAAGTGAGCAAAGTTTGATGTTATCGCTCACTACTTTTCACGCGGTTTTGCCAGACAGATTGGGATATTCATAGCCTAAATGCTAATTATAGCAAGTAAATAAACAAGTTTCTTCCATAGATATAATTATTCCTTAATACTATCTTTGAATATGGGCGAAGGACAAAATTTTACATTTAAAGCAGAGTGACAGATAAAAACAGTTCCTTACATATAACATACATGGGAATCTTCTGGCCTTTCAGGCTTTTTTTTTTTGTCAATTGGATCACTTTTTTTCGACCATGTTCCCATGTATGGTAAAATTTTCCGGCTTTTTTTCCGACCCCGTTCCCATGTATGATATAAGCCACTTCGTACCTTCGAAACTTTCCAATAGAGGGGTCGTTTCGACTGCAAATTCTGTGGGTTAAATAAGCGCATTGGCACTTACAGTTATGCCAAAAAGTTTTGGCGTTTCGACTGAATGTCAAATGCGTACGTACGGGTCTTCCCGGTTGCCGTTTCGACTGCAATTCTTTTTTGGTGTAAATTATAAAGAAATGATAAGGGTAAAACATAGAAATTCAAATTTCTTCTCAGCGTACACGCTTTTAAAGAAGCCACCATATGATCTTTTAAAAAGTATTTTACACAATATTCAGCCCCTGTTATAGTCCATTTATGAATGTGTTTCGAGAAAAATGGAATTTTGTTGCTTGTTGCCAGTTTTCTCTATCGTTTCGTTATGCCTTTATCCCAACCTTATCCGGTCGAAACGCCAAATCTTTTCAGCAAAATTCAAAGTACAAATCTGCTTATTCGGTTGGGATAAAGGTATAAAGTCATGATAGAAAAAAGTGGCAAAATCATTCGGAATTCGATTTTCCAGAAAAAAAAACATTCAAAGTTGGCCTTTAAAGGTGCTGAATAATATGATACAAAGCTTAAAACAATCAGGTGGTGGCCGTTTAAATTCAGAAGTATGCATCTTGGAAGAAAATTAGAATTTTGATGTTTTCCCTTATCATTTCTTTAGAAACTGACCCAAGAAATTTGCAGTCGAAACGACAGCTCGGTTCGAAAGGTTCCACGGTACGAAGCGGCTTATTATAAAGAAATGATGATATCATGTAAATAGGCGTTGAATCCGACTGGAATCGGAATTAAAGTCGAAATGGGAGGGCATAAAACAGCCAAGAGGAAAGTATATAGAAAGAGACGTAAGCAAAGAATTAAGTCAGACGGAAAACTGCAGCGTTGTGACAGTTATAGAAGCGAATTTAGTAAACAAAGAAACAGTATAGGTGACTTCAAAGATAGACTTTCCCATGCTAAAGTACTGCATTGGTTATACAACCAATGTAATATGGTTTGCCGAGGATATGCATCAGACAGTGAACATAACTTGGAGAGAGGTAAACAAAAATACATTTATAAAGATTCTTTATACAAGCAGTACAGGATGTATCTTAAGTACAAAACTGCTGCTCTCAAGCTGGAGATGTTAAAACTCGCTCCTTGAGCTTTTGGATATATGTAAATAATGTCACTTTAAAGTGTTCTGTGCAGACTGCATTTAACTATATTTGGTAAGTGCTTTTCTTGCTTTTCTTAGGGATTTGTGAAGTTTTTTTTTATTTAAAAAGTTTTATTCTTACATGTTTTTTTTCAGGGACTAATTTTTTTCCTATAAATTTTTATAAATTTACTATATCTGACATAGCTGGATTGGTTTTGAAGTTGAATTAAAACGAAGAGTGTAAAAAGGGCTAAAATAGCGTTTGATGCGGTGACAGTGCTGTCAAATGAATAACTAGATTGACTGTTCTGCGTTGAGAAGCGATGGTAAATCAGAACACGTAGGTGGCCCCATCTTCTCACGGAAACAAGCTTCCAACAGCTCCTAAACACACCCACAAATCCTCAGTCTGCTCCCCCCACCCCCTGAGAAAGACTGCATGTGGCCACACTTTCTCACGCTACCAAAAAAAAAAAAACGATTGACTTCCTGCGTTTAGAAGTGATGGTGAAAACCTGCATGAAAACATGGTCATTTATGGATTTATGAATTTTACGTAGGTATTTTAGTAATGAAAAAAAAAACAATATTGCAGCGGGCGGGGTGGGGGGGGGGGGGGCTGTGTGGTATTTCTTTGAAAATTAAAAATTGGGAGATCTAAAATACATTATGGAATTCCCAAGTCGCAATGGTTCTAAATGCGGGGAGAGGATTAACTCGAGGTTTGGGATATTTCTCGGAAAATTGAAAATCGAGAGGTCCAAAATGCATTACGGAATTTTAAATGAAACTTGTAACTTTATTACTAATCCAGCACATTGATATATAGTAAATCAGAACACGTAGGCGGCCCCATCTTCTCACGGAAACAAGCTTCCAACAGCTCCTAAACACACCCACAAATCCTCAGTCTGCCCCTCCCCCCCCCCCCGCCGCCCTGAGAAAGACTGCATTTGGCCACTCCTTCTCACGGTACCAAAAAAAAAAGAGGTTGACTGCTCTGCGTTTAGAAGTGATTGTGAAAACCTGCATGGAAACATGGGTATTTATGGATTTATGAATTTTACATAGGTATTTAAGTAATGAAAGAGCAATATTCCAGCGGGTGGGGCGGGGTGGCGGGGGGGGGGGGGCTCTGTGGTATTTCTTTGAAAATTAAAAATTGGGAGATCTAAAATGCATTATGGAATTCCTAAGACGCAATGCTACTAAATACGGGGAGAGGATTAACTCGAGGTTTGGGATATTTCTCGGAAAATTGAAAATCTAGAGGTCTAAAATGCATAACGGAATTTTAAATGAAACTTGTAACTTTATTACTAATCCAGCACATTGATATATAGTAAATCAGTACACGTAGGCGGCCCCATCTTCTCACGGAAACAAGCTTCCAACAGCTCCTAAACACACCCACAAATCCTCAGCCTGCCCCCTTGAAAAAGACTGCATGCGGCCACACTTTCTCACGGTAATGCGTTGATCAAGCTGTCAGTCATCCAAAGCTTCTCTTTCAGCTCTGTGATCGTATTGATCGCACAGAGATTTGCTTGCCGCTGCAGTGGTGCCTTGATGAAATGGGGCTGTTTGATTGGTTCGTGGGTTTGAGCGGGAGCTATCAGGCCACCAGCTGCCTCTGGTCACAGGCTTCAGTCGTGAGAAAACGCTGACTGATCAAAAGCTGAAAAAGTTTTAAAGTGATTTTTTTTGGAATAGCAAGTTAGTTTAGGATAATTAACCAAACGAAGGTGAGAATATATGAAACATGTATGCATGTATACTGATATGCTACTTTTTGTATTTAAGAGTGCAAGATTTGGTGTATAAAAGTGAATGTAAAATGTAGTTCAGAATATATTAAATGTTAAGCGAAAACAATTTTGTATTTCTGTCTAAAAATGGAAGCTCTAAAATGCAGGAACTAAGAAAGGGTTTTATTGAAAGAAAATTTACTTAGAAGACTAAGTACGTGAAACCTTAAAAACGAGAGAAAGAAACGAGTTTTGCGTATTGGAACTGTGTTTACACATGTGTGTGGTGAGGCAAAATAAAATGTGCCATTGCTGAAAGTAATATCTTACAAAACAGGGTTCGAAAAGGGGACACAGTAGCCGCTGTATATGCCACTTTAGGCGTTCCTAATAAAATGCGCAAACATTCTGCGTTTCGAATGCACACTAACCAGGTAAAAGTTGAAAGAAATGAAGCGAGATTTCGCAAAAGTTAAACAAATAATTTGAATTTCTTTTTTATGTTCCGAGTATGAGCTGTTTTTGCTTTGATTCATCGATATTTTTCTATCATTTCTTTTATTTTTACCCGGTTCCTTCTCAAATCGAAATTCAGAATCCTTGCGCCTTTTTTTAGAAACACTCAGCGTGGTGTGGCTTAATGTATTGATTTCGACTTTTTCCCTTGTAGGAATGGAGTTTGGAGCAAAAAGGAGTGTGATAGGTGGGTGTTATATTTGTACACAGTGCCAACTGCTTTAATACTGAAAGATGCCAGTAATAAAATCTTAAATTGTATCTGTTTTTATTTTTTCTGAAATGTGTAATGTCTTGTTCCATTCGAAACGTAATGCCAGTAGTAAAATCTTAAATTGTATCTGTTTTTTCTGAAATGTGTAATGTTTTGTTCCATTCGAAACGTAAACGGGGCTTCTTTTCTTAGCTCTCCATGTGTTATATGATTCTGAACGCACTGAATCTCTTTTTGCTGTGATGTTAATATTTGCACTTGCAGAAGATTTCTCTGATGGCGAAATCATTTGGGCGCGGGTAGATCCTATCTGGTGGCCAGGATTCGTGACGAAGGCTTGTTTAGACAGTGTCAGGGTGCAATTTTGGTCCGACGGCACAGAGTGAGTGGCTTTATAGTAAATCTTTCATTGTAAAACCACCACTGTGTATTGCGTTTAATTATGATTTTAAATGTAATCCGTGGTATTTTCAATGACATATTTTTAACGATAATGTGATCCGCTGGCAGTTTGCCGTGTTGTTAAAAATTGCAAATCAACACTGTTGATTCCAGACAATTTTGTATTATTCATTTTAATAGCTAATAGTGTTAATTTGCGGTATTTCCTGTATTGCCTCTTTTTATATCTGTATTTCTCTATGTATCTGTATTTTGTTTATTTCATTTTGTTAGTTTTTTTTTCTGGTAAGGCGTAAACCTAACGGACATTGATTCTGTATGTTTTCCAATCATTGTTCTCCGTATTAGTTTGTGTTTCATTCCAACAAAATGGAGAGTATTCTTATTTTTTCTGTGTTTAGCTAATATATATTTTTCCTGTGTGTTTGGACGCAGAACGGAACGGTCATTGACTCTGCAGATTTTCAAATCATTGTTCTCCGTATTAGTTTGTGTTTCATTCCAATAAAATGGAGAGTATTCTTATTTTTACGGTGTTTAGCTAATATATTTTTTCTGTGTGTTTGGGCGCAGAACGGAACGGTCATTGACTCTGTAGATTTTTAAATCATTGTTCTCCGTATTAGTTTGTGTTTCATTCCAACGAAATGGAGACTCTTGTGACAGATAATCGGGTGTGCAGTCCGTTGCAATTTGTGGTTGAACCACCCCCTTCCGCCTCCTATCCGCCAAAAAAATGGGTTTTGTAGGTTTTAGTTATATGGTAGGGAAGCTGTCAGACAAGTGCATTCTGTGTAGTGCGATCTTTAAGTCGGATGAGTGACCACTGTATAGTGAGATCTTCATGTCCGATGAGTGGTCACTTCAGAGAGTAACATTTGTTTGACTGCTGTTAGCTGCTGTCCTTAAAAACATCCATGCGTCCCTGATGTCCATACTCTTTCAAAATTTCGCCTTCGACTTATCCTTTTCTTCCTTTGAATCTGAAGGCTGAGCGGCGGGCTTTCCAGCGTGTATTTGAAGGTCTGTACTAAATTTTGGTTGGACGTAAAACTGAACGGACATTGTTTCTGTATGTTTTCAAATCATTGTTCTCCGTATTAGTTTGTGTTTCATTCCAGAAAAATGGAGAGTATTCTTATTTTATCGTTGTTTGGCTAATATATATTTTTCTTGTGTGGTTGGGCGCAGAACGGAACGGTCATTGACTCTGTAGGTTTTTAAATAATTGTTTTCCGTATTAGTTTGTGTTTCATTCCAACAAAATGGAGAGTATTCCTGTTTTTTCGGTGTTTAGCTAATATATGTTTTTCTTGTGTGGTTGAACGCAGAACGGAGCGGTCATTGACTCTAGGTTTTCAAATCATTGTTCTCCGTATTAGTTTGTGTTTCATTCCAACAAAATGGAGAGTATTCTTATTTTATCGTTGTTTGGCTAATATATATTTTTCTTGTGTGGTTGGACGCAGAACGGAACGGTCATTGACTCTGTAGATTTTTAAATCATTGTTCTCCGTATTAGTTTGTGTTTCATTCCAACGAAATGGAGACTCTTGTGACAGATAATCGGGTGTGCAGTCCGTTGCAATTTGTGGTTGAACCACCCCCTTCCGCCTCCTATCCGCCAAAAAAATGGGTTTTGTAGGTTTTAGTTATATGGTAGGGAAGCTGTCAGACAAGTGCATTCTGTGTAGTGCGATCTTTAAGTCGGATGAGTGACCACTGTATAGTGAGATCTTCATGTCCGATGAGTGGTCACTTCAGAGAGTAACATTTGTTTGACTGCTGTTAGCTGCTGTCCTTAAAAACATCCATGCGTCCCTGATGTCCATACTCTTTCAAAATTTCGCCTTCGACTTATCCTTTTCTTCCTTTGAATCTGAAGGCTGAGCGGCGGGCTCTCCAGCGTGTATTTGAAGGTCTGTACTAAATTTTGGTTGGACGTAAAACTGAACGGACATTGTTTCTGTATGTTTTCAAATCATTGTTCTCCGTATTAGTTTGTGTTTCATTCCAGAAAAATGGAGAGTATTCTTATTTTATCGTTGTTTGGCTAATATATATTTTTCTTGTGTGGTTGGGCGCAGAACGGAACGGTCATTGACTCTGTAGGTTTTTAAATCATTGTTTTCCGTATTAGTTTGTGTTTCATTCCAACAAAATGGAGAGTATTCCTGTTTTTTCGGTGTTTAGCTAATATATGTTTTTCTTGTGTGGTTGGACGCAGAACGGAGCGGTCATTGACTCTAGGTTTTCAAATCATTGTTCTCCGTATTAGTTTGTGTTTCATTCCAACAAAATGGAGAGTATTCTTATTTTATCGTTGTTTGGCTAATATATATTTTTCTTGTGTGGTTGGACGCAGAACGGAACGGTCATTGACTCTGTAGATTTTTAAATCATTGTTCTCCGTATTAGTTTGTGTTTCATTCCAACGAAATGGAGACTCTTGTGACAGATAATCGGGTGTGCAGTCCGTTGCAATTTGTGGTTGAACCACCCCCTTCCGCCTCCTATCCGCCAAAAAAATGGGTTTTGTAGGTTTTAGTTATATGGTAGGGAAGCTGTCAGACAAGTGCATTCTGTGTAGTGCGATCTTTAAGTCGGATGAGTGACCACTGTATAGTGAGATCTTCATGTCCGATGAGTGGTCACTTCAGAGAGTAACATTTGTTTGACTGCTGTTAGCTGCTGTCCTTAAAAACATCCATGCGTCCCTGATGTCCATACTCTTTCAAAATTTCGCCTTCGACTTATCCTTTTCTTCCTTTGAATCTGAAGGCTGAGCGGCGGGCTCTCCAGCGTGTATTTGAAGGTCTGTACTAAATTTTGGTTGGACGTAAAACTGAACGGACATTGTTTCTGTATGTTTTCAAATCATTGTTCTCCGTAATAGTTTGTGTTTCATTCCAGAAAAATGGAGAGTATTCTTATTTTATCGTTGTTTGGCTAATATATATTTTTCTTGTGTGGTTGGGCGCAGAACGGAACGGTCATTGACTCTGTAGGTTTTTAAATCATTGTTTTCCGTATTAGTTTGTGTTTCATTCCAACAAAATGGAGAGTATTCCTGTTTTTTCGGTGTTTAGCTAATATATGTTTTTCTTGTGTGGTTGGACGCAGAACGGAGCGGTCATTGACTCTAGGTTTTCAAATCATTGTTCTCCGTATTAGTTTGTGTTTCATTCCAACAAAATGGAGAGTATTCTTATTTTATCGTTGTTTGGCTAATATATATTTTTCTTGTGTGGTTGGACGCAGAACGGAACGGTCATTGACTCTGTAGATTTTTAAATCATTGTTCTCCGTATTAGTTTGTGTTTCATTCCAACGAAATGGAGACTCTTGTGACAGATAATCGGGTGTGCAGTCCGTTGCAATTTGTGGTTGAACCACCCCCTTCCGCCTCCTATCCGCCAAAAAAATGGGTTTTGTAGGTTTTAGTTATATGGTAGGGAAGCTGTCAGACAAGTGCATTCTGTGTAGTGCGATCTTTAAGTCGGATGAGTGACCACTGTATAGTGAGATCTTCATGTCCGATGAGTGGTCACTTCAGAGAGTAACATTTGTTTGACTGCTGTTAGCTGCTGTCCTTAAAAACATCCATGCGTCCCTGATGTCCATACTCTTTCAAAATTTCGCCTTCGACTTATCCTTTTCTTCCTTTGAATCTGAAGGCTGAGCGGCGGGCTCTCCAGCGTGTATTTGAAGGTCTGTACTAAATTTTGGTTGGACGTAAAACTGAACGGACATTGTTTCTGTATGTTTTCAAATCATTGTTCTCCGTATTAGTTTGTGTTTCATTCCAGAAAAATGGAGAGTATTCTTATTTTATCGTTGTTTGGCTAATATATATTTTTCTTGTGTGGTTGGGCGCAGAACGGAACGGTCATTGACTCTGTAGGTTTTTAAATCATTGTTTTCCGTATTAGTTTGTGTTTCATTCCAACAAAATGGAGAGTATTCCTGTTTTTTCGGTGTTTAGCTAATATATGTTTTTCTTGTGTGGTTGGACGCAGAACGGAGCGGTCATTGACTCTAGGTTTTCAAATCATTGTTCTCCGTATTAGTTTGTGTTTCATTCCAACAAAATGGAGAGTATTCTTATTTTATCGTTGTTTGGCTAATATATATTTTTCTTGTGTGGTTGGACGCAGAACGGAACGGTCATTGACTCTGTAGATTTTTAAATCATTGTTCTCCGTATTAGTTTGTGTTTCATTCCAACGAAATGGAGACTCTTGTGACAGATAATCGGGTGTGCAGTCCGTTGCAATTTGTGGTTGAACCACCCCCTTCCGCTTCCTATCCGCCAAAAAAATGGGTTTTGTAGGTTTTAGTTATATGGTAGGGAAGCTGTCAGACAAGTGCATTCTGTGTAGTGCGATCTTTAAGTCGGATGAGTGACCACTGTATAATGAGATCTTCATGTCCGATGAGTGGTCACTTCAGAGAGTAACATTTGTTTGACTGCTGTTAGCTGCTGTCCTTAAAAACATCCATGCGTCCCTGATGTCCATACTCTTTCAAAATTTCGCCTTCGACTTATCCTTTTCTTCCTTTGAATCTGAAGGCTGAGCGGCGGGCTCTCCAGCGTGTATTTGAAGGTCTGTACTAAATTTTGGTTGGACGTAAAACTGAACGGACATTGTTTCTGTATGTTTTCAAATCATTGTTCTCCGTATTAGTTTGTGTTTCATTCCAGAAAAATGGAGAGTATTCTTATTTTATCGTTGTTTGGCTAATATATATTTTTCTTGTGTGGTTGGGCGCAGAACGGAACGGTCATTGACTCTGTAGGTTTTTAAATAATTGTTTTCCGTATTAGTTTGTGTTTCATTCCAACAAAATGGAGAGTATTCCTGTTTTTTCGGTGTTTAGCTAATATATGTTTTTCTTGTGTGGTTGGACGCAGAACGGAGCGGTCATTGACTCTAGGTTTTCAAATCATTGTTCTCCGTATTAGTTTGTGTTTCATTCCAACAAAATAGAGAGTATTCTTATTTTATCGTTGTTTGGCTAATATATATTTTTCTTGTGTGGTTGGACGCAGAACGGAACGGTCATTGACTCTGTAGATTTTTAAATCATTGTTCTCCGTATTAGTTTGTGTTTCATTCCAACAAAATAGAGAGTATTCTTATTTTTTCGGTGTTTCGCTAATATATATTTTTCTTGTGTGGTTGGACGCAGAACGGAACGGTCATTGAATCTGTAGGTTTTTAAATCATTGTTCTCCGTATTAGTTTGTGTTTCATTTCAACAAAATGGAGAGTATAATTTTTTCGGTGTTTAGCTAATATATTTTTTTCTTGGTGGTTGGACGCAGAATGGAACGGTCATTGACTCTGTAGGTTTTCAAGTCATTGGTCTCCGTAGTAGTTTGTGTTTGATTCCAAGAAAATGGAGAGTATTCTTATTTTTTCGGTGTTTCGCTAATATATTTTTAATGTCTGATTTAACGCAGAGTGAACGGGCATTGACTCTATAGTTGTTCAATTTATTGTTCTTTCTTTTTGCGTTTTTTTTCCAACAAATCGAAGACTCTTGATGGATTTTCGGATATACAGTCGCAAAACGATACAGATACTTCTGACTGGTTTCTGTTATGTAGTTAGGCAACTTGTTCCGGATTGCACTCCGGATGGTTTGTTATTTCTTTAACTGTGCTTATTTCTTCCGAGAACGACTGTAACTGCTGGCAAAACCGTGAAGAAGTTTTTGAGAGAGAATTATGAAAAGACTTACGGTGAATCGTTAGGTTAGCCAGTGTAATTAAGCAGTTGTTGTAAGGAGGTTGATAAGTAGAGTAGTTTAGATTGGTTACAGTGTTTAGTGTTTCGTTTATCCCTATTTAGCTTGGAGTTGTACAATTGAAAAATTATTTTTGTTTTGACAGAATGTGATTTTAACTGTTAATCTATTTGTTAGTTGCTTAGTTTGAAATGGTGTTTGAAATTTTATGGTAATTACTCTTTGTGTGGCCAATTGTATCCAGTGCATGGAGTCTGTATAATTTCACGTTTAAATTATCCATGTTTTGTCGAGGTATTTCTTTTTAAATTAACTAAAATAGAATCTGTCCATACTGCTGTTTTTCTTGTAAACCCTTATTATCAGTGGCAGTACGTTTTTGAAAGTGAAAGTTCTTTGGTTTATCTGCAAAATTTATGTAATGTACAAAGTATATATGGCAATATTCGTACACTGAATTGTTCTTTATGCTTTTTTCAGATTATCTGAGGAAATGTTCAAAAACACACGTAAAAGATTTCGAAAAAGACTGTGAAAAGGCCCTGAAGCACATAAGTAATTGTTTTTAGTTTTTTGTTGCATTTCCTTTGCTTTTTTATCTGATATACTGGAATATATTGGAAATATGTATTTTGATGTATTGGAAATAGGGATTAGTGAATTACGCCTTCAGAAACTGAGGTTTTCGCGATATCTCCATAAAAAGATTTTATTATTTCAAACAGCTGAAGGTAAGAGCGCCTTTTCGACAACTAAAGGCCAAAAGAAAAGAGGACAGAAGTGTGAAACGATTGCAGCTGAGAAAAATGAACCTCCTGCACCATACCAAGGGAATGGTAGCGGTAATACCGATTTATTAATTTACACAATTATTACTTTTGTTTCTTCGCACACTTGGTGTAAGCACATTTATCATACAGACTTTTTGCATAAAACGTCGGTCTTTGAACAATTAGAGAAAATGATGTGTGTTTTTGGTACTTAAGCTGCTTTATTCGAATAAGGAAAAACTAACTGATGTAAGTATAGTAAAGCATGTGTTTTATCAAAATATCGTTAAAAGTAGTTAATTATTTAAAACAGCTAAAGAAAAAGGGGCCTTTCGAAAGACATTAAGTAAGAGGCAGAAGGCCCAAACCACTGCAGCTGACAAAAATGAACCTTGTGCACCAGATAAAGGAAAAGATACATAAACACATAACCGTAACTGTTAGAACATTGTTTGAATAAGCGAGTGTCCTTAAGCACAAAAATACACGGTGAATAGAAAACTAGTAAAATTGTATGTTGTATAGTGATCTGTTGCAATGGTGTCTGTAAACAAATAACCAACACCTTGTTGGAAAGAGATGACAAAAATATTTGTGCGGAGATATTCCCTTTAAAAAATTCAACTATACTTTTTTTGGTTTTGATCCATGATGTGTGTAAACTGTAGGTAAACGCACCGCAGCGCACATATCAAGTCCAGCCACTTCAACAGAAAAAGAGATTCACTGGCACATTATGAGGAGAAAAGTGAAAAAGACACAAAAAAAAAACGGAAACACGACAAGACCTCGCATACACAAGGCAAAGAACCTGAAGCGTCGGCTAGTGTGCTCAAAACAAGTATGTTGTTTTTCCAGTCTGTTCTATTTTTTGCGTTTAATCACATTAGTTTTTACGGACAAAAGAAAACATGTGTGAACGTTATTCCATAATATCACTTTATACGTTTATCCATGTCGTTTTACGTTTAAACACTTTCTTCTATTTTTATTTATTTATTTAGTTACTTACTTATTTATTTTTGCTAATTGTATATGGTATGGAACGTTAACCACTAAGAGCATATAGCGTAATTTTTTTCAGGGTCGTTGCGAAAACAAGTGAATCTCGTTTGCCGTCTTTTGGACGGAGGTTCCATATCTCAAGCTGAACGTAACTACCTGGAGCAGTCTGGTGCGGTGATTTTCAGCAGTGATGAGGAGGTAATTAGCCCGACTAATTTTTATGTGTTATTTATTTTTAGCACACCTTTTAATTTTGAACCACGCCGGTTTTTTTGTAGCAGTAATGACATGCAGAAAAAGAAATCCCCAAAAATAATAAACACGAGTGATCGACACGTGTGTTTAAGAAAAGTATGGATGAATACTTATTCCTAACAGGAACTAAAAGGAAAAGAGATGACCTCTCAGCCCAAAGGTGAAGAGGAGACGGTCGAGCCAGTCACCGCCACACAAGTTGAGAAAGGGGAAGAGATAACCTTTCGGGCCATAGGAGAAAAGGAGAAAATCGAGCCTTTGCCGGAGGGAGCTGAAATAGATCAATCACTCGCCGCCACGAAAGAAACAAGGGACAAGAGTACAACCCAGGTTAAGAAAAGGTACACACAGGAACCAGATGAGATCCTTTCATCGCGTCGCAGGCGAAAAGGGTGTAAAAGTCGGAAGGCTGTACAGATGATCAATGTATCTTTTTATGATACAGAATCCGATAATGAAACAGCTACAAAGTTAACACCGATAAAGTCTAGTAGAAAAAAGAGCATCGTTTGCCACGCCGAAAGTGAGGATGAATCAGAAACAGCCTTGTGTTGTGAAGGGCAAGATTCAGGAGTGGTATCACACTACGCTTCATTTGAAAAAGAGATCGCTGGATTAGGCCATACTTTCTCAACCCCAAAGAAGTCCCTAGTGAGAACGCCAGTGAACTACAATACAGATCCAGTGCTCTCCGTCGCCAGTGCTGTGAAAAGGACAGTGTCTAGTACACAGAATGTGGCTAGCATCTCAGGTACACTGAAAAGGAAACTAAGTGCACAAAGTGACCCAACGACACCCAGAAAATGTATTAGGAAAGAGCTTGTTCAATACTCTGACTGTGAAGATGAATCCAATGTTGTGAAAAGCCTATTACATTGTTACATTATTACGTTGCCTATTACAGAGAATGCACCTACCATCTCAAGTACTCTGAAAAAGAAGTTAGACGCACGAATCGACACACCCTCTTCACCAAAGCAAAGAGTGGAAAGTATAGTCCAGTTTGATATTTCTTTGGCAGAATCTGTGAATCTATCACAGCATGACATCTGGGAAGAAGTTGCCTGTGCTGTGCCGGCTCCAAAAAGTGATCATTCAGTTACTAAGGAGGAGGCTGGCGAAAGTTATGTTATATATGATGATATGCTTGATCGTGTGCGAGACATAAATAATCCCGATATTTTTTGCAGAAAGGTTCTAAAGTCAACATATACAAAATCCGGCAAGAAAAAGAAGACAAACCGCGTTTACAACTCCTTGCAAGCCTGCCCATTTGGATGCAGGCAATTAAAAACCAACTTTTCGACCCACGTAATGTCAAAACAGCACAAAACAGAAAAAGAAGCCATCGAATTACAAAGTTTAAAAGAAAAAGAAAAAAGCCGCAAGATGGAGCTTTTACGTCTAAGAGCTAACCACGACCACAACAAAAGGGTGTTAGAAAAGAAAGCAGGCCAGATATTGTTAGGGAAAAGAAGCGCTAACATCAGCTATTTTGACGTGACAGAGTATGGTCCTTGTCCCTATTGTCTGGAATGGTTATCGATCGGATTTTTGAAGCGACACATAGCAACATGCGTTGCAACTGAAAATCTTGAAGCTGTCACCAGTGTCGGAGAAGTGAAGGTTCAGTCAAAAATTTTGAGTGGGCAGTTACAAGCAGAGGCTGGCAAATTATTACTGACAGAGGTTTTCCCAATTATGAGAGCAGATACTATTGCTGCTGTTGCACAGACCGATGCATTAATCATTTGTCTGGGCAATGATTGGATGGTCCGCAATGTGGGAAATAAAATGAACAGAAGGTACTATACCTCTGCTGTTATGCGACTAGTAGCCAGGGTGAAATTGGCGTTAAATGAAGGCAGAAAAGAAAGTCTCGATTTAAAACGTTACCTTGCACCCGAGTACTTTTCGAATATATGCGCTGCTGTTATGAGGACGGCTCTTCAAGACGAAGCAGAAGAGGAAGAGTTTCAAGCTCCGTCAAATGCGGTTAAATTGAGATACGACCTCACGCGACTTGGCAACATAAAGCTTGCGAAGGCTATCATGACGGGAAACCATAAAGAAAAATCGGAAGCTGAGGAATTCATACAGCTTATGAAAATTAAGTGGTCTGACAACTTGGCCAAGGTTGCTCTGATGAATCGGAAATTGAATGTAAGAAAACCACTTCCTTTACCTGACGATATCAAGAAGTTAGCCGCACACATCAACCAAGAAATGGAAGAATTCGACTACAAAGAAATTTCTTACAGCAACTATTGTAGGGCGGTCACCCTGGCCATGGCAAAATTGGTGTCTTTCAACAGACGGAGATGTGGAGAAGTTCAGGCTATACTGTAAGTTGCAATGTAGTTAATATTTTCTGTGTTTAACCTTAAAAAATACGGATTGAAAACTAGTTATTTTATTCATATGTGTCCCTACAAAAAGAAATATATTTCAAATTGTATTCGCAGAACAGTGTGCTCGTTTTCACTGTACCTCGAGTGTGCATTTCTTTTTCTAAGCCTATTAACAATTAATTCTCTTTTCAGTTTGGTCAGTTATGAAAGGCGGATTCAAGACATCGATGAGATTTCTGAGGAATTATTGGGGGAACTTACGGAAACAGAAAGACTCATCATTCGAAGTCATGATGTCATCGAAATAAGGGGAAAGGTGTATGTTTGTGGATCATTTAGTAAAAACAAGATTTCCTTAGATGACAAAATGATAAAAAGATGGATTTAAGAATGTAAAATTAACGCCCAAGGACATCATAAATACTCGGATTGTTTGGGCTTTTAAACGCCAGTCGCCTTAAAATAATCATTACAGGAAATAATATTGAAAAAGCTATGCACTCGTACACATCTTGTTAATTTTTAGAAAGGAAAGCCAGTTCCAGTTATAGTTCCTCCGTTATGTGCTCGAATACTGAAGTATATAGTTGGAAAAAGAGCTCAAGTGGGTGTTGACAAGAACAGTATCTACTTGTTTGCAAGCAGAAGTAAGTTTCGCTGAAAAAATTCCCTTATCCATGAAAGAAAGGTGAACAAGTCCTAAGGCTGTGTGATCTACAAGATTGAAGAACTACTATTAACGCATATATGTTTAAAAGCAGAAAAACATGGATTATGTTTGTTAACAAATAAAATCAATAAATAAGAAATAAAAACGAATAACGAATTTACACAAGCATGGGTTTAAGCGCAGTACCAAACGGATAAAATTCGTAACAGTTTTATGGCTTTTTGAAAAGTGCGTTTTTCTTTTGTTAATAATCTGTTGGAACAGTGACCGTTCAATTTTGTCAGGCTTTGGCGTTATACGATGCTACAATTCCTTGCTGGCGTTGGCCAAAGAGTCGGATCTGCAATACCCAGAGAGAATAAAGTCGACGAATTTGCGAAAGTACTTCGCCACTCTCACTCAGGTAATCTCATAGCAGAAATAGCGAACAGTCCGTTGCCATATTGTGTTAACATAGCAAATAGGCAGCAAAAGGATACCAACATCACACGTTGATAGTGTGTAGTAAAATATTTTAGGAATAAAAATTAATTAATTAATTAATAGTTTATGTTGTGCGTTTGACACACCATAGGAAGCTTATAAAACATAGGTGACAGTTCTTGTACATTCCACCCTTTTTTAATAGTCCTTCGATTTGACCCACCAACAATTGATCCACGTCTTGGATCATCTGGGACATACGATGAACGTGCACAAGGTACACTACAGACAGCTAAGTCCAGCAATAGAAAGGATAGAGATTGCGAAAATGCTGCTTGTCCAAGACTTTGGTTTGATGTCCAAGTACAATGGAAAAAGTCTAGATGACATAGACTTGGAAGGTGCTTAAAATTGTTAACGTGTTTCAATTCGTGGCAAAGTTACATTCAATTTTTCGAGAACGTTGCGTGTATAACTTGCGTGTTCTGTTTAATTTTGGGTTTAACGGTATTTTTTAACTATCAATACACAGTGAAATGAAATCACAGTAGTAAAGTATAAAAACAGGACGTATATATTTGAAAAGAAGACGATTTCATATAAAACATTGATTCTGTAGGTTTTCAAATCATTGTTCTCCGTATTAGTTTGTGTTTCATTCCAACAAAATGGAGAGTATTCTTGTTTTTTCGGTGTTAAGCTAATATGTTTTTTGTGTGGTTGGGCGCAGAACGGAACGGTCATTGACTCTGTAGGTTTTCAAATCATTGTTCTCCGTATTAGTTTGTGTTTGATTCCAACAAAATGGACTCTTGTGACAGATCATCGGGTGTCCAGTCTGCTGCAATTTGTGGTTGAACCACACCCCCCCCCCCCACACCGCCACAAAAAACCTTTTGTAGGTTTTAGTTAAATGGAAGGGAAGCTGTCAGACAAGTGCATTCTGTGTAGTGCGATCTTTAAGTCGGATGAGTGACCACTGTAGAGTGGGATCTTCATGTCCGATGAGTGGTCACTTCAGAGAGTAACATTTGTTTGACTGCTGTTTGCTGCTGTCCTTAAAAAACATCCATGAGTCTCTGGTGTCCATACTCTTTCAGAGTTTTGCCTGGGACTTATTCTTTTTCTTCCTTTTCATCTGAAGACTGAGGGGCTGGCTCTCCAGCGTGTATTGAAGGTCTGTGTTAATTTTGGTTGGACGTGAAACTGAACGGACATTGATTCTGTAGGTTTGCCAATCATTGTTCTCCGTATTAGTTTGTGTTTCATTCCAAAAAAATGGAGAGTATTCTTATTTTTTCGGTGTTTAGCTAATATATATTTTTCCTGTGTGTTTGGACGCAGAACGGAACGGTCATTGACTCGGTAGATTTTCAAATCATTGTTCTCCGTATTAGTTTGTGTTTCATTCCAATAAAATGGAGAGTATTCTTATTTTTACGGTGTTTAGCTAATATATTTTTTCTGTGTGGTTGGACGCAGAACGGAACGGTCATTGGGTCTCTAGGTTTACAAATCATCGTTCTCCGTATTAATTTGTGTTTGATTCCAACAAAATGGAGAGTATTTTTACTGTGTTAGCTAATATATTTTTTTCTTTGAGGAAGATAGTGGGTTTAAATCCCGGTCTTGTCATACCTAAAACTTTAAAATTGAGATTTCTCCTTGCTACCCTGTGAGGCTCTCCACACGTAAGGGTTAGAAGGAGGGCTGGAATGTCCCATTTCAGTAAAATGTGGCAGGGAATCCCGACATGGCTATAGCAGTTAAATGGGATGTAAAGAACAATACAATACCATACTTATGAAAAAATACCAATGTGTTATCTTCCAAAATACATATTCTGTTTTTTTTTCAGATATAGTTCGAGCGGACACAGAAAGGCAAGTAGCTGCTCTAGAAGCTGAGCATGCCATGGAAGGTGAATTACCGGTTCTTTCTAGAGCGCAAAGTCCAGTCACAGATGACAGTGAAGAGTGTCTTCCGGACCTTGGGGACAAGCAAACTGAAGAAGACTTTAATGACAATATAGGTATCAAATATACTTACCTATCGAAATACCAGCCTGGGTGGCCTACTCGTTAGGGTGTCCGTCTCGAGACTGGAAGATCGTGGGTTCAGACCCGGGTCGGGTCATACCTAAGACTTTAAAATTGGGACTTCTCCTTGCTACCCTGTGAGGCACTCCACATGTAAGCGTTAGAAGGAGGGCTGGAATGCCCCATTTCAGTATGGTGTGGCAGGGGGATCCCGACATGACCATAGCAGATGAAAGGGATCTAAAGTACAATACAATACCTATCGAAATTGGAAAGTCAGTTCCGTGACTGATCTGCGTTTAACGCATTTTCTTTTAGTAGCAACCATATTTTCTATTTGTTTTACCATTGGCTGTAAATCAGACAGTATTCGATGTGACAAAATAAACCTTTAAAACAATGAGAATCATAGCTGCTGCAAGAAATTGCATCTAAATGTGCCAAAACGATTTCTTCCAATATTTTTGAATGACAAGGGATTATGCTATTTGTGGCCTAATGTTATTTCATTCTTTCATTTTTAGAGATTTCCCATGGACGTGAAAAAACGAAAAGTGGTCGAGTTTACATGACCATTGAAGACAACGCCGAAATTGAACATCTGTTTAAAGACTTTTTGGAAAAGGACGAAACACCAAGTATCGCGCAAATTGAAGAACGTCAGAGAAAATCCACAAATATTAAAAAATTTGGGCCTAGAAAAAATTCAGAACAAAGTGTCATGGCTTAGAAACCGACACAAATATTTAAAATAGTTTGAAAGAAAACAAAGCCGAGCGAGTGAATGATTTTCTTGAATGTTTTCAATGTAAACGATATGTTTCCGTTGAATTCTGCCTTTAAACTCAAATCCGTCTCAACTTTGGATTAGGCATGTGCTTTCTGAAGTCAAACATTGATATTTTAAGTTTATTATTAGCGAAGATGTATGCACTGTTCTTGACTACTTTGTCTGTGATAGATTTTCGTTTAAAGGCACCTTTTTCACGGTTATGCTTGTAAAGGCGTGCGGTCCACGTGTTTTGTACATCTAAGAGTCTTTTTGCGTATAAGATACCAGCATAAGTTATTGCTATTACATAAAACTTCTTGGAAGGCGGGCATTGCCTTGGCACGTACTGATGACTGACTGGCAAAGCAAAGTAAATCGGTGTCCCCTGCCATTACATTGTCGAATGTCGTTAGCGTTACAGTGTCTCCATTGCGTTATGGCTTTGAACTCAAATCCGTCTCAGGTTTGAACTGAGGAGTGTTATTTCAGAATTCAAATATTGATAGCAGTTTCTTGAGATTTCCTGCCTAAAGTGTATTTTCAGCATTGTCTTCTGCAGACGCGAGTGTTTAAAGGTATTTTTGTCACGGAAAGGTTTTTCAAAATCAGTGTTTTTTTGCGTATACCACACAATATTATATATTGTTCGAAAAAAGGCTTTGCCTTTGGACAGAACAATTGGTGACTCGCCAGGATTGACTAACTGTGAGAATGAGCTGTATTGTCTCCAACAAGAGAGGCAACGTAGCGACGACGTTCTCGCAAAAAGATTCTGTGCACATTTTTTTCGATTATTAAACAGAACAAAGCTTATGCAAGGGTTCTCTTTGGGTTTTATTTTTAATTTTTAAGGGTTAGTTTAGGTACGGCGGCGAGGCCTATTAGTTTTTCTGTCTTTTACAAAAAAGGCAACGGGTTAGTATTTATCCATAAAATACAACAAGCCATATTTTTCTAGAGTTAGCAAATGACAAAGATTTGCTAACCCTAGTTTTTATTTTAGTTTCTTAATTATGAAGTCTGTTGAATGGCGCCAATATCATGTCGAATGTCGTTAGCATTGGAGTGTCTCTGTTCAGTAATGGGTTTAAACTCAAATCCGTCTCAGGTTTGAATTGAGGAGTGTTATTTCGGAATTGAAATATTGATAGCAATTACTTGAGATTTACTGCCTAAAGTGTATTATCAGCATTGTCTTCTGCAGACGCGTGTGTTTAAAGGTATTTCAGTCACGGAAAGGTTTTTCAAAATCAGTGTTTTTTTGCGCATACCACCCAACAATTTATAATGTTTCAAGCCTATGGACAGTTTTTAGTTTCATAAATGTTGAATCTGTTGTATGACGCAAATATGATGTCACAAGTCGTTAGCTATGGAGTGTTTCTATTTACTAATAATGACTGAATTCCGCCTCAAGTTGGCATTGATTATTGTTATTTACGAACTGAAAAATTGATAGCAATTTGCTTTTTATTAGGAAGTGTGCAACTTGAATATTTAAAAGTGTATAAATTATTTCTAACTGAATGTTTATTTATTAATGGAAAAAGTAAGACAGAAACAAGCGCAAATATTTATTTCGTTCTATTTCAAACGTGCCTGTGTGATAACATAATTTTTTAATATCTAAATTTAGAGTGTACTGGATTTTCAGCAAATAAAATATAATAAAATCTACTTACTCTATCTTATTTTTGCTTTAAAAAAATTCATAAAACAACTGAAAAATCTCACACAAAGGCGCAAACTCTAAAATAAACGACCATTTGGAAATGCTTTAAAATATTATAGCTTATATTTTAAAGCATTTCTAAACGGTCTTTTATTTTAGGTATGATTGGTCGTTGTGGGATTAAACAATGTCCGTTAAAAAAAAAAGAATTGGTATGTCCTGCCTTTGTGGGGTTGTTCATTTTGAAACCCACAAAAATACAGACGGACGTAGTTACTTCAAGTACGAAACATCTTTGTGCGTTTAGGAACTACTTTTCTCCGTACGTTATGTGATATTTTGATTTTTCGTCCGTACATTGTGTGATATTTTGATTTTGTCGTCCGTGCGTTGTGTGATATTTTTAACCCAATGTCGAACGGACATAAACGCACAATGACCTCTGGTACGCAAGACCTGAGTAACCACACAACGTCGCTCTGAACTTACCTGGCGTCCGTCCTCGATTAAACGCATAAGGTACCTCTTGTAGGTAGAGCCGTCATCGCTTTATACCCCTATAAATTTGAGGGGCGGTTGGGGCCTGCGTGTGTTTCACAAATACTTACTTGATTTTTATACATATGTATCGAGCGATTTACGAGATAATGGGGATGACGGTTAGCTCAGTCGATAGAGCCTTGGTCCTGTAATCCTAAAGTCCCTGGTTCGAAACTGGACTGGGCTGGAAAGCAGGTGATTGACTTTCGCTCAAGTTGCCTCAGCTAAACAACTGCACTACCAGTAACCTACGTAGGATCGTTCGCCACTTTTGAATGGTTTTTGCGCAATAACTTTCGTGTTTTAGACGCGATCCGGATATGCTTTTGTGTGTAGCAAATACAGGAATTTACACACGTTTTCTGTTATGCGCGAAGTAAAATGTCATGATTTACGAAAATGCCAGGCCGATGTATATTTTTCGGGAAGTATTTTCGAGGTGTAACTCGCCACTTTATTCTATGATCCCGAAATATAAATTTTAAGTGCAAACTGTAAGACTATTCAATTTGCTTTTCAAAATGACTGCTAAGAGCTATAAGGATTACATGTCAGCATAAACCTGACTCCAAATGTGTATACTAACAGTTTTCTTATAGCAGCTCAGTATTTTGCATTCGAGAACCAGTGGCAGTTGTCGGGAGGTTCTGCAAAAAATTTCGTTTCCGGGATAATTGTTGTTTTCGGGAGGTGGCGATGCTACAGGCACAGGCGGATTCAATCTAGGTTACTGGTAGATTATTTAGTCCCAGCGGACCCTTTCTATCTTCCTAGGACAGACAGGGTCATCGTTCCTGCAATAGGAATGGCCAGTGATCTCAATTTTCGAGGCTCTGGATCTTTCGGCTCACGTTCAAAGCCACCGAGGCTGGAACTGGCAGACTCTTTCTTTTCGACCTCAGCGAAACTCCCCAACTGAGTAAAACGTGGTTTTGCAACTTTCGATTCACTGTTATTGTGGGCGATAATAAGGGATTCGATGTCCTGATCTCAAGAAAACACATATTTTTCTCAGTAAAAATTGCTATCTGACCATAAAACTTGTGCGCTATAATTTATAATTGGGCCATTTATGTGATGC
This sequence comes from Protula sp. h YS-2021, assembly GCA_949752745.1. Taxonomy (NCBI): domain Eukaryota; kingdom Metazoa; phylum Annelida; class Polychaeta; order Sabellida; family Serpulidae; genus Protula; species Protula sp. h YS-2021. Next base: position 36,545,462 of record OX457033.1, read on the forward strand.
AACCTTTCTAAAATGACGCCGTTGGCCCAAGTCGTGCACCGAGATTTAAAAATTGACATCAATGGCATTTCCTATTACAGGAACTATGACTCTTGCTGTCGTAGGAAGACTGCAAGAGTCATCTAGGACTATAGATTATTCACCACCACGGAATTCAAAGTTAGCACAAATGAGTATTGCGGCCGTCTCTTAAAAAAGGCCTCACTAACAAAGCAGTCATACGTACAGCGAAACTCGTAGCTTCAACTAGGAACTCAAAAAAACACACAAACACGCTTTTACGCATCTCCGAGTAAGAACAGGGCATCTATAAACATACCAGTAACCTAAGTCAAATCCGCCTGTACCCGTACCGTCGCCACCTCCCGAAAACAACAATTATCCCGGAAATGATTTTTTGCCGAACTTCCCGGCAACTACCACTGGTTCTCGAATGCAAAATACTGAGCTGCTATAAGTAAACCGTCAGTATACGTCAAGTAAGATTTGTGTTCATGTGTAACCATTATAGCTCTTAGCAGTCATTTTGAAAAGCGAGTTGATAGTCTTAGAGTTTGCACTTAAAATTTATATTTCGGGATGATAGAATTAAGTGGCGAGTTACAGCTGGAAAATCATGCCCAAAAAATACACCGGCCTTGCATTTTCGTAAATCATGACATTTTACTTCACAAAACTTGTGTAAAATTCTGAATTTGCTACATAAACCAGCATCTCCGGATCGCTTCCAAAAGATGAGAGTTATTGCGCTAAAACCATTGAAAAGTGGCGAACGATCCTAGGTTACTGGTAGTTTTATTGCGGCCACAACAGCAGATTGGAATAGTCTCCCCAGTAGCGTATTCCAAAAACATAGCCCAGCTTCAGAGCACGTTGAGGAATTTAACAATTACATTAGAAGTTCAGTCGTCTAGGATCCTTGGCGCGTGTGTGGTGTAGTAACGCCGTGAGATGTCACACCTTCAATATTGCGAAGATTGCGAATCTGAAATCTATAAAAAAAACTTGTGCTGAAACGGTAGATAAACAGTAAAACATCAATATATTTCGTTCTTTTTTTACCGGAAAAGCCTGGAAAAACCTGTGTTGTTAGCCCAAGCTTTGCCATTGACTGAAAGTATTTCAATTTTTGCCGCATATTGTTAAAATCTCCAAGGTACGAAGCCATTATTGCCATGATGTTGAAAGGGTTGCAGCGATGTGCCAATTGCAAAGAGCCACGTTCAAATGCAGATTGCTCCTTTATCAACTTTAGAAGGTAAATAAAATTGCGATTCGACGATAGATATTAAAGTTTTTATTCATGGAAATACTGATCCCTGGCAGGGTTTAGATGCCGTAGAACCTGGTGACTGACTAGTACTACTACTTGAGTGATAGTTATAACATAGAGCACAAAAGTTTTGAATAAACCAATTCGTACTTTCATACTTTTTAAAATCCACAAGGTGAGGAAGAATCCATGAGAGGAAGAAAAGAAGTGAATTTGACCCAGATAGGCCAAAAGCCAACTTCAGTTGCTGCATGTAAATTTACGTTCACGGTGCACTATCAGCAACTTGTTTTTCATAATATTCCAAATTGATATTGCCCATATCCATTAACTAGAAGATTGGAACTACAGAGCATATGTTTTTGTTATTGTTGATATTAGTTAATTTCCCTACATGTTACAGATATGACGCTGTGGCCCACTCAAATGTAGGAGAAATAGTACTCGTACTGATTAAAAGGTTGTCACTCGCTTCATTTAATATGTTGAAAATTATCGAACGTTTATTGGATATATTTTTTGCAGGATAACCTGTCGAACCTGGCATATACGCGACCCGAGGACCCAAGAATAAAAACCAGACTCCGCAGAATACAAGTGGCAAGAAAGCTTCAATAGATGGTGTCATGTCCTCAGGAGAAGCTACAGATGTACTTTCCCATTTGCTTGTGCTAGTATTGAAAGTTGTTAACAGGTGTGGGATATTATATCTTTGTCAAGGTTAAAGTGTTCAAAATGTTAGAATTAATGATTGACACGAAACCTTATTTCAGTATACCTAATAGGAATTTAAATTGTGACGAAGGATATGGACTTGACGTGGCTTGTCATGTAATATTTTATTTTTGAAGCATATAGAGATGTATGGTATTGTACTTTCATTTGTTTTAGAATTACTTTAAAAGCGGTACGATAATGAAGTACATGAATTGATATATAAGAGATTTAAATGAGCATATTTCGTAATTTCAGTGATGACTTCTTCCTTAAGCACAAGAAAGCAAATGATGGCGTCATTGCCAGACTAGAAACGCCAGAAAATACCGATGTCTGCGACAAGTGCGACTTGGGCATCTTCAATGCACACCAACTGTGTACCCAATGTGGAAGAAGCCTCCATTCAAACTGCTGCATTTTTCGAAGGTATCTGAAGCGACAAAATACTGAGAAGAGTGCGTGAACAAAACAGGTCTTTTCTGACTTCTTTATTAAAATACTACATTATGCGGATACATCAGATCAATGGTGGGCAGATCGGGCGTGCTTATTAAAGAAGAACTACTTGAGAGCTGAGCAGAGCGCCCCCTCCAGCAAAGCGAAATAAACAAATGATTGCGACGGAGGTGCAGGAAGTGAAACAATAGCCAGTGCTAGAAGATATGCTGAGAAAGTGATCGTGCTGCTCAAATGTTTTATTGAGGAGTGAGGGGTATTGATGGGATAGTCATATATTTTATCACTATATTACTAAAGTTTGATGTGCCACCACCGGAGAGCGCAGTAACTCCGCATAAAAAATCGCTATGCCTGCACCCCGAAGGAGTTGATCCTACAATGACGCTAACAAAAAAGTTTATAATATATACACACATTTGATCATATATGCACACAGATTATACCAACATAGGTAGACCTTTTGAACATGTTAAAAGACACTAAATGTGTCACTTAGAGAGACCATAGATAAAAAATAGGTTATACGGAGACCAAGGTATATTCTCCCAAAGTTGTATTTTTGGGTTATATATCATTGATTATTATATATGATGCGCATTTGGTCCCCCTATTTACAATATTACTAAAGTTTGGTGTGCCACCACCGGAGAGCGCAGTAACGCCGCATAAGAAATCGTTATGCGTGCACCCTGAAGGAGTTGAACCTACAATGACTCTAAAAATATTATATGATAATATATGCACACATTTGATAATATATGCACACAGAATATGCCAACATAGGGAGACCTTTTGTATATGCTAAAAGACACTAAAGGTGTCACTTAGAGAGACCATAGATAAAAATGGTAAATAGGGAGACCAAAGCATGGTCACCCAAAGTTGTATTTTTGGGTTATATATCATTGATTATTATATATGATGCACACTTGGTCCCTCTGTTTACTATTTTCATGCATGCTCTCTGTAAAATAATAATTTAAAATCCTTTTCTATTATCTCAGTTACACTAACTTACTGGTAGTAAAGGAAAAAGTAATAATAGAAATAAAACAAAAACAACAAAACGCGATTTTAGTTCTAAAAATGTAAAGATTTAAAAAAAATTATTTTGATACAATAAAGTTTGTCATTTTTTAGTAGTTCTTCAAAGAAATAGTCGTGTAGTAATCTCAAAGTAAATTTACATTGAGAAATTAAAAGATGCGAGGGATCTCCCATTGTTTTCCTGTGTATGTGCCCGTACATTTTGTTATTTGGTATGTGATGCTTCGGCGGAAAACGATTTAAATAAGCTATATGGCATCAACTTGATGTTTATTCAATAAAGATTGAAAAGCCAAAAAAAAAAATGCTTGTTTGTATTTATTTTCCCCTGCTCCCCTTCCCCGTTCTTTGGGTGCAGAAAATATATTAAAGCTCCCCATTTCCCTCCCTCCCAAAAAGGATGGCAAATTGTAGTTACTTCGAAATTAAGATTTCCAAGTCTTGCCTTCAATGCGGCCGTAGGTGATATACATTCACAAGTTACTATATCGTTTCATGTGTAAACATCCGGTGGCCTTGAGGGGTCATCTGGGGTAGTATCTCGGGGAAATATCAGAAACGGAAAAATGAACCATCACTGTTTAATATGGTATGACAGCCTGTCTCAAAAACCAGTTCCACATGTTGTTGTGGCATAGTTCGATACTTGTCTTGCTGTGCTTCGCCCAGAGATTGCCAGTTCATTGCATAAAAATTGTTAGGCAAGCGACCTGTGGCAGTCGAACCCAAAAAAGCATACATGCAAAGAAAAATTCTCATCTCTGCCCTTGTCGGGAGTGGCGGTCGTGAGGCACAGTTGACGACAGGTACATTCTCTTGTATCTGTGGCCGTATTCACGAACATCTGAGTTTATTTACTTAGATATTAAACTTATATCTCAAGATTAAACTTACGTAAGTTTACTTACTTAAGCCATATTCATCGCGTAAGTTTATCAACTTACATTCTAAGTCAATATTGCAAAATTTTCATATAGAGTGCGACTAATCGTAATCGTATAAACTGGTTGTCAATGTAAATATCGGAGGCTTTTAGATGTTTCGGAGCGTTAAAGCTTCTTCTTGTTTCCTACTCCAAATTTTCGAGATTTTCCACCAAAAAATGAATATCTTCTCTTGAAAATCCATATCGAGTTAAAAGTTCATCGTCATTGTAAACTTCAAACGGATTACTCCTATCTCGAAACACTTTCCCTCATAAAAAAACTTTCATATTCTTCATTTAATCTCAATAAATTGATTGTTGCCAAGGTAAACAAAGCACTCCAGGTATTTAAATATCGCGTGGGATTGAACTTAGAAATCTAAGTGTAGTCCGAAGTAAACTTAGAATTTTGAGCTTATACTTGAGTGGAAGCTTAAACTTACATTTTGTGAATACCGCTAAGTTAAACCAACGGGAAAGTTAACTCTTACATTTTTGCACTTAGATTGACTCTAAGTTTAAACTTACACTTTCGCGAATGCCGCCACTGGTTTACGGGTGAATATACCAGGTTGGCTATGGTTACGGCCTGTCCCGAAACAATAATTATTGCCAATATCTACAGGCAATAACCGAATTGTGTCAGTGTAATTACGGACAATTTGGTGCCATGATTATTGGTTTTAACTTAGTCCTAGATGACTCTTGCGGTCTTCCTATGACAGCAAGAGTGATAGTTCCTATAACAGAACGTGTCGTTGATGTCAATTTTGCTAATCTCGGCGCATGACTCAGGCCACTGGCGTTATTTTAGAAAGAGTGCATCACACAAATGACCCAATTATAAATACAACGCACAATTTCTATGGTTAAACAACAATTTTGTACTGAGAAAAATGTTTTCTTGGGATCAGGATATAAAATCTCCCATTATCTCCCACAGCAACAATAAGTCAATTCGCACTTTGTCTCTTGCCGAAACGTTTTTGCGTTTCGGCTGAATTAATTGAGATAAGGATATAAAGCAATGATAGAAAAAACGGCAAAAATCAACAAAATTCCATTTTGTCAGCAACATGTTCTCATATTGGTTATTAAAGGGACTGAATAATATGCAAAATACTTTTTAGAAGATCATATGATGGCTTTATAAATTTGAAAGTGTGCGTGTTGAAAGAAAATTAGAATTTTGATATTTTCCCTTATCATTGCTTTATAATTTATCTCCCAACATTTGCAGTCAAAACAACACCTTCACCGGAAAGATCCAAAAGTGCGAATTGGCTTATGGCTCTACAATAAGCCAATTCGCACTTTGACTTTTTCAGAAAAGTTTTTACGTTTCGGCTGAATTCAGGTGGGATAAGGATATAAAGAAATGATAGAAAACAAAACGAAAAAAAAATCAACAAAATTCCATTTTGCCAGCAACATATTCACATGTTGGTTATTAAAGGGACTGAATAATGTGTAAAATAGCTTTTAAAAGATCATGTGATGGCTTCATAGATTTGAAAGCGTGCATGTTGAAAGAAAATTAGAAACTTGATGTTTTTTCCTTATCATTTCTTTATAATTTATCCCAAAAATATTTGCAGCCGAAACAACACCTCCACTGGAAAGACCCGAAAATGCGAACTGGCTTATTGCAGGAACTGTGACCATTTCTGTCCTAGGAAGATTGATCAAGTCATCTCACAGACACCTTCATGCAATGAGCCAAGCCACACTTTGGGTGTTTCGAATAATTTGCGAAAGAAATTTGATTTTCGACTTCGATGGAACCAAAAAAATGAAAGAAATGACAGATAAATATGGAAGAAATATCTCAAAAACAGCTTATACTCGAAACATAAAAGAAATTTAAACTTGAAACTATTTGTTAAAACTTATAGTACATTTTTAAATAGCACAGGAGTTGTTAAAAACCTGACTGCTCTTTGGTGCAAGGGAAATTTGACATTTAGGTGAAATCTCTCTATCATTTCTTTCATTTTTTACCCGGTTACTTTTATTCGAAACGCAGAACTTTTGCACATTTTTATTAGGAGCACCCTAAGTGTGATTTGGCTTGTGAGTAACTGGGGGCAAAATGAGCGATATTTGGAGTTTATAGCAGTTTTATACCAATACAAATTCTTCGATATTTAAGCTAAGTATTAACACTTTTCTAAACGGTAAAAATTATACAAAGAGCTAGCTTCCTAGCATGTGACAAATAGGCCAAAATATATGCAATCGGCCTACAACAAGAAAAATACTGTTATATTTGGTACTAAACAACGAGAAACTGCGTTTTTTCCCCACGCAAGCACTGGCAATTTTTGATCACGTGACGAAAATGTTAATTCTTATTCGTAGATGCAAGGTTGTGACGTGAACTTGTTGTCAAGAATAGAAAGGGTACACTGGAACTAGTATTACCATTGGTAACTGTAAAGAAGTGGGCGATAATATAGGTTTTGTGCTAAAACATAAGATTAGAGCTTACTTTGCACGACAGTAATATGTCAAGTAGTCTTCAGGCTGTATGTAATAGTTTCAATTGTTTTGTTATTTAGTTTAACTCCTTTCTTTCAAGTTATTTTCATCAGTTATTTCTCTTCGTCTCTGGCGGGTAGATGTAAACAATACAAACAAAATTACCTGAAGTTTGTAACCCACATCTCTCGCGGAAATAGACGAAACTGTGAAATTGTTTTTATTCCGAATAACTTCCCTCTAAAACTTGTATAAAGTGCCAGTAAATTATTAAATTACAAAAATTAAAAAAAGAGATTTAGCGAGTCCACTGACTCTGCTGAAAGTGATCATTTGGAGAACCGGGCTCATATACAAAATTAAGGAGACGGTCTCTTTTAGTGGGTGTGTTTATGGCAAAAAAGTTGGTCGAATAAAGGACACCTCGAATTTTTGTTTATTCGTTATTGTTGTGTTTTTTTTTCAAAACAACCATAACAGATAATAACAATAATATTAATTTAAGATATCTATGCGATAACAAAAGAAAAAATGCGGAAGAGAAAGGATATACATTTGGTCTCCCTATCTATTATTTATAAGCATGGTCTCCCCAGGTCGTAAGGTAGGTGTATATATATATATATATATAGATCTGCAACCAGTCATATATATATTCGCCCTCTTTATCTCAAATTCGGGAAAAGTCCCGGTTATTTCGAACTTTTTCGAAGTTATCTCCAAGTTACATCCCCGGATATATCGTACGTTTGAACTTGCATTGTATTTTTAGTTGCGAATGTGTTTAAAAACCAGTTCAAAGTACACATTGGAGCTTTATTTTTTTTATAAAAACCAAGCAATTTTATAAAGCAACAAAAACCCGAGCATACTCTACACTGAGGGATGCACAGTGCCGTAGATAGATAGATGATGCATAAAGTTAATTCTTACATAGATTTTTGCCAATACGTTTTACGACATTCTCTTAAAAGTAATCAGTATCAATATCGCAACTGTGAGGAGGGTGTAAGTTCTATTTTTTCTTTATTTTTCTTTATTTACGAGCAGCTACAGCGGTAACACATAACAGTCATTTCCGTCATCACTGAAAAGCGGGAATGCTGTGTTATTCTTTGTGCTTAAATATCATGTCTAAGAAATTAAAATTGGAACTTCATATTTGATATTTTTATGTAAGTTCAATTATGTTTTCCCAACAAATAAATATTTCCGTAGTTATAAAGCAGAAAAACGTCTCAAATCAACCAGTACCTGGGAACATAGGAACGAAAACACCGAAAGTGACAAATCATTTGATTTTCGTTCGTTTCGAAAATAACGCGTATTTGCTGGCAGATTTGTTGAAAGTCGAACCCTTGGCTAACTAAGCGGTGTTAAGCTTGCATTTGTGAATGAATACCAAAAATATACATCTTTCTGGAAACATGAGAAAACAATCACATTTAAAACGTTGTTTTTATTTATTTTACGATTGCTAAAATAATATAAAAACCCTCAAATTGCTCAATTTATTGCATCAGTAAAAACGGAATTTATTCAATTCACGGTTAAATTTGCGAATACGGCCACAGGTGTTACAATTATTGATTCAAAAGAAGTATGCGAATTATTTCAACGCATTACATAGTTGAACTTCCCCGAATTCAAGGACGAAACTGTTTAACATGCGTGTCCATGACTTTTAAAATGACCCCTAAATGCGAAGTGCTAATTTTGAAATAATATTCCTTTTTTATCCAAACGCGCAGTGCAGTTCTGAAAGAAGCTCCTTTTGTTGGAAACGCGAAGCTCTCATTTTACATAATTAAGCAAAACCGAGATATTGATTCAACAATAAAACAGCATTTTCTTTTGAGGCATGCATTTGATAAAAGCCAATACCTGTGGAGAGAAATCAAGACAGAACGGCTCAAGCAAGAAAAGACTGGCAAAAAAACGTCTGGAACATAGTAACCTCTAATGTGAGAAACTACGCAAAGAAACGCCGGCAGTTTTGAATTTTTCCGATTATATTCAAATTGTTTTACATCACAGGGTGTCGACTCTAAACATATTACCTTAAAGAATGACAAGGCAAGAGCAAGATGTTTCAAGCATGTATCTTCCGAAGTTACTTTCCAAAATGTCTACATCTCCGATAGCATAAAAAGGCATCTCTGCGGCACAGAACCAAGGCATGAGCAATGCATTCCTCGTATTCTTTGTAGCATGCGTTGGAGCAAGGATCTTTGCGTTCGAGAGTACCAGTTGCAAGAAATATCTGCATCTATGCAAAGCAATATATAAAAGCAATATATAAAACTGCATGCTCACATTAAACGGAATAGCCAAAGCATAAAACGTAAAGTTACGTGAAATGATGGCTGGATTTGCATTGGAAATGGAAAAAACCTGTGAATCGTGAGAGAACTGACTGATAAACTCATATGAAAACGTGTGTTCTGTTCAATGCCAAATCTCTTTCTATTTTGGAATGATCTGAGCCCATGTACATTTCGTCCTTTTATTTTTTCTGAAATCAACGAATTAGAAAATGAATTTCAACCTTTTTCATTTTCCTTCCATACGCAACATTTTAAATTGAAAAATGAAACTGTTTCCATAATTCCATTTTTTACGTCTAAAAATATAAAAAAATGGAAAATCGGATGAGTACGGAACTTACATTATACCACATGAGTTTGTTATGTCGCTCATACCAGCGACTTCAAAGCAGCCCAATTTTCCATTTTGGACGAAATATTAAATTTGTAATTTATATGTTTCTTGTTTTCTAATTTCCATTTTCAAACTATAAATTGAAAATCGAGTCGATTTTTCGTTTTCCATGTTGCGTTTTAAACAAAAGGAATACTGGAACCGTGTTAGATTTCAGGACATTTTAATTGCGATCCGGCGCCAAATCTCAAAAGAGGTGTTGAGGTGCAGGAAAACCATGGCTCTCTCACCAGAAAATTTTCACCTACCCACTCTTGGGAAAAATTTTAATGATTTCTTAAAGGAAAAACTAATATATCTAGTTCAACACTATAACTCCAACTTTCCCTGAATATCTCGTAGCGGTTTTAATTTTCCGCCTCTGACTGAAGTCCAGAATTTTGCTCCAAAGTCAACACTACTTTTCTCATTTCAGCAGAAAATATAAATTTATCATTGAAGCTGTAATCTTGTAGTTTTGAACTCTGTTCAGAGGTCCAAATTTCCACTCTTTGCAAAGGAAAAAGACCCTTTATTTGAATTAGCTGTTTTCTCTACTGTGACGGTTCATTTGCTCTCTTTCAAACAAATTCACACCCACCCATCCCCCAAGAACATGCCGATCGCAGGTCACTTCACTATATTTTGATTTAGTTTAGAGGTTAAAAACTTGGAATTATTTTCGCGCTTTTTGTGGGTCTTCTGTGCGTGTAAAAATTTCAGATAAACGTTCGTTTCAATCTATCCTCATAATTGAATGATAAACGTAGCTTAACCTTTGAATATTATACAAATATGAAAATCATACCATAAATACTACGCAAATTAGTTTTACAACTTCCATATTCCGTTCTGCTTCCGAGACAGTCAAAAGTCCGTTGACAAATAAATTCTTATGTCTAAATTCACAGGACTTACATACACTATGATCAAAAAAAGAAAGTGACATTTAATTGAGGGAACCCAGCGCAATTATGTGCTCGAAAATTAAAAATCAGTAGCATAAATAGACAAGAAGTTCTTAGATTTCCGCACCTTTGCATTACGAGGAACATTTTAAAACACTAATTTTAAAAATTGAACACCAAATTTTCATCTTTTCGGAAGCAAGGGGGTCATCAACAGATTGTCTCTACTGAATAGGGATCGGTTGCATTTTGTACGTCAAAGCGAGAATATCTTTTTTCGTAATTTTTCCTTGACTTGACTTGACTTGATTTTAGCAGCTTATTACAGGCAAGAGCGTTAGCCCAGGGAGTTGTTTTCTGTGAATTTTTCTTTCGCTGTTTCGGTTATCTTTGCTTATTATTAGGGCATTACCGGCTATTAGTTTAACTTGCCAGTGATCGATTTTTGGAGAGAAATTGAACTGAATATCCTGTTGTAGGAGTCGGTTGTATTTTCACACAAAATGAACATATCTAAAAAATTACTGAAGAAATACACGAATTTAAAACATTAACTGTTAAAATCGGGGACAAATATTTTTCAACTGCATTTGCAAGCACACTATTAATTATAGGTAATCAAATTAACTTTTATTCGATGAAATTTTTTCTCACTTATTCAGCCAATTTCAACTCAAGTTAAAGCTTACTATCACTACATTAAAGATCTCAATCTGGCTTGTCAGTGAACGATATCAACGGAAAACTTTAATCAAATATACTGATGTTGGGGTAGATTGCCCCTCTTACACCTACATTTAAAAACTGATAAAGAATTGAATTCACTTCCTTCGTTTTTGCATTTCTACAACAACCTCAGATAGTAAAATTAAAATTGGAGACAAAGACTACTATATGCTCTTGAAAACATTATGTTTTTAATTAATCAATACCTGTCTCCCTTTTCCGTTAAATTGTCCCAATTGCATTAAGAATGCATTAAAGAAGTCTTTAGAATTTAGCTATTTAAATAGCTATTACAGACATCATTTGTAAAATTACCACCATTTTGATGTAATTTTGGCTCAGATTCATAGCAGGTTTTCCTGAAAATAGAAAAAGACTCTTTCACAAGTGGAAAATTTTCTGGCCCAGTCTTGAGAAACTTTGATCAGTTTGGCCATTTCATCTATGCAAATCTTCAATTTCTCCTTTAATCCTGTAACTCCAACTTCCAATGAATATCTCGTAGCGATTTTCATCTTCCAGTTGTAACTAAAAGCCATGATTTTGCTCCAAAATTGATACTAAATTTTTGTTTTCAACAGCCCCGCATTCCGGGAATAAAATTCTCAGTTGTAATTTTTTGTCTTTAACTCTGTCCGGGAGACGGAAGTTTGGTAGAATTTTCCTCATTTTCCTCATTTTCGCTCTTTCTACAGATAAATGTGCCTTTTATTTGGATTGGTTGTTTTTCTCCTAAGAGTGTTCATTTGCTCACTTTCAAGAAAAGTCGTCCTAGCACTTTTTACACTACCGTCAGCACATTTAAAACTTGCTCAATTAGCACAAATTTCTTGCATTTACTTCATCCTTGCATTGCTAAAACAATTGAAACAATTAAAATAGTAATTATTAAAATAAAAGGCGAGTAACATTGGTTCCTCTTGAAAATAGCATGTTTTTAAATCATCAATGCCCTTCCCTATTTCTCCATTAAATTATTTTAAAACGTTTTAAAATTGCATTAAAGAAGACTTTTGAAAGTCTTTTGAATAGCTGTTACAAGTAGTAGCAAAACGAGAGTTCTGGAACAGGAAGTGACGTCATAATGACGTCATAGGGTGTTCCAGAACACCCATGAGAGTTCTGGAACAGATGGTGATTGATAGAGCGCGTGCTCGTGTCAATGACGTCATCCTAACGTTATGTTAACGTCATCATCATAACGTTATAATGACGTCGTCATAATGACGTCATCATGACGTTATCATGACGTCATAATGACGTTATGACGTCATGACATCATATTAGGACTGTCCTAAGCAGCATAACCCTAAGTCACCTGTCAATCATCGTGACGTCATCTGTCACGTGACCTGTCAATCATCGGTCATGTGACCTTAACCCTAACCCTAACAAGACTTTCAGACCACTTTTTGACGTCATAATGACGTCAGACCCCCCAGGAGACTTCCCTTCTACCATCTGTCTATCATACCTTCAGACCCCCCCACCCTCCATAATGCACTCTATGGTTTAGGATTAGGCTGCCCATACCCGGGCTTGAACCAAGAATGTATCGTGAAAACATGCCATATAAGGCTATAATGCACACATTCATGTCTGGTCCGAAAACCCTCATGCTATAGTAGTGGGAAAGTGGTGGTTCTAGACCAACTTTAAGAAATGTAGTTTTTGAAAACATATTAGGTATAAAATAAATTTCAGCATTTTACCATGTTACTTATTCGAATGTTCTAAAGTTATAGTAGTGGGAAAATTGTGGTTCTAGACCAACTTTAACAAATTTAGTTTTCGACAGCATATGTTATATAAAATAAGTTTTAGCATTTTAGCATGCTACTTATTCGAATGCTTTAAAGTCATAGTAGGGGAAAAACGATGCTTCTAGACCAACTTTAACAAATTTCGTTTTTTGACAACATATGATGTATAAAATAGGTTTGAACATTTTACAATGCTACTTGTTCAAATGCTTTGAAGTCATGGCAGGGTAAAAACGATACTTCTAGACCAACTGAAATATGACTGTCATTTGTAATTAATTACTTAATTACTGGAGTCATAAAACTATCCGCTACTTTTAATTTAGGCTTTAGAGTATGCGACCGTCATTGAAAAATGTCTCTGGGCATTATGTTATGTTCATTATTACTGTTTATTCCGTTTATTTCCAACTTTTGATACGTCTGATACCGAAATGCCAAATCGGTCCGGAGGTTTAGATTGTCGCCTTGATCGTCTTGGCAATTGCTGCACTACGGTTGGTGTGTGTTTTGTGGCATGTTTATTAATTGTTGGCTGCGTTGTTTTCTCAGGGTCGCTCATTGGCTGTGCGGGCATGTTTATCTTATCAACGATGTTATGCTGTGTGTATTCTGGCTCCTTTGGTTCGATTATATCCTCACATCTAGGTGGTGTTATTAGATTGTTACCACTGTTCATTAGCTGATTTGTGTGTCTGCGCCACATACCGTTTCATCGTTTTACCGTGATACGACACCGGACCGTTGCGTTTTGTAATTATTCCAGGTTGCCATTTCTGATCGGAAGGGCGGTAATCTCGAGCAAGGACACTTTCACCAATTTTAAATTCGCGCAGAGGAAAGTTATTTTTTTATTTCTCCTGTTTTTCTGCCAACTTTTCGTGTGGACTCGGCCGTAAAAGATCCAAATGTAACCTGATCACTCTGTTGAAAAGCAACTGAGAAGGAGTCTTTCTGGTCGTTGTGTGGGGTGTAATACGGTACTTCATTAAGATAGAGTCCTGCTTGAACTGCATGGTTTTCGTGTCTGGTTTCATTGATTTAAGACCGTATTTCAGAGTCCGCCAGTCCGTTATTTCTCGGAGAGTAGGGACTGAACAAATGTGTTTTATTCACAGTCTGGCACAAAAGTCGCTTAACTTCTGAGAAGTGTAGGATGTTGCATTGTCGCTGACAATGGTCCTCGGCACCCCGAACTTAGTGGACATTGTTCAAAGTTTTTCGGTGGTCGTTTCGCTGTCTGTTTACGGTACTATTTCAACCTCAGGCCATTTGCTGAATACGTCAGCAACCACTAAAATATATTTTCCTGAAACGGGCCTGCATGATCAATCTGCAGTCTATCCCAGGGACGTACATCAGGGATTTTTCATGGAAATAATTTGCTTTCTTATGTGCTGTGCACAACTCGGACAGTTTTTACACATTTCTTCAATCTTTTTATCTATGTTCGGAAATACACATACACATATACACATATGACCGTGCCAATGCATTTGTTTTGACAATCTCCATGTGGGTGCCATGCAAATCAATCCGTATTTGTTTTTGGGGCTTGGGTGGGATAATAACACGATATCCCCAAAACAGGCATCCCGATTGGGTGCTTAGTTCTTTCCGCCTACAATACGAAGAAAAGTCGTTTTCTATTTCACTCCACTCATCGGTTTGGACAAAGTTGTAGACTTTACTCAGTACACTATCTCGCTGTGTGTACTTTTTCAAATGTGCACTGTTGATTGGCAGGTCATTTAGATGTTACTTTGACAGATTTCTGCGGAATCAGGTTTTTCTCCTTCTGTTTTTGGGAGTGCGAGGTGTGAAAGCGAATCACATTTTGATTCAGTACTTCTGTACTGAATTGCATAATTCAATCCAGAGAGGAAGATCGCGTATCTTTGTAAGCGCATTGCAGACATCTGTGGCAGATTTTTTGACGGATTAAAAATGCTCTTCAGAGGCTTATTGTCTGTTACGATGTGAAATCTTCTGGCAAACAGGTAGCTTCGTTGTCGCCCAAAATATTGTTGTCGCTGTAATTCTTCTCCGCTGGTTTGAAGGATCTGGAGATAAACAAATTCGGTTTATCCACCTCATTTTCTTCGTGACTTAACACCGCTGACAATATCACGGAGCTTGCATCCGTTTGCAAGTACAACTCTTTCCGCAGATCGTAATAAGTAAGCACCCGTTCAGATGCTACTTCCTGTTTGGCTCTTTTAAAAGCGAGGTCATGCTTTGCCGTCCACTGCCATTTTGAGCCCTTGTTCATTAAAGCGTAGAGGGGTTGCAGCTTCCTTGCAATATCCTAAAGAAATTTGTGATAGTAAGTTGCCAGTCCGATGCATGACCGGAGTTCTTGGGCTTTGGGGCTTTGAGTACAGCTTCCACCTTCTTGCTATCCTTTTCTAGTCCATTTGCAGAAATTTTGTGTTCACTTGAAAAATTCACATTTCTTTGAGTTGACGTTGAGGCCAAATTGTCTAAGCCTTGGAAGACGGCTTGAGGATTCTTTAGATGACTCTCGTCACTTTTCCCCGATACTATATTGTCGTCTAAAATGCATTTTGTGAATCGTATGGGCTGGAGAATTTGGTCCATTACTCTCTGTCACTTTGCATGGGCATCCGTTATACCGAATATCAACTTGTATCGGTATAGGCCGTGTTGCGTGGAGATGGTCACATATTTCTTGTAATCTTCGTGAATTTCGTAAGAAAATAGGCCTGGGTTATATCGATCTTAATGAAATTCTTCAATCCCCAAAAGAAGTAAATATCTCATCAATGATTGGGAGAGGATAATGCTCTTGCTCAACCCGATTAAGGGTACATTTGGAATCTGACTTCTCCATTTCGTTTTAGGACGGGAACAGTTGGAGTGGCCTATTCACTGGAAAGATGATGCCCTCATTCTCCAGCCTTCTTAGCTTTGAGTTCCGTCCTTTATAGCAAATTTTGCCGACGGTCCGTTAAGTTGTCCGATACCTGGATAAAAGATGGCGTGATGTCTATCAATCAGCGCTGTCCCTCTGGAATCTTGTGATGCTTGTGTTGCTGTCCCGGTTGTGTCAATTTTTTTTGCTAGGTGCAGTGCGTTGATCTCATTCTAAGTGAGCTTGAGCTCTCTTAGCCAATCACGGCCAAAGAGCGCATTTCTGCCCCAATCTACAACGTATAGCTGTAGTCCCTTTTTGTGGTTGCCATGGATTTGAAAATTGACCTTCATTGTACCCATGGGCTGCATGGGCTCACCAGTAAATGTTCTCAGCACTGTCTTCTGGGTTTCAGTTTACAGTCAGCAAACTTTTTATCATACATATATTTCAGCACCAGGCTTTTGGCACTCCTAGTATCTAGCTCAAAGTCTATAGGCACCTTATTCACACGTGGTCGTACAACTATTTTGTCGACATTCGTGATGGAGTTGATTTCAAAGCTAAGCACTCCTGATTCACTGTCGGTGAAGTGTCTTGATCCACTTGATGAACACGTGACTTTCAGCGTCGCTTTTCTTTTTTCTCTTCTTCTGGACGCTTCCCGGGCTTGTATTCACTGTTTTGCTTTTGCGAGCACGCTTGATGTGACCACGTTTGCAACAACCATTGCAGGAATACTCCTTAAAGTAGCACTCATCTGGTGTGTGGTTCTTCCCACTACATCGATAACATGCTTTGGCCTGCTTTTGGACGTTAATATTCGTTTTCCTTTTGTCTGACTCTTGTCAGGTACCGCATTTGTCTGTTCAATAGCGACAATAATTTTCATAGCTTCATCTAGATCTAGATCCGATTTTGCTAGCAGTTTCTTTTGTACATTTGAGTCTGTCAGTCCATATACAAAATAATCAACTAGTCTATTTTCTAAGTTGGCTCTGAATTCATATTTTAAGCTGAGATCTTTTACAGCTGCTAAAAAATCCTGTATACTCTCACCACTTTGTTGTTTGCGGTTATGAAACCGAAATCGATCTTGTTGACTTTTGGTGCGAAATGTGAAACTAACGCTTCACATAGCTGCGCGTATGTGAGATCTGCCGATGGGTGTGGGGATACAACATTCTTCAGCAGCTTGAAAATTTTAGGACCCACCAAACTCCACCAAACCCATATTTTTATGAATACATATCCACTGTTTTTACATTTTCTTCGTCAACTGTTTTTCTAGCGTAATTTTCTAACATTTCAACTTCATAAATTTAAATTATTTAGGTTTCAATCTTCCATTAACATTAAATTTTCATAAGTTCCAAAATATGTTTATTCTCGTCGACAAAATGTTGTGTTTGAATGAAATTAGTTCTTAAACATAGAAAATAAACTTCATTGTTTGGATGTTTATTACGAAGCTGGGGAAACACGTTGTGACCAGAAGGGATGCTGGGTCGGAACCATATCAAAAGCCACTACAGGTAGTTAAGGGACATGGGGAAATATTTTGGGAAGCGTTGGTATTTCAGTTGACGTCATATTTCATGTACATTGCCACAACTCTGGTTTTTATAATTTAGTACATATGATCAGGAATCTGGAAGTGTGTATTGCATATGTGTGGTTAACTTTTCTCAAACGTAGAGGATTAAATTCTCCATAGGTGCACGGCTTGATTGTATAGTGTAGATTGTATAAAATAGTTTATGATATTTGATCAAAGACCAATTTCTTGACATTTTAATTAATTATTTCTTCTTTCGCATTTGGTTTTGAATCTGGCCTTATTACTTTCGTTTACTCAATGATATTTCAGTTAATATGCTCTGGCTGTGCTTATATTCAGACTTGCTATATATTTGAAATACGAGTATATCCTGGCTTCTAGATTGTGTATCGAAGTTTGTAATCTGATTTTTGAGTTGAAGTGACACCTATTTTTAATGAGGGCAGACGGGATTGGGACTGTTTGTACTATTTTATGTGCAATCATGGCCATTTGAAAGGAAATTCATTTTTGGGGATTTAAGGAGGAGGGAACATTTAACACACAGCCCTCTCGTCGGGCTTATGACATTAATAACTTGATTTATGTTTAGTAATAAAAAGACAATAACTTCTTTTATTCAAATATAATTAGTTCTACAGTCAGCCAAAAGAAATTGTCATCTTTGAAAACCTCTTATATTGTACGCAGAAAGTAACTTGCCATACATGTAATTTAACAACTGTGAAATTGTTAATTCAGCCAACCCTCATGCTGCGGTTTGGCCAGGCACTATTAAAAAATAAATATTTCATATATGCTGTTATTTGTTCGTTCTACTGATATGCTACAAACTGTTCACACACAAAACATACGTTGATTGTTTAAATTAAGGCATGCAAATTCAGCCTTAATACAGATTTTGTAATTGCTTTGAATTGAACAGTTCTAAATTATTTACAAATCGAATTGCTTTGGAGAGGTAAATAATACGACTGCGCTCTTTCTCATCCAAGTTTTCTTCAACAAATGTTCTTGCCTAGATATACATGCTAAAAAAAGTTCTGAGAAAATTATTCGCTGTATTTATTTCTGCAACCTTCACAAATAGAGCCAAAAAACTTTGGATTAAATAATTGCTATCTCACATACGGACATGCAAAAATCCATTAAGTCCATATTTTTAAAGTTTTAAATTCAATTATTACTCAGACTGATTTTGGAATTCTTTGTTAATACGGGGGACTGTCATTCATATAATTTATGTATCAGCGTTGTGTCTGAGATTCTCTCATTGCGTTTCTTAACTATTTTATTGCATGCCTTTCACTATAGCCTCTTCTTTGTTTGTACTGTAATTTATAAAGGCTCAGTATAACAAATAATGTTCATCTTTCTCACTCTGATCCTCAGGTAATGAGTATTTTTTACATTGCCCAATCTGATCCAACACTTGATGCGTTTTACATAGTTACATAGCAGTTAATTGCATACTGTTTTACTTGCCTTTCCGTTCTTAACGTTTAAGATATAGCAGATTTTTTTGCATAAACTGGATAAATGTACAACTTTTCTCGGAAAATAGGTTTTCTATTAAACTAAAAAAGTATGTGCTACTTATTTATTACTTATGATCTATTCCATATTGAATACGTATTATAGGAATAGATCATGGCCTTGGTGCTTTGTATTGGATTTGGGCCTTGGATAACAAACAAATTTCGCAAGGCAAAACAAAAAGATGTTCGAGTCAATGTGACAAGGGTGGTTTCATACGCGATAAGATAACACTAAATTTGCATATTCTTTCTGTTTTACTTGAGTGCATTGTCACTGAAATGCATTGTGACACACATGTGAGATTATGAGAGATAAGTGTTATCGTTAAGATTATATTGCTATCTGACCTACAGAAGCACATATAGTTAGGCATAGACATCTTACTTTACGGCAAACTTTTTCAGATTGCAGATTTAAAACCTATTATCCTTTTGAAATTTTAAACAGTAGTGCAGAAACACATATTTCACAGATATTTATGCATAAACACTTCTCTTTAAAGTAATCATTTAACTTTACAGTGTGGGGTCTTAAAACGCTCCATCTTTCTGAAGTTTTAAACAGTATTTTTTAATTTAAAAAAAAATCATGTAAAGCTCTGTGTCATGTGTCAAGAAAACACTATAATCTTTTTCAATGTTTTAAGCCGGTAGTCTGAAAACTCTGTGGCCCTTGCTTACTAATCTTCTTGATCATATTTGAGAAAATTTTGAATTTCTTATGTATTTGGATATTTTAGCATTCAAAGTGTCAAAAGAGACTAATGACAGTTTGATATGAGATTTGTGTTTTAGTAAATTACAAAGATTATGTCAGACTGAAAGAATCTTCAAGCTTAAAAATTTTATTTTGGTCTGTTTAACAGTTTTGTGTACCCTTGAGCACTTGACACACAATCCAGACAAATTTATGATACTAAATACAAGTAGCACTTCTAGCCACTAATTGATAAACTGTGATGTAAAGTATCACATCTTGATATCACCTGTGGTGAAGATTAGTAATATCTGCGTATGGTAAGTACAGGTAGACATTTTTAGATTATAAAAGCAGATTATTTATTGTAGAACGCATTTGTGAATTAACATTGGACCAATTAAAGCTATAAAAGCAACATTCTACTATATTTACAGGTCGTTTGTATAGCTGTTCATTTACTTAGCAAGGTGTTAGTCATATTAGAGGACTGCAAAGTAAAAAAAAGTGCCACATCTGTTGGAACTACAGCTTTAGCTTAGCAATAGGTAAATAACTTTAAACGTACTAATAATGATATTTCTCTTGTAAAAGTCAAGCAGAAGGTATTTCAGTTAGTGGCAGATGGCTTGTCATACGTTAGCAAATTGAATGACAAAAGACAATGACATAAATTACATAATTCGTCTGTTTTCCGAAATGTATTTAGAAAAGTTAACTGAGCATCATAAAATATTCGGTTATTGGCAACCAAAATCAACCTAACTTCTAAAAAGCGTTTTATCAGTCAATTTTAATCGATGTTAAAGACATTCAACAGGTGTTGATTTTATGATCACAACCAAATAAAAAACAGATGTAGTGTTGTTGAATTGGTTTTTGGGGCAAAATCAACGTCTGCACAGAATAGATTATCCAATGCTTATTCAACGTTGTGTCGAAAACGTTGATCTGTGGTAGTAACCAATCAAAACCATATTCAAACTTGACCCTGTAATGAGGAAACCTTAAATCGACATCATGTCAAGCTGTGTCGCGTACATTTTTTATACAACTGGCAATTTAGCATGACCTTTTTGGCAACTTAACATGAACTTTTTGCAGATTTCTGACTTTTAAAGTGTTCAGAATTGCATTTATTGTTAGAGAACAACAGACTATTAAATACTTCTATGCACCAGAATGTTTTTGGTCACAAGAAAACACAGAGTAACAGATTATGAAATCAGGAATATTGGCTAAATCCCAAGGATACACTTGGTATGACTTACAGCTTATCATTTTATATTCTTTCAGCATAGTCTTTGAATTGGTTTTGTGCCGTTAAAATCGAGATTCCATCGTACAAAAAAAGCATTTTGTTGTTATTTTAAGAAACTCTCCTTTCTTGTATTTTGTGGATAATCTGTAAATCAAAATGAAGCATAAAAATGACAATTTTGCAAAGTCAAAATGCCACTGGATAAAAATGAAAACATCTTGAACTGGATGTGGCCTGTCAGTTTCTAAGGGATTAATAACTAAAACTATAACTATAACTAAAACAAATAACATATAAATCATGTTCTGGCTTAAAGTGTAATTGTTTTCATTTTATTAAACAATTACTTTCAAATGAAATTTGGAACAACAGACACTGTTTTCACAAAATACAATTCTTCTGTAATTGATAAAAATCTAATAATAATAATGTTCAGAAAGAAATTATCTGTTTAATTTGTTAATCCCTTCATCTCAGAAACGTTTATATTTAAGCTTTAATTACTCGTTTATGATAATATCACAACAACATTTGATTATTGTAACTTCAAGAAAGTGATATCGTGATATCAATATTAGGCAACAACATAGTAATCAATTCTTGTTTTTTAGGGCCGGTTAGACAACCCCAAAATTCTGCTTTATATAAAAGTTTACTTTTTTTTAATGAAACGCTTTTGAATGAGTAAATTCAAACACTCGTTTCTGAGAAGTTGCTATTGTGAGTCGTGAAAGTAGCAATCTGCCTGACCTCATTTCTCCCAAATCATTCTCTGTCAGTGGACATTAATAAGATCAAAATTGGCTCTGAATATTTAGCTACGCTTATGATAACGTTCAATTTACGCATGTCCTTGTCCTCTTCACTTTGCATTCAAGTGATTTTCAGGTGGGAGAGACTTTCTCACGCAACCATGACTTATAGTCATTCGACTTAAAGTTTTCACTAGAAATATCTGCATCAATATCTCATCAAGGAGTTGATACATTATTTCAAATCGTGCCTTAATGAATATACCCCAGTTTCTTGCATGCAAAGCCAAAATCTATACATCGTCAGTTCAGTGTGACTTGAAAGCAACGTCACCTGTACACTAAATTGCAGCTTTATTTCTGGGAGGATTCACTTCAATGGATTTCAGTATTCAGTGTTTTTAATGTGGCGGTAAATAGAATATTTTTAGCAAAACAGTTTGCTGTTTTGTACTACAAAAAAGAAAATGAAACATCATGAACAAGATTATGTCTTGTAGAAATGAATATTAACAGTCAACGAACTCATTTTTAGAAGAACATGTGTAAAACTGAGGGATGTGTTTGACTTATGTCTTAGACATAGGCATAGCAGTGCATGAAAGGCAGTTGGAGATTCGTTTTCTTTCAAAAACTTTTTGTGCCCTTGACACCGGCCTCAGCAACCGTCTGAATGTAGTAAGTTGCCAGTTAGTAGGTATCTTCGGCAACATTTTTCGTGGAAAAAATCATCTCGATTTTGATTATTGTTATTGCATTCAATTGTTTTTGCATTCGCTTCACTCCTTGTTTTATATATGCATTGTTTTCTTTTGACGTCATAAAGGGAAGATGCAGGCGCCTTTGTATGAGTCAAATTTTCCAATGGAACACGGAGTAATAATTATTATTATTGCTGGCACTGGTGCAGTGGGTCTTCTTGTCATCCAAATGTTTTTAAATAGAACAAACTTCACTGGTAGTTTTGATTTCAGATTTAAACCTTCTTCAATTTAGCAGACACAGTGTTTTATTTTCTAAGCTCTGTTACTGGTTTTGTTGTTCTCAGTGCTAGTGCTATCAAGCTTTTGGTTTATGATTACAGTAACGTGCTTTTAGCTACGTCTACTCTTTTAAATATATAAATTGATGAAACAAGAGTTTCCTTTTATTAAACTTGTCATGGGGATGGTTTTAAAAAGTCGTTGTTACTATTAGTAATCTATTTGTAAGTCAGTGTCCATCCCACCATCCAAGCTTACCTCCACTCACCTCCCGTCCCTCTCCAACTCTGACAAGAAAAGCGATAACCTACTGCAGCTGTCCTGGAATCATATGTAAACAACCAAGCTGTCTTTCTTTCTTTTTTCTTTCTTGTTTTCTTTCTTTTCTGCTCTTTTCATATGCAACGTATGAAATCCAACCGTATACAACTAGCAAACACAAACAATTATTTCCCTTTTCAGGTGTACTTTTAAATCCTGAAGACACCATGGGAGCGGAAACAAGTACTGCTGGTGAATGTTTCGGAGGTTCTTCAATCGCTGAAAATTAGTCAAGATGGATGAAAGGAATTCCAGATTCAAAAAGTCTTAAAGATATTTCAATACCTGGAACACACGATTCAATGGCCTTTCACGGGGGAGCTTTAGTCCGATGTCAGTCTATGAGTTTGTCTAACCAGTATAAGGCTGGCATTCGATTTGTAGATATTCGATGTCGCCATTTCAATGATGGATTACACATCCACCACGGAGCAGTTTATCAAAATGCCAATTTCCACGACGCACTAAAACCAACTCGTGACTTCTTGAAATCCAATCCTAGTGAAACTGTCATTATGAGTGTTAGATATGAACACACGAGTAAAAATAACCATAAAACGTACCAGCAACTGTTTGATGACCACCTAAAATCTTATGACGAGAGCCTGTTCTTTAAACAAAACTACATTCCTACGCTGGGAGAAGTGAGGGGTAAGATCGTGTTTTTGCGACGATTCAACGGATCAACTGGAATAGCCTTTAACACACAAAATATAACAGATGATTGGCATGTAGCAACCATCTTACGTGGAGATATCAATAGGAAAATAGGTGGCATAAAAGAAAATATGGAAAAAGCACGCACCTGCGCAAGAAATTGTTTTTATATAATATTTTGTAGCGGTTCTAGCAGTGGTGCATACCCTAATGCTGTTGCTGATAGAATAAATATTCATGTTAGACGACATGCACAGCATTACAGAGGAAACGCTTGCCTAGGTATAGTTGTTCTAGATTTTCCTGGATCCTGGGTATCGCATGATATATTCATGACAAATCGAGGTGCGACGCCGTAACATTAGAGATGAAAAATATGCCATTCAACATTTCAAGCATTGAAACGTTTGTTCTAACACTTCAAAGCATAAAATTATGTATTCACAATGACGTGGTTAGTCTAAAACATAAGTGTTTGTTACCCATATTTATGTTAGAACAGCTGTTAAATTAAATACGACCCTGAGGGACTTACTCGAGAATGCATAGATAATGTGATGAATAAGTACGCTTCTTATATAAAAGGCTATTTTAGGCATTATCGGGACCAAGCACCCATATATTATATGGTATTTGTGGGACCATATATATTTTTTATTTTTAATTTTCTAATGTTTTTTTATAATATATAATATATAATATAATGTATAAAATAAATAATAAAAATTATTTAGATATATTATATAAGATATAAATTCGATATTTTCTGGCGGTCTCGCTAATGACTATTATATACAATATATCATATATACAACACAAAGTAATAAAACTTTAATTATATCAAAAATATAAAATTTTGCTAAAAACATTGGAGTGCAAATGATGTCCTAATGTTAATTCTGTACAACAACATTATTGTAAGATTTCAACAAATATGTCACACATAGAACCGAAGTCAAACTTATCGGGACGGGTTTTTGGTCCCGATAATTTCCCGGTCCAGCTAATGCCTAAATTAAAGATCAATCGGTCCCGCTAATGCCGAAATAAAAGATGTTTACTAATTGATTTTGTTCAATTTACAGTAAAACCTTATATTAAGGACACCTAACTGACTGAGCTTTTTTTTGTCCCTAATAGCGAGGAGTCCCTAATATACAGTTCATGAACAATGAATATTACAGTTCATGTCTTTGCAAAAAAAAGCTCTCTATTTTTGTTTGGTGACTTTTTTCTCCATAGAGAGGTGCTGCGGAGTGATAAGATCCCTTGCTCTGTACATCAATTCTCTTAAAGTGGAAATGTCCGATAAGCATGAGAACTGGACCACTTGGTCA
Organism: Protula sp. h YS-2021; assembly: GCA_949752745.1. Classification (NCBI taxonomy): domain Eukaryota; kingdom Metazoa; phylum Annelida; class Polychaeta; order Sabellida; family Serpulidae; genus Protula; species Protula sp. h YS-2021. The sequence goes on from OX457033.1 coordinate 36,570,443, forward strand.
ATTACACATCTTCCGTCCGCTATTCCAATGCTGTGTGGTCCAATGCTGTTTAGTACGTCTGTTTGATACTGGTCGTCGCCGTCCAAAATTCGATCTGTGTCACGGTGGGTCTTTCGATCAAGGCTTTTTCCCAGTGGTCTTAAAGTTGCTCGCGAACGCATCAATGTCGACATAGTCTTTTGCATACGCGCACCTTCGTCGGAAACACTTTAAAACCGAATAGCATAACGCTTTCTTAAGTTTTCAAGCCATCCATTTGACGCTTTAAAATCATCTAAACCAAGCGTTTTTCTTGAAGTAATGGACCAGAAATTAGCACATTTTGACTGCGCATCATAATAAACCAGGAGTAAAAGATAAAGTTCATCACTTTTCGAAAGAATGTATACTCTTTGCACATCGAGGTTGTCAGCATCATTAGTCTGATTTAAATAAAACTTCTTCTTGTTCAAAATGTTTGTAATTTGCGTTTTGATAACACCAAAGTTATCCGCTAAAACATTTAATTGAAATCAATTAAAATCATAGTCCAACGTTACATTTGTTTTACAAAGGAAGATGTAGAAAGCAGAAAAACACTGTCTTCCCAAAATAAATGCTAGTAATGCCCCTAGAGCTACTCACTACTTTCCATGTGAGTTGACTTTTCCGGCAATTTGTACAGTAACCCTAGCAACAAATGAGATTGAAAGATAACAAATTTACAACGATAACAAAATTAAAAATGTTTTCTGTCGGTTTCAAGTCGGTGCCGAGATTAATTCCATTAGCCCACACATTTCTCCCTCCTGCAAGCAATAGCCAAAAATACCAACTTGAGTTCACTCGAAATTGAAGACCAGCGTAGTTTCTTTCTATCGTTTACATTTCCAATACATGTTAAATTTTCTGACATTTCGCACTTCTACTTGAGTTCACCAACAACTTAAGAGAGTTGCCCTGAGAAATAATAAGCACAAGCAATTGGATCTGACGTGCTTCCTTCTTTTACTCAAAAAGAAATAAAAGGTTATGATTGACCAAAAATAAAACAAACTTAAAATGTTGAGTTTGTTTCGAGTGCCTATCGAAATTATTGCTTGAATTCGCACAGTCTCAGCTATGCCCAAAACCTGAGACACAAGAAAGCATACACAGAAACGATAGCAAATTGTGGTGTCAAAATGTCGTGGTTTCTGGCTGTAGCTCAGAGCGTTCACAAAAACAAGCAACTTTCTCCTGTGTCTCATATTTAATGTTTGTCAAAAAAAAACTTAGTTTATCTACAACTTTCTCAATCAAAGACATTTTGTGAGCCAGCATCCACTGGCTTTCGATAAGACGTCAAAAACTGAAAACTGTCGTTTCTAGGGCTGCATCAGATTTTCTAAAAAGAGTCACTAAAAAGAACTTTAAAATGTACTGGCTGCAAGTTCCTGTCGAGATTAATTGCCTGTGTAAATACCCACTAGAAACAAGCAACAGCACCTCATTCCTATATTATAGCTTAAATGATAATTTTAGTTTACCCAAACGCGAAGACAAGCCTCCATTGTTTTGAATAATAGACATTACACTACGACCATTCATTATTTTACCGAAACGAATCAACTGCTCCATATCCACTGACACCCTTCCTTTGTGAAAGAAAAATGGTTATACAAAGGGTCTTTCTAAACCAAAACAAAGATTAGAAAAGTGAACTGTCGATGGCAAGTGCGTGCCAATATTAATTGCTTTGATACATGGACAAGAAATCAGCACAAGTACCTCACCCCTCGAATATAGCCAAAATGACAACTTGTGTTCACCATAAAATGAAGAATAGTGTCGATGTTTTTTTTTCAATTCAGCGTTTCGATGAAAGGAAACCACTGTTCCATAAGCTATTGCAACCTTTCTTTTTACATAAGAAAAGGAAAAAATCCTCTTGAAAAATGGCTACAAGTCCAGTAGAAAGTTCATGCCAAGATTAAGTGAATGAATTCACATCCTCAAAAACAAGTAATAACCTACGTACTTAATCATAGCGAGATCATAGCTTGAGCTTATCCAAAAATGAAGGCATGCGCCGTTTTATATCAAGAGAGTTGGGAGCCAGTATCCATAGTCTAAAAATGTTTTTATGCGATCACCCAATTTGTTGAGTGGAGCAATAGAAGTGTTATAAGAGACTCTTCACTTCTCAATAGACTTATAGAGTTCTCCTTCCAACCATTTTATGTATTTTTGTAAACAACCTTTAAATATTAATCCATTTTGGCTTACATTTTTCACTATGTAATATCGATTCCATCGGCTGCCTTACATCAGATTCAAAACTGTTATCCGCCAACTCCTAAAACGTTGGGAAGTTAAACTCTTGAGAGTGTAGTTTTTTGACTGGCGCTATGGTCGACTAACGACCATCCTCCCAGTCTTTCTTCCTTGACGTACCTCAAAAAGGCATGTTGTCATTAGTCGGATAACTTTAGTTTCTTAAAAACGAAATATGACTGGAAATACAATTCTACTGAAGACTAACAACAATATTTTGTTAATTGAAGAGAAAACCTCTACATCTTCTTTGCAACTTTGCGATGTCTAGGCTCATCGCAACGGTCAAGCTGTCTTTTTAAACTTTTGATTAAAACTATTTCAAACTTTAAATGCTGTATTGACGTGGATTTTCAGCAAGGTTAATTTCATTTTAAAAAACGTCTAACACAAATTGAAAAAAAGTCATATTGTCTTTGCTCGTGTAATTGAAGTTTCTTTAAAAGAAAATGCACTTTTACATAGGATTGCCAGGTCACGGTTTTTGGGCACACGCACACACACCCACACACCCACACACACACACACACACACACACACACACATAACTTCGTTATTAGGGACTTTTCAGACATAAGTTGTATATGAAAATCTCGGTAGATTTTTTTTACATTCAATTCCGAAAGCGAGAATATAGAAAAGACAACAGATTAAGAGAAATTTAACAATTCATGAACCCTGCGAAACGGAATATTTTGTTTACATAATTTGCATATTTTACACAATTTTTTGATATCTGCAACTACAAGTTTGCTGTAAAACGAGACTGTGTAAAAAATGTAAACAAACCGATTTTGTTTATAAACAAAGGCCACGTGCTTTCTGTAAAAGAATATTATTGAAACACTAAATAAAAACCAAACAAGCCTAGAGTTTGTTTTCTTTTATTTACACCATAACCCCCCCCCTGTAATATTTATTTTCTTTCATTTCTATACATAAATTATTTAACATAAATTGAAGACTTACAAAATATTGAAGAGCAGTACAAAAGATATTCAAACAGATGAATGTTAAAAACATAGATTTATACTATACAGATGAAATGTTTAAAAACAAAATACAGATTTATACAGATGAATGTTTAAAAACAAAACTCTTTTAAAATAAAACCAAACTACAGAAAAAATAATAAAACAAAATCCTCTACTGATATAATCGTGATGTGTAAATAACCAACTCTATCTTATTTTCAAGCTCAGTGTTATGTGCACTAGTTAAAATTTAATGATAGACCGAAAAAACGTGAGGCAATGAAATATAAAACACATAAAAGCTTCCTAAAGAAAACAAAATACACAGCTGAAACTTTCAAACTAACATGCGAAATGCACGTACACAACCATTCACAAAATTTGCAAGTTTAGAGACCCTGCAAATACAACTTGGGTGTACTACCCCATCTCGTGACGTTCATAAATTTAAAGTCGGTGACTTCGCATGAGAAAGATGAACTGAAAATAACACAATTAAAACTTTCCAACTGACTTGCGAAATGTACGTACAATACCATGCAAAATGTGCCAACACCAAAATTTTTTAATCACGGACACATCGGCAAATTTTCAAGTTTTGAGACAATGTCACGTTTGCGCGTACGCCCTTCTCGCGACGTTCATAAATTTAAAGTCGGTCACTGCGTATAAGAACAGTGAACTGCAAATAACAGGTAAAACTGACAAGCGAAATGCACGTTTATACACAATCATGCGAAATGAACGTATAACAACCATGCATGTGACACGGTCTCAAACTTTTGAAAATTTTGCCGATGTTTCTGTAAATAAGCACATTTTGGTGTTCGCACATTTTGCATGGTTGTGTACGTACTAAAGTAGGTGACTTCGTATGAGAAAAGTGAACTGCAAATAACACAATTAAAACTTTCAAACTGACATGCGAAATGTACGCACACAACCATGCGAAATGTGCGAACACCGAAAATTTCTTAATCACGGCAATATCGGCAAAATTTCCAAGTTTTGAGGCTCTGTCACATACCTTTTGCTCGTACTACCCAATCTCGTAACGTTCATAAACTTTGAAATTGGTCACTCCGAACAGAGAACTTTCGAACTGACAAACGAAATGTACGCTCATACACAACCATGTCAAATGTAATGAAACCATGCGAAATCTATTTCTTTTTTAAATACATCGGCAAACTTGGCAGCTTTTGTCACCTGTCACATGAAACTTATCCGTACTACCCATCACCGCCACTTTCATAAATTTACAGTCTGTCACTTTATACGAGAAAAATCAAATGCAAATAACACACTGAAACTTGATACGCGAACGCACATAACCATGCGAAATGTACGAACCAAAACACTTCTTAATACCTCGGCAAATTTGGCAGGTTTTGAGACGCCGTTACATGAAAATTGCCCGTACTACCCAGACCCGTGACGTTCATAAATTAGAAGAAAATTTGAAAGGTATGCCCGCAGCTGAACTTTCTTCCTGTGTCCTAAAATATCACATGCGAAATGTACGTCCACAACCATGTATGTAACAGGGTCTCAAACTTCAAAAATTTTGCCGATGTTTCTATAAATTAGAACATTTTGGTGTTCGCACATTTTGCATGGTTTTGTACGTACTTAATTCGATCACTTGGTGTGATATAAATGGACTGCAAATAATGCAGTTAAAGCTTTCGAATTGACAAGCGAAATTTACGTACACAACTATGCGAAATGTGCGAACACCAAAATGTTCTTACTCACAGAAACATCAGCAAAATTTGCAAGTTCTGAGACCCTGCCACATATCATTTTCTCGTTCTACATCGTCTCGCAACGCTCATAAATTTAACGTCGGCCACTCCTTATAGGAGCAGTGAAATGCAAATAACACAGCTAATACTTTCGAACTGACAAGCGAAATGCACGCACACATCTACAACCATGCAAAATGTAGTGCAACCACGCGAAATCTACGACGCAAGTATTTCCTTTTTAAATACATCGGCAAAATTGGCAGCTTTTGTGACCCTGTCACATGAAACTTATCCGTACTACCCATCACCGCCACTTTCATAAATTTACAGTCTGTCACTTTATACGAGAAAAATCAAATGCAAATAACACACTGAAACTTGATACGCGAACGCACATAACCATGCGAAATGTACGAACCACAACACTTCTTAATATCTCGGCAAATTTGGCAGGTTTTGAGACCCCGTTACATGAAAATTGCCCGTACTACCCAGACCCGTGACGTTCATAAATTAAAAGTCGGTCACTTCGTATAAGAACAGTGAACTGCATGGAAAAAATGATACCAAAAAAACTCCTCGCACTTGTGTAAATCAAAACAGAATCCCACAAACATGACATCACAGCGAAATGTCCCCAAAACAGTTTCTTTTTTTAAACGGATCTGAAGCTTCATCCGCCTTTTTATTTTTCTTGTAAAAATTTGAAAGGTATGCCCGCAACTGAACTTTGTTCCCGTGTCCTAAAATATCACATGCGAAATGTACGTCCACAACCATGTATGTAACAGAGTTTCAAACTTCAAAAATGTTGCCGATGTTTCTATGAATTAGAACATTTTGGTATTCGCACATTTCGCATGGTTTTGTACGTATCAAAGTCTGCCACTTGGTGTGAGAAAAGTTACATGCAATTAACACAGTTAAAGCTTTCGAATTGACATGCCAAATGTACGTACACAACTATGCGAAATGTGCGAACACCAAAATGTTCTTACTCACAGAAACATCGGCAAAATTTGTAAAGTTCTGAGACCCTGCCACATATCATTTTCTCGTACTACATCATTTCTCAACGCTCATAAATTTAAAGACGGCCACTTCTTATAGGAGCAGTGAACTGCAAATAACACAGCTAATACTTTCGAACTGACAAGCGAAATGTACGCACACATCTACAACCATGCAAAATGTAGTGCAACCACGCGAAATCTACAACGCAAGTATTTCCTTTTTAAATACATCGGCAAAATTGGCAGCTTTTGTGACCCTGTCACATGAAACTTATCCGTACTACCCATCACAGCCACTTTCATAAATTTACAGTCGGTCACTTCATACGAGAAAAATTAAATGCAAATAACACATTAAAACTTTCAAATTGATACGCGAACGCATATAACCATTCGAAATGTACGAACCCAAACACTTCTTCTTAAATACCTCGGCAAATTCGGCAGATTTTGAGAGCCCGTTACATGAAAATTGCCCGTACTACCCAGACCCGTGACGTTCATAAATTAAAAGTCGGTCACTTCGCACAAGAACAGTGAACTGCATGGAAAAACTGATAAAAAGAAAACTCCCCGCACTTGTGTTAACCAAAAAAGAATACCACAAACATGATATCACAGTGAAATGTCCCCAAAATATTTTCTTATTTTTTAAACGGATCTGAAGCTTCATCCGCCTTTCTATTTCTCTTGTACAAATGTGAAAGGTATGCCCGCAACTGAACTTTGTTCCTGTGTCCTAAAATATCACTTTCCTCTGAAAGGCAGGACTTGATTTCTTTCATCGTATGCGGCTTGTATCGGTCAATGTGGCCTTGGAAATGTTTATGCACCGCCTCTTTTTCCTCTGTTGTCCATGGCCTACTCGAACCTGTAAAATAATTTGCACAAGTGTAAAACATGTGTATCTAGCAAAATAAATTTGTGAGTTTACATTGAAGTGTCGAGTATTGCAAAAGATAAGGCGAGATTATAAAATGGAAGTGCAATGAACTGTCAATTCTTTCGAAAGCACACGTTACATTCAATATAGTTTTCGCAACGCTATTAACAGAACCACGCGAAATGTACCACCTAAAATTTATGTGAACCGAATGCTTTCTGTTAAATCCTACTTTTAGTTTTCTTGGGACTCCCTGACCTGCGGCTGTGACCGGATTTCTTCCGTTTCTTTTTCATAAGTGATGATACTGAGGTGACAGGCAAAGGAATTTCATATTCCACCTCGTCTGAAAGAAAAACATAAATGAACACGTCTAAATGCAATGTTTTTGTTTATATGCAAGAGAAATTAATTATACATAGTGAAGGGTCAACAACATACAATTAAAAACAATTTAAATATTCATCTACACTAAAATTTCTTAGTCTTTCACTCCATGCGAAATGTGCAGTACGTATTTCTTTAATATTTTTGCTTGTATGCCTGTACCTGAGGTATCGTCTAAAGCATCAGCGGTCGGTGGAGCAGGAGCGGAAGGAGCTGCTGTTTGTTGTTTTTTGCTTTGGTACTTTTTTTCTTCTGCGCTTTCAGGAAATTGAAGATTTCTCTCACAGAACGACCCAGTAACATTTCCTTGTCTCGAACTCGATCCTCCACTTCATCTCTCGTTGGAAGACTACCTCTGTGGTGTAATTCTTTCTTGAATATGGTCTTCATGAGAGCCACTTCAACTTTACTGAAGTGGGGACGAGTTGCTTGATCGCATGTAAAAACATAAAAAAGTGCCACTTTGTTATAAATAACATTGGCAGAGTTGCAGCAGTACCAAAAACCTGCAAAATTCAAAGGCCACACATTTTATTTCTACTGTCTCATGCTTTGTACAGCCTTGTAAATGATAATTACATTCTGAACAATGTTTAAAAAAATATAAAAAAACGTTCAATGAAATAGGCATTACAAATATTTTCCCCTTTATCATCTTACACAACTTTTACGCACAATTCAAGCGAAATCCGATTAATAGGTTCTTTACCCAGCAGTCGTTGCTCCGTCTCTCTTATGACGTCCACTTCTCCCTCTCCGTCTGATTCTTCAACATCACCTGCGAACAGCAAAGACGGGTATCAAATAAACTCCCAATTACATATACACGTCATTTTCGCACCAAACTGGATCTGTGTTACTTCAAATCTTCTCAGCTGTAAACCATACATGGGAACGGGGTCGAAAAAAGTAGGAAAATAAACGTACTGAAATACACACATCTTAAAACATTCTGTGGGTTTTTAACATCTCCCTGTTACAAAGTCAGCTAACTATACTTTTCAAATTTTCTTACAAATTTTGAAGTACATTTCGCACGTAAAGTGCAACATAAACCTACTTTCCGTTGGTCCACCCTGTGCAGTCACCTCGCCAATTTTCACATCCGGCAACGCTTCGTAGCCCGTTTGTTGGTATGGTTCCCTAGGCTTCCCACTGTTTATGGCAATGAGGACCTGTGCCACTTTACTCTTTTCGACAATATCGACCGGTAATCTGTAGTAATCCCTATGAACCCTTATGTCGTGACCCATGATATTTGCCAAAAAGTCCTGCTCTACGTGCGGCAAGTTTAACACTTGCGACATCGTTGCAAGGTGTTTTCGCATGTTTGTTGAATTAAAAATGTTCAAGTCGGTAAGGCCTGCTTCCACTGCTACCTTTTTTACCGCGACGTGCCCCTCCATCGGTGTGTTATAATTTCCAGGACGTGCAAAGACATAAACCGAGTTCTTGTGGACGTACTTGTCGCCTAGCTTCAGTAGCAGCTTGATGTTTCCGTGCATTTCGGTTGTTAACAGTACCGATATTCGTCTAGAGCATTTCCCCAAGAACTCAATCCTGATCAATTTGCTTGCCAACTGCTTTTCGAATTCCTGCATTCTCGCTAGACATTCGGGATCTGGCTCTGATGAAATTTTCAGACCGTCAGTTAAATCCTTCAATAGCAACCTTTCGACCTCACCACTGCGTTTTCTGTTGAACATTATCACCTGTGCGAGGGTATACACCACGACTTCCCTATACATGTCTTCTTTCGCCGGTTTCGTATGAAGTACCTTCATTCTGTTCGATATGTGTTGAAAGAACTTGTTAATGTCTTTAAACATTGGCAGAATTTTTCTCTTGTTAAATTCTCGTCGCTTTAGCAGGAAGTTAGCTCGTCTGGACAAACATGTGTAATAACGATCGAGCACAGAATGGAACACAGAGGCAATCTTGTTTTTCGAGTAGTCTCCATTTCGTAGGCAATGCATCTCGTATTCGGTTGCAAGTGTTCTTAGAGTTCCTCCTAATCTCATAACCGCCGATGGATGGCTGAATTCTTCTTGTGATGCTTGTCCTTCGTCCTGGGACATTTTAATAACGCTCTCCATTAGCCTGTAGTGGCCAGGGTGGACTAGGTTTTCACTGCTTACGAAAACATCGGGATATTTCTCGCGACACAGCTTAAGTAACTTTGCCAAAGCTATGACGGGTTGTGTTATCATACTTTGCGCCTTCGACATATGACCATGTTTATCGGATAAAAATTCCATCAGCTCTAGCAGCAACTTGTCGTTCTTTATGATCTCCGTCGTATGACACGGGTGCATGCGTGCCAATGCCTTTTTAACAGCTTCAGACTGGGTGTCCACTTGCATCATTTTAGCTCTTGCCTCAGGAACAAGTCGTTTTCGCGTAGTCTTTCAACCCTTTCTTTTTGGCCTGTTTGTTGTACCTATAATCTCCCAATTTTCGAATTCTATCCCATTCCAATGCACGACAACGCTTGTCTTTGATTTCTTTTATTACTTTTATTTCGTCTTCGTTGCGATGGACGCCTGTGCAAAGTTCGGCTACACGTGCAATCAATTTGTGACAGAAGAAACAACAATGCTTTTTTTACTGGCTGGGTCCAGTCTTGGTAGATCGAAATCACTATCCGCAGTTGCTACCGTTGAAGATTCAATTGCAGTAGCTGGTTCTGTATCCGAGGTTTCGCTTCTTAAAGCTGACGGTGTTGAAACCGTTCGTTTCGCTGACTTGCGACGTGATTTCATTGGGGTCGATGTGACGGGCGTAGTTACGGATCTGTCGGTACTTGAACTAAACATCGGTCCCTCTGTTGTATCTTTTTCTCCAACAGGTACCGATGGGTCCTCCATCTGACCGTGTTCGTCGCCTGAGATCTCGCTACTTATCACTGATCTGCGAACCGTTGCTTTCGCCGCTTTTCCTGGAGTTGTGGCAGGGGTTTCATTAGACTCACTGCTACTTGTAGTAAATGTATGTTTTTTTCCTGATAACCTTTTCTTTTTCGCAGTGGGTTCGTAGTCTGAATCACCATCATGAGCGTGGCCAGAGCTTCTGACGGACTTGGGCTGTAACTTCGACTTCGTAGGATATTTCTGTCTCTCTCTTTTGTCTTTCTCTGGCACCGATGAGGCTTTCAATTGACTGTGTTTGCCACCTGATCTCTGGCTACTTTTCACTGCTGGTCTGCGAACCATTGCTTTTGCACCTGATCTCTGGCTACTTTTCACTGCTGGTCTGCGAACCGTTGCTTTCGCTGCCTTTCGTGGAGTTGATGTGTTAGGGGCTTCATCAGACTCCTCATTGCTACTTGAACTAAATTTATGTTTTTTTCCTGAGAGCCTTTTCTTTTTTGGAGTGGGTACGTAGTCTGAATCATGGTCACGATCGACGGGAGAGCTTTCATCGGACTGGGGCTGTAGCTTTTTCTGTTTAGGGCGAATTCGCATTGAGAAACTCTTTGGCTTTTCTATCTGGACCACTGATACGGGAGAACTGTTTTCTATATGAGCCATTGGTACGGGAGAATTCAATACCGATGAATCTGAGACGTGTTGTTCAACATTCGGTTCTAACGGAATGACCTCTCTTAGGGACACCTCGAACACCTCAGGATCACAATCTTTTCCCATCTCTGCAATAAATATATTAACCTAAAATAGCACTGAAATTCAGACAAAGAGATCATGGCAAATGCAAAGCAAGTCATTTTTACACAAGTAGGACAAAATACTACCATACCACAGCGAATGTAACCCCCTCTCATATGTTTGCATTATGAGCTGGTTATTTCAATTTGTTAATAACATTAACTGCAACTGCTAAACCTCATATCGCACTTTTTGATTAAAAAATAGACATTCTGGTGTATCAACATGTCGCAGTGAAACGAACCGAATTTTGAAAAAAAAACACAGCAGACTCCAGATTAAGGGCACCAAGTGGTGACCGCTGAAACTGATTTCAATCTTTTTTTTTCTTTGAGCAAGGAGCGGGGTGAGTGGGGAGAGAGGGAAGGTTGCAACCCATCGTAGCCCCCTAATTACACCAAGTACACATTTTTCATTCTGGTGTATCAACATGTTGCAGTGAAACGAACTGAATTTTGAAAAAAAACCACAGCAGACTCCAGTTTAAGGGCACCAAGTGGTGAGCGCTGAAACTGATTTCAATCTATTTTTTTTCTTTGAGCAAGGAGCGGGGTGAGGGGGAGAGAGGGAAGGTTGCAACCCATCGTAGCCCCCTAATTACACCAAGTACACATTTTTCATTCTGGTCTATCAACATGTTGCAGTGAAACGAACTGAATTTTGAAAAAAAACCACAGCAGACTCCAGTTTAAGGGCACCAAGTGGTGAGCGCTGAAACTGATTTCAATCTATTTTTTTTCTTTGAGCAAGGAGCGGGGTGAGGGGGAGAGAGGGAAGGTTGCAACCCATCGTAGCCCCCTAATTACACCAAGTACACATTTTTCATTCTGGTCTATCAACATGTTGCAGTGAAACGAACTGAATTTTGAAAAAAAAACCACAGCAGACTCCAGTTTAAGGGCACCAAGTGGTGAGCGCTGAAACTGAGTTCAATCTATTTTTTTCTTTGAGAAAGGGGCGGGGTGAGGGGGGAGAGGGAAGGTTGCAACCCATCATAGCCCCTCTAATTTCACCAAGTACACTTTTTCATTCTGGTGTATGAACATGTTGCAGTGAAACGAACTGAATTTTGAATAATAATAAACATAGGCATCGGAGATGCAGAGCCTTCAGCCAATAACAGCTACATCACTGTGGTCCAGTTACTCTTTTGAAATACCGCCCGGACAAAAACAACATACAAGGTGCAACGGATGAAGCGGCGGACGGATGTTTGCACATTTACACTATATATACTTTCTTCCTGTAAAGTTTCGTGAAGCTCCGATAAATAGTTTTTGAGATATCGCCCAGACAAAAAAATTTACGGACAGACAGACGGACGGACAGACCGATAGCAATAGCCCCCTACTAACACCAATATTACGTCCTGCGATTTCGGTGTGGGGGCGGTCTCGCCAGCAATAATGTCTTCGTTTAACGGTATTAATATTTTTCTGACCACTACACTTTACCACTGCACAAATGCTCAATACCACCGAAATGGACATCGCATAAAAACTATTTTACTTACCACCTTTTGTTTCTTCTGTCAGCGTGCAAAACCTTTCCAAGACATGCTGCTGTTGCTCTTGCGCAAGGTCCTCCTCCCTTACAGTTGTTGATGGAATAGACCGCTGCCGAGATGTTACGGGTGCACTACAGGTCGTCAAGTGCTCTAGAAATTCAGGATCAGGTTCGGCGTCATCACTCAACATCTCAGAAAATGATAAATTTGGAAAAAAGTTTTGCTCTTGTGCTGTTGTAGCTTGTGGCTGACAAAGTTCATGGCTAGATTGCTCCTGCCCCTCCCCATCCTCACTTGCTTTGGTCAAGACATCTGCTGAAACAAAAGAAATAAAAACAAAATGCATTTCTAAATATCCATTCCATATAAAACACACTCAAAATGCGAAATGCGAGGTCGTGTTATGTTTTAGACTTGCATTTAACCTGGATGGTTTCGCTTGCTTGACGTCCTCATCAGTTTACAACCATACCGTAAAATGTATTACATTGCATTAAAGCATACGGAAAAAAAATGAAATACGTAAAACCTACCCAAAATAGCACTTGTGTCTAATGTTTGCACTGAAGACCTGGGTTCAATGTGGGAAAAAGTTATGCCTTCAGGTTGCAGTCCCTCTACCACATCCCTCACAACACATGTCGCAATTTCCTGTCCCACAAATACCTCCGCATCTACCCCTCCAGGCCTTTCTACCATCCTGCAAACAAGTCCGGCAGCTTCTACAACAAAACAAAATGACAAACATGAGAGTTACACAAGCAAATGGTAAATGCATTTATGTGATATACGCGAAACCAGATGCATTGCACACTTTTTTTAAGTTCAACCTACTTGATAACACGTCTGAAATGAGAAAGAAACAAAGCCAATAAATAACTCTGAGTTACCTTGTTGATTAAAGTGCAAGGCGAAAAGCGCTGTATTTTAATTGATAACAAAGCTAAATACGACTTACCCATTGCATTTGTAAGGTAGGTACTCCCTGGTTGGACCGTGTAAGTACCTTCCGTCTTCTGGGACAACTCAAAAATCTTGACTGGTTGAGGTACAGGTTTCACCACTCCTAAAAAAGTTAAAAGGATTTTGAATTTAAGTCATATTTTAGTTTCTTTCACAGAATTTTTCGTGGGCGCAAACACAAAATTATATGGAACAGCGAAATGGGCTGCAGTTGCAAACCCTAAAAACAAAAATAAGCAACACACGAGGTGACCACTTTAAACACAGCTGGGCAACAACACATCTTATGCTTGAATAGTTGAAAAAAAAACACTTACCAAGTAATTTGCCCTCAAACGACTCTGAAGCACCCAATTTCGCATCTTCAGCCAGTTTTGTGTCACTAAAATGTGTAGCTGCCCCCTCTTTCTTTGACTTGCTAGCAAACTTTTGTAAAAGGGCACCGACGCCAGTAATAACGGTATCGCTTCCAGGAATACATTCAGAAGTGTCCCTGTGTTCTGTCTCACGCCTTTCCCTTGCTGCCACGGGAACATTTTCTGAAAATGTATCACATTCTAACTACATAACCGAAATGAGCAGGACACCAAAGCTGGACACCCTCGACTGCATTTGTTTTGCAAACTCTAAACCACTGCGGATTCGTACGACAGAGACTGACAACTTCACGTGAAATCAAAATGCCAACTACGCTTAAAGAGACCAAAACTCTTTCAATCACATTCGGAAGACCTGGAGGGCCACTACTGCTGCTGCCCTACTTGAATTTTGCATGTGACATCCTGCTTAGGCAGTGCTTAAGCAATGCCTAAGCAGGATTTCACATGCAAAATCCGAATAGGGTAGCAGCAGTAATTGCCCTCCAGGTCTTCCGTAATCACAGCAGTGGGCTTTGATAAGCAGTCCTTTTCGCCGACAACCATAATGCAAGAAAAAGTTTGGAATTCTTTAAAATGCTACTGCTATATATATATCAGGATACTCCTTCCGCTACACCTCGACAACAATTTTTACTCTTTATAAATGCAAAAGCATCACTTACCCAGCAACTTCTCATAAGACGCCCCTTCAGCCGATTCCGCATTCGCTGAGAGTTTTGTGTCCTTTTCGCCCTGCGATGGATGTGTGTGTGCCCCTCTTCCCTTTTCACTGGTCTCTCACGAAGCTCCTTTGACATGATATCAATGCCCGTAATGACGCAATCGCTGTCCGAACTACGTTCTTCGGATTGCGCCACCCCCTCCCCAACGGTGACCGTAACTTCTGTGTCACGGCTTCCGATTGCAGCAACGGGTACATTTTCTGAAAAAGTATAACACTGGTATTACAAACGCTAAATCACTGTGAATTCGTACGACAGACACTGACAACTTCACATCAAGTCAAAACAGCAACTACCTTTGAAGAGACCATGAAACGCCTAGCAATACCCTTTACATTTCATCTTCAATTCAAAGCTGAACTGTACAGAACAATCTTAGCAGTGGACATCGATAAGCAGTTCATTTCGCCGACAACCACAACGCACGAGAAAATGTTTTGAATTCTTTAAAACGTCAGCATCTGGTTGGCTTGACCAAATCTGCACTAGTACTACATATATCACAATACTCCTTCCGACACATCCCAGCAACAATTCTTACCCTTTATAAATGCAAAAGCATCACTTACCCAGCAACTTCTCATAAGACGCCCCCTCAACAGCCGATTCCGCATTCGCTGAGAGTTTTGTGTCTTTCCCGCCCTGCAATGAATGTGTTTTAGCCGACTCTTCCCTTTTCACTGGTCTCTCACAAAGCTCTTTTGACATGGTATCAACGCCTGTAATGACGCAATCACTGCCCGAACTACGTTCTTCGGATTGCGCCACCCCCTCCCCAACGGTGGCCGAAACTTGTTTTAGACTTGCATTTAACCTGGAAGGTTTCGCTTGCTTGATGTCCTCATCAGTTTACAACCATACCGTAAAATGTATTACATTGCATTAACATACGGCAAAAAAATGAAATACGTAAAACCTACCCAAAATAGCACTTGTATCTACTGTTTGCAGTGAAGACCTGGGTTCAATGTGGGAAAAAGTTATGCCTTCAGGTTGCAGTCCCTCTACCACATCCCTCACAACACATGTCGCAATTTCCTGTCCCGCAAATACCTCCGCATCTACCCCTCCAGGCCTCTCTACCCTCCTGCAAACAAGTCCGGCAGCTTCTACAACAAAACAAAATGACAAACATGAGAGTTACACAAGCAAATGGTAAATGCATTTATGTGATATACGCGAAACCAGATGCATTGCACACTTTTTTTAAGTTCAACCTACTTGATAACACGTCTAAAATGAGAAAGAAACAAAGCCAATAAATAACTCTGAGTTACCTTGTTGATTAAAGTGCAAGGCGAAAAGCGCTGTATTTTAATTGATAACAAAGCTAAATACGACTTACCCATTGCATTTGTAAGGTAGGTACTCCCTGGTTGGACCGTGTAGGTACCTTCCGTCTTGTGGGACAACTCAAAAATCTTGACTGGTTGAGGTACAGGTTTCACCACTCCTAAAAAAGTTAAAAGGATTTTGAATTTAAGTCATATTTTAGTTGCTTTCACAGCATTTTTCGTGGGCGCAAACACAAAATGATATGGAACAGCGAAATGGGCTTCGTACGACAGAGACTGACAACTTCACGTGAAATCAAAATGCCAACTACGCTTAAAGAGACCAAATCTCTTTCAATCACATTCGGAAGACCTGGAGGGCCACTACTGCTGCTGCCCTACTTGAATTTTGCATGTGACATCCTGCTTAGGCAGTGCTTAAGCAATGCCTAAGCAGGATTTCACATGCAAAATCCAAATAGGGTAGCAGCAGTAATTGCCCTCCAGGTCTTCCGTAATCACAGCACTGGGCTTTGATAAGCAGTCCTTTTCGCCGACAACCACAACGCACGAAAAAATGTTTTGAATTCTTTAAAACGTCAGCACCTGGTTGGCTTGACCAAATCTGCACTAGTACTACATATATCACAATATTCCTTCCGACACATCTCAGCAACAATTCTTACCCTTTATAAATGCAAAAGCATCACTTACCCAGCAACTTCTCATAAGACGCCCCTTCAACAGCCGATTCCGCATTCGCTGAGAGTTTTGTGTCTTTCCCGCCCTGCAATGAATGTGTTTTAGCCGACACTTCCCTTTTCACTGGTCTCTCACAAAGCTCTTTTGACATGGTATCAACGCCTGTAATGACGCAATCGCTGCCCGAACTACGTTCTTTGGATTGCGCCACCCCCTCCCCAACGGTGGCCGAAACTTCTGACGGAATGCTTAATCATTCCACATTTCATTCCATACAAGTTTAGACGCACATAAATCATTCCCAAAAACCATTCGAAAACACACTGTGAGTAAAGGAAAACGATACTTTTTTATCATTCCAAGGCGTGAGCACAAAAATTACACGTACAAAATGGTCATTTCAATTTGTATTCCACTCAAGTTACAGAGAGAACAGATACCGAAGAGAAAATTTAAAAATAGGTGGTATACGAATAAGTTAAATCTCGCATATACAGTCCGTTTAGCAATGAGAACATGCAACTGGCAATACAGGGATTCAGCACTTCATCTAAGATACTGAAATAATACAAGTCCTTTTGAGTCTGATGCTTCTGGCTAGATAATCGAACCTGCAAACTTATGAAGCGCTATCATGCAAAACGGAGATTTGCAAACAATAAAACGACAAAACAGACATTTAACCCAAGCACAGGGAAGGAAAAAATCGAATAAGTAAAACTCGCATGTACAGTCCGTTTAGCAATGAGAACGTGCAACTGGCAATACAGGGATTCAGCATTTCATCTAAGATACTGAAAAATACAAGTCCTTTTGAGTCTGATGCTTCCGGCTAGATAATCGAACCAGCAAACTTATGAAGCGCTATCATGCAAAACGGAGATTTGCAAGCAATAAAACGACAAAACAGACATTTAACCCAAGTACAGGGAAGGAAAAAATCGAATAAGTAAAACTCGCATGTACAGTCCGTTTAGCAATGAGAACGTGCAACTGGCAATACAGGGATTCAGCATTTCATCTAAGATACTGAAAAATACAAGTCCTTTTGAGTCTGATGCTTCCGGCTAGATAATCGAACCAGCAAACTTATGAAGCACTATCATGCAAAACGGAGATTTGCAAACAATAAAACGACAAAACAGACATTTAACCCAATCACAGGGAAGGAAAAAATCTGTCATTTCTTAATAACATATTACCAATTCCCACAGCCATAGGAAACGGTTTGAGCTTCCGGCGATCGGAAACTTTCTCCGGACTAAAAGTGAAAGAATGTTTTGAAATCATGGATCACTCTCAGCTGCTATAAGGACGTCACTTCTGTCCTTGTCAAGTTTTTTTCAGTTATTACAGGAGCAAAAATAATGTTACGATACACTGGTCTTTCAACTCTACAAAAGTATATTTTTCTGCAAATAGGACGTCATCATTCCACAAGAACACGCAAAAACAAAAGGGAATCTAAATCAACCTGGTTTTACAGGACGTCCACGACCTGGAAAGGAAAGCAATAGAAAAATGTTTAAGAACTTACTCAAAGTCAAAACCATAAAACGAGACTTCTATACTTCCGTCAGGGTCCCGGCCTTCCACACTTGCAGGCCACCACTTCCTCTTCTGTAGCGCTGCAGATCAACGAACTGTGTCAATACCTTGGTCTTTTTTATCCACCCTTTTTTCCGTGGCATCTGTGAAAGCAATAAGAGAATGATCATTAGCTGAATATATTGGGAATTTGAAATAGCGACAACACAATCCATAAATCTTAGCGAAACTAACCGACTAAGTGACCGGATACATTTGGTGCAGCATTGTGATTTTCTTTTTCTTTTTTTTTTTACTGCTATGGCCATATCGGAGCCCCATGCAACATTATTCTGAAATAAGTCATTCAAAATCTCTCTAACCATGGAGTCCCTCACGGAGTAGCAAGAAGGAATCTCAATCTTAGGTATGACACGACAGCATGAGCTATAACTGCGCGAAATTGACCGATTTTTTTACATTCTAAGAGATCATCCATGCCGTTTTTTCTTCTATCATTACATCCTAATCCCACCTGAATTCAGCCGAAACGCAACAATTTTTCCGCGAATTGGCTTATTCTTTTAAGCGTTCAGGGTGGAGGGGAGCCAAAGCATCCGGACTGCGTTCAGGGTAGGGGGTTTAAAATTGGCAAAAATCTGTGAACGTATTAACAGGGCTGGAAATTGGCGGGGATCCGAGACCCTCCTTTTTGGCTACCCAGAGTCCGACTGAGCCGCAAAAAATCAGGTCTTCTTGCGCCCTATGTTATCTTAACATGGTTTGGATCCACCCTAAATAGCTTTGGACCCTTTTTTAAAGACCCGGGTCCCAAGGACCCGGACCAAAAGAAGCTATTTTCCAGCAGTGTCCACTTACAAAAAATTGTAAACCAAGAAATCCAGGAAAAGACAACATCGACAGCATTTTCAAGCGAAACTGAGCAACAATTTTCTGAGCGAACACTTCTAGACACTTAAATCCGTAAAATAAAAAGATGTGTTAGCTCAGAATGTGTTGCCCTCACAATTAAGCCTGTATTTTTACAGCAGCATCTTACACAAAAAAGTGCCACAGATCACACCAAATCACACCAAATAACATGTGTGTATTTACCTTTCAGGCGTATCCTCATTAACTTTGTATCCACTTTGAAGTTTTCAAAAATTATCCACATGTAACCTGGACGCTTTCTGCATTGAAAGTGATGCCACCACGAACAAAGCCGCGCGCATACACCTCGTTACAGGTTAATTTGCATACTGAGTAAAAAAAACATTCAAGTTCATGTACACAGTGTAATGTTTCGCAGATAATTTCATTCCAAACCTTACCATATTTTTTATAAGCTAACACAAGCTAAAAAATATCACCAAACAAGCATTTTAATGGCAGAAAACCTTGACAAAATAACGGATTATTTCGCGCGTAAACAGTAACAAGGCACGCCAATCATAAAAGTAGTGCACACACAATTAAAACAGCGCTCAATAATATACAGTCAGCCTGTCATGAGCGTGGGAACCTCGAGCAAAATTTTAGTCCGTTCACAGATCAAAGCAAATCTACTGCGAAATAGAGCTTCTAATACGTGTTTGAACTGGCAATTCCGAAGGAGGACGGGGGCGTGGATGGAGAGGGGGAGGGATCCAGGAAGCATATATGACATTTTTCGCATGTAAATAGTAACAAGGCAAGCCAATCATAAAAGTAGTGCTCAAACAAATAAAACACCGCACAATAATACAAAACCAGCCTATCACATGTGCGTGAGAATCTCTCGCTTTAGCCCGCTGACAGATGCAAGCAAATCAACTACGAACAGTCGTTTCGGTGTGTTTATCAACTGTCAATTTCGCAGTTGGTGTGTACAAGAGAGGAGGAGGAAGGGTGAGGGGGATCTGGTCTGATCTTTTCACTTCTAGACTTTACCAGTGCATTTCGCTTTTTTGGGGAAGGGTGGGGTTTACCCCGAATGCCCCCAACCCCGTTGTTGCACCAATATAACAGTACAAATACTACAAATACTACAGTGAGATAGTGAAACTCAGTTAATGCGATATTTTTTTTGATAAAGGGAGGGGGAGGTTTGCACGTCATTGTCTCCCACTAGCTACACAAATGGAGCAATATATTTTTGAAGGATTGCGTCCTGCAATGAATAAAATAAGCCCATTTTTATGCGATTATCAACTACCAATTTCGCAGCAGTTGCGTATAGGAGAGGGGGAGGGAATTCTCGCCTGCAAAAATCTTACGTTTAATGGTGTAACACATTTTTATGACTAATAGGCTTTACCATTGCATTTTGTTCTTGGGACGGGGCGGAGGGAGGAGTGGGGGAGTCGCACTCCCTCTCTATTTGCGCCAATACAAAAATGCACTTTTGAAGTATTAGTTTCAGTCAAAGTGAAATAAGTGAAAAAAGACAGCACAATTAAGATTAAGGTCACCAAGCAGTGAGAAACGAAACTCAGTTTAAGTGATATTGATGGAAAGACTGAGTGTATAGTAGACTTGAGCGCACATGACACACGCTTGTTCAACCCAGAAAAATATAAAATGGCATCACTCAAGAACTTGCCTCTACACGGCGTAACCAAGCGAATTTGGGAGAATTCGGTAGCCAAAGCACACTCAAGTTTAAGGGCATCAAATAATGAGAAACAAGTAAGTATTTGTAAAACACAAGCAGGCCCCAACCGCCCCCCAAATTCACAGGGGTATAAAGCGATGACGGACGGACGGAGAGACGGACGGACACCCCAAACCTATAGGCCCCAATCCGAAGGGTTGGGGCATAATGAAAACCAATGTCAGCGACATCCGCAGAAAGAGTGGGTATAAATAAGACATATGCGGACATGAAACACGCTTGCACACGCCAAGAAAAAAGTTTAAAATGAATGGTACTGAGAGTTTACAGTAACTGCACCTCACACGCGGCACGCATACATGTCGCTTGCGAAACTAACATGGACAGATATGAAACTCAGATAATGCAATATTTTTTTCCGAGAAAAACGGACGAGGGGAGGAAGAGTTGCCCTTCATTGTATCCTTCTAGCTACACCAATGGAGCAAAACATTTTTGAAGGATTGCGTCCTGCAGTCAATAGAGCAGGCCGGTTTTAGTACGTTTATCAACTTCCAATTTCGCAATTGGCATGTGCAAGAGAGGAGGACGGGGGGGGGAGGATCTGGCTACAATTTTTGGCTCGGAAAAAAGCCGTTTTGAGGTGCCAAAACGTAAAGTCAACGTGAAACGAATCGATTTCTCTCTCTCTCTCTCTCTCTCTCTCTTTTTTTTTAAAATAAAGCATACTCCAGATTAAGGACAGTGAGATAGTGAAACTCAGTTAATGCGATATTTTTTTGATAAAGGGAGGGGGAGGTTTGCACTTCATTGTCTCCCACTAGCTACACTAATGGAGCAATATATTTTTGAAGGATTGCGTCCTGCAATGAATAAAATAAGCCCATTTTTATGCGATTATCAACTACCAATTACGCAGCAGTTGCGTATTGGAGAGGGGGGAGGGAATTCTCGCCTGCAAAAATCTTACGTTTAATGGTGTAACACATTTTTATGACTAATAGGCTTTACCATTGCATTTTGTTCTTGGGACGGGGCGGAGGGAGGAGTGGGGGAGTCGCACACCCTCTCTATTTGCGCTAATACAAAAATGCACTTTTGAAGTATTAGTTTCAGTCAAAGTGAAATAAGTGAAAAAAGACAGCACAATTAAGATTAAGGTCACCAAGCAGTGAGAAACGAAACTCAGTTTAAGTGATATTGACGGAAAGACTGAGTGTATATTAGACTTGATCGGACATGACACACGCTTGTTCACCCCAGAAAAATATAAAATGGCATCACTCAAGAACCTGCCTCTAAACGGCGTAACCAAGCGAATTTGGGAGAATTTGGTAGCCAAAGCACACTCAAGTTTAAGGGCATCAAATAATGAGAAACAAGTAAGTATTTGTGAAACACAAGCAGGCCCCAACCGCCCCCCAAATTCACAGGGGTATAAAGCGATGACGGACGGACGGAGAGACGGACGGACACCCCAAACCTATAGGCCCCAATCCGAAGGGTTGGGGCATAATGAAAACCAATGTCAGCGATATCCACAGAAAGAGTGGGTGTAAATAAGACATATGCGGACATGAAACACGCTTGCACACGCCAAGAAAAAAGTTTAAAATGAATGGTACTGAGAGTTTACAGTAACTGCACCTCACACGCGGCACGCATACATGTCGCTTGCGAAACTAACATGAACAGATATAAAACTCAGATAATGCAATATTTTTTTTCCGAGAAAAAAGGACGAGGGGAGGAAGAGTTGCCCTTCATTGTATCCTTCTAGCTACACCAATGGAGCAAAACATTTTTGAAGGATTGCGTCCTGCAGTCAATAGAGCAGGCCGTTTTAGTACGTTTATCAACTACCAATTTCGCAATTGGCATGTGCAAGAGAGGAGGGAGGAGGGGGAGGATCTGGCTACAATTTTTGGCTCGGAAAAAAGCCGTTTTGAGGTGCCAAAACGTAAAGTCAACGTGAAACGAATCGATTTCTCTCTCTCTCTCTCTCTCTCTCTCTCTCTCTTTTTTTTTTTTTTAAATAAAGCATACTCCAGATTAAGGACAGTGAGATAGTGAAACTCAGTTAATGCGATATTTTTTTTGATAAAGGGAGGGGGAGGTTTGCACGTCATTGTCTCCCACTAGCTACACTAATGGAGCAATATATTTTTGAAGGATTGCGTCCTGCAATGAATAAAATAAGCCCATTTTTATGCGATTATCAACTACCAATTACGCAGCAGTTGCGTATTGGAGAGGGGGGAGGGAATTCTCGCCTGCAAAAATCTTACGTTTAATGGTGTAACACATTTTTATGACTAATAGGCTTTACCATTGCATTTTGTTCTTGGGACGGGGCGGAGGGAGGAGTGGGGGAGTCGCACACCCTCTCTATTTGCGCTAATACAAAAATGCACTTTTGAAGTATTAGTTTCAGTCAAAGTGAAATAAGTGAAAAAAGACAGCACAATTAAGATTAAGGTCACCAAGCAGTGAGAAACGAAACTCAGTTTAAGTGATATTGACGGAAAGACTGAGTGTATATTAGACTTGATCGGACATGACACACGCTTGTTCACCCCAGAAAAATATAAAATGGCATCACTCAAGAACCTGCCTCTAAACGGCGTAACCAAGCGAATTTGGGAGAATTTGGTAGCCAAAGCACACTCAAGTTTAAGGGCATCAAATAATGAGAAACAAGTAAGTATTTGTGAAACACAAGCAGGCCCCAACCGCCCCCCAAATTCACAGGGGTATAAAGCGATGACGGACGGACGGAGAGACGGACGGACACCCCAAACCTATAGGCCCCAATCCGAAGGGTTGGGGCATAATGAAAACCAATGTCAGCGATATCCACAGAAAGAGTGGGTGTAAATAAGACATATGCGGACATGAAACACGCTTGCACACGCCAAGAAAAAAGTTTAAAATGAATGGTACTGAGAGTTTACAGTAACTGCACCTCACACGCGGCACGCATACATGTCGCTTGTGAAACTAACATGAACAGATATGAAACTCAGATAATGCAATATTTTTTTTCCGAGAAAAAAGGACGAGGGGAGGAAGAGTTGCCCTTCATTGTATCCTTCTAGCTACACCAATGGAGCAAAACATTTTTGAAGGATTGCGTCCTGCAGTCAATAGAGCAGGCCGTTTTAGTACGTTTATCAACTACCAATTTCGCAATTGGCATGTGCAAGAGAGGAGGGAGGAGGGGAGGATCTGGCTACAATTTTTGGCTCGAAAAAAAGCAAGTAAGTATTTGTGAAACACAAGCAGGCCCCAACCGCCCCCCAAATTCACAGGGGTATAAAGCGATGACGGACGGACGGAGAGACGGACGGACACCCCAAACCTATAGGCCCCAATCCGAAGGGTTGGGGCATAATGAAAACCAATGTCAGCGATATCCACAGAAAGAGTGGGTGTAAATAAGACATATGCGGACATGAAACACGCTTGCACACGCCAAGAAAAAAGTTTAAAATGAATGGTACTGAGAGTTTACAGTAACTGCACCCCACACGCGGGACGCATACATGTCGCTTGCGAAACTAACATGAACAGATATGAAACTCAGATAATGCAATATTTTTTCCGAGAAAAACGGACGAGGGGAGGAAGAGTTGCCCTTCATTGTATCCTTCTAGCTACACCAATGGAGCAAAACATTTTTGAAGGATTGCGTCCTGCAGTCAATAGAGCAGGCCGTTTTTAGTACGTTTATCAACTACCAGTTTCGCAATTGGCATGTGCAAGAGAGGAGGAAGGGGGGGAGGATCTGGCTACAATTTTTGGCTCGGAAAAAAGCCGTTTTGAGGTGCCAAAACGTAAAGTCAACGTGAAACGAATCGATTTCTCTCTCTCTCTCTCTCTCTCTCTCTCTCTCTCTCTCTTTTTTTTTTTTAAATAAAGCATACTCCAGATTAAGGACAGTGAGATAGTGAAACTCAGTTAATGCGATATTTTTTTTGATAAAGGGAGGGGGAGGTTTGCACGTCATTGTCTCCCACTAGCTACACTAATGGAGCAATATATTTTTGAAGGATTGCGTCCTGCAATGAATAAAATAAGCCCATTTTTATGCGATTATCAACTACCAATTACGCAGCAGTTGCGTATTGGAGAGGGGGGAGGGAATTCTCGCCTGCAAAAATCTTACGTTTAATGGTGTAACACATTTTTATGACTAATAGGCTTTACCATTGCATTTTGTTCTTGGGACGGGGCGGAGGGAGGAGTGGGGGAGTCGCACACCCTCTCTATTTGCGCTAATACAAAAATGCACTTTTGAAGTATTAGTTTCAGTCAAAGTGAAATAAGTGAAAAAAGACAGCACAATTAAGATTAAGGTCACCAAGCAGTGAGAAACGAAACTCAGTTTAAGTGATATTGACGGAAAGACTGAGTGTATATTAGACTTGATCGGACATGACACACGCTTGTTCACCCCAGAAAAATATAAAATGGCATCACTCAAGAACCTGCCTCTAAACGGCGTAACCAAGCGAATTTGGGAGAATTTGGTAGCCAAAGCACACTCAAGTTTAAGGGCATCAAATAATGAGAAACAAGTAAGTATTTGTGAAACACAAGCAGGCCCCAACCGCCCCCCAAATTCACAGGGGTATAAAGCGATGACGGACGGACGGAGAGACGGACGGACACCCCAAACCTATAGGCCCCAATCCGAAGGGTTGGGGCATAATGAAAACCAATGTCAGCGATATCCACAGAAAGAGTGGGTGTAAATAAGACATATGCGGACATGAAACACGCTTGCACACGCCAAGAAAAAAGTTTAAAATGAATGGTACTGAGAGTTTACAGTAACTGCACCTCACACGCGGCACGCATACATGTCGCTTGCGAAACTAACATGAACAGATATGAAACTCAGATAATGCAATATTTTTTTTCCGAGAAAAAAGGACGAGGGGAGGAAGAGTTGCCCTTCATTGTATCCTTCTAGCTACACCAATGGAGCAAAACATTTTTGAAGGATTGCGTCCTGCAGTCAATAGAGCAGGCCGTTTTAGTACGTTTATCAACTACCAATTTCGCAATTGGCATGTGCAAGAGAGGAGGGAGGAGGGGGAGGATCTGGCTACAATTTTTGGCTCGAAAAAAAGCAAGTAAGTATTTGTGAAACACAAGCAGGCCCCAACCGCCCCCCAAATTCACAGGGGTATAAAGCGATGACGGACGGACGGAGAGACGGACGGACACCCCAAACCTATAGGCCCCAATCCGAAGGGTTGGGGCATAATGAAAACCAATGTCAGCGATATCCACAGAAAGAGTGGGTGTAAATAAGACATATGCGGACATGAAACACGCTTGCACACGCCAAGAAAAAAGTTTAAAATGAATGGTACTGAGAGTTTACAGTAACTGCACCCCACACGCGGGACGCATACATGTCGCTTGCGAAACTAACATGAACAGATATGAAACTCAGATAATGCAATATTTTTTCCGAGAAAAACGGACGAGGGGAGGAAGAGTTGCCCTTCATTGTATCCTTCTAGCTACACCAATGGAGCAAAACATTTTTGAAGGATTGCGTCCTGCAGTCAATAGAGCAGGCCGTTTTTAGTACGTTTATCAACTACCAGTTTCGCAATTGGCATGTGCAAGAGAGGAGGGAGGAGGAAGGAGGATCTGGCTACAATTTTTGGCTCGGAAAAAAGCCGTTTTGATGTGCCAAAACGTAAAGTCAACGTGAAACGAATCGATTTCTCTCTCTCTCTCTCTCTTTTTTTTAAATAAAGCATACTCAAGATTAAGGACAGTGAGATAGTGAAACTCAGTTAATGCGATATTTTTTTGATAAAGGGAGGGGGAGGTTTGCACGTCATTGTCTCCCACTAGCTACACTAATGGAGCAATATATTTTTGAAGGATTGCGTCCTGCAATGAATAAAATAAGCCCATTTTTATGCGATTATCAACTACCAATTTTGCAGCAGTTGCGTATTGGAGAGGGAGGAGGGAATTCTCCCCTGTAAAAATCTTACGTTTAATGGTGTAACACATTTTTTATGACTAATAGGCTTTACCATTGCATTTTGTTCTTGGGACGGGGCGGAGGGAGGAGTGGGGGAGTCGCACTCCCTCTCTATTTGCGCTAATACAAAAATGCTCTTTTGAAGTATTAGTTTCAGTCCGAGTGAAATAAGTGAAAAAAAGATTTTTATGCGTTTATCAGTTTCGCAGTTGTTGTGTATTAGAGAGTGGGGGGGGGGGGGGGTTCTCGCCTGCAAAAATCTTGTTTAACGGTGTTAACATTTTTTTCGACTAATAGGCTGTACCATTGCATTTTGCTTTTGTTACAGGAGAGGGGGGGAGTGGGGGTGGTGCACCCCTCTACTTGCGGTAATGCAACAATGCACTTTTGAAGTATTAGATTCAGTCAAAGTGAAATAAGCCGAATTTGAAAAAGAAGACAGCACACTTAAGATTACGGTCACCAAGCAGTGAGAAACAAAACTCAGTTCAAGTGATATTGACGGAAAAACTGAGTGTATATTAAACTTGTACGCACATGACACACGCTTGTACACCCCAAAAATATAAATCCACAAGAATCTGCCTCTACACAGCGAAACCAGGCGAATTTGGGAGAATTTGTTGAAGGGCATCAAGTAATGAGAGATTAAGTCAATTTCAGCGATAGCCACAGAAAGAGTGAGTGTAAATAAGACATGTACGGACACGAAACACGCCTGTTCGCACAACAAAAAGTTATAAATTGCACTGAGAGTTTACAGTGACTGCAATTCACACACAACACGCATACATGAGGCTTGCGAAACAGACCGGCTTACATAAAGAAACCGAGAATAATATATCAAAGAAATGACTTGGTTTAAAAAAAACAAGAATCTACGAAGATAAACAAACTCTAACGATTGCTTAATAAATTATGTGACACTTTGCTTCAGTTAAACAAAAATATGTACTTGAAAAAATGAAGTGGAAACTTTCTGATATTATCGTCCACTACCAAAAGGGGTGTTGCCTTGTTTACCCTCAACTTTAACTTTGATTTTTGAGATTTATAGGCTACAAACAAAACAATAAATAATTTTAAAACGTATTTGCGATATTCTTCCTGTTTTAAATACAATTATACGGATATGCCACCCCAAAATCTACTAAAATGTAGGACAAAAAGTAGACAACCACCCGGGGCCGGGTCCATTCCAACACGTGGTCGCGCTCCCCTGACACATTTGCTAGCACCTGATTGACTGAAATGTGTTATAAAAATAGATTTCACAGAGATCGAAAGACGTGTACGCCTTCTGATTGGCCCTCGTTCCACGTGCTTTTCTCACACACAGTACATGGAAGGTAGCCACCTATATTTTGGTGTGAGAACTATTTTACACAGAAAATTTGATGGTTTCTGTAAATTTCTGCGAAATAGGCATGTGGGCTCAGGTGAAAGAGCACGTCTTGTTTCGCAAAATTAACCCCTAACACAGATTTGCGAAACGGACGACCCGACCAAAATGCGAAACGGACCGAAATTCGGTCCGTTTCACTTTAACATTGCAACGTGATACACACCAATTCGTCTTGTTTCCCGACGAAGCCGCATCCACACACACACACACACACACACACACACACACACACACACACACACACACACACACACACACACACACACACACACACACACACACACACACACACACACACACCCACACACACACACACACAAAAGTAGTTATCTAAATTCTGTTTGTCGCTTAATCTAAAACGAGTGGTAAACGCCATATCGTTGGTATCCCACTGATTCACTTAATAATGTTGAATGCATATTCTAAATAGCTTATAACAATACTATACGGGTGCTATATCATGAAACGGTGGAAGCCGTTAGTGCTTGATGTTGCTACAGAGCTACCACATGTTGTCTAGTGTTCGTTGCAAGTTTATTTGATCCCAAATGTTTTGATTTTTGGCAGTAGTGGATTTTGGTGGAAATTGCCTTGTCATTTAGGAACACATGTTGCAGACTGTAAATCCTTTTTATTTCAATTTACTATACGGTCCTGCATTATTAACGTTTAATAAGGCTAATAACTTTCTATGTCTGATCCATCTCTTTGGAGAGCTTGGTCACCGATGTGCAAAAAACAGTGAAAGTAGTTTAGCAGTCAGAATTTGGTTGAATCTGCCTGGGTAGTTTACCGGTAGGTTGTTTTTGCACCTGGCGTTCTCCATGTTTGCTGGTCTACTCCACCTGTAGTTTTTTGGTCAAATGACTTTTGTCTTCAGTCCGACACATTCGGTGAGACGTTATTATTCTTTGTGTAAAACGTTTTGGGTTTCAAAAGTTGTCAATGTTGTGTAGAATAAGTTCAATTTTAGAAAAGTTGCTCTTTCTGACAGTGATTTGCGATGCCATGGTCGTGTTAGATTCTAGAATAGGATATTACTGCGTGAAATGTGTAACATTGTATTTTTTTCTTTTTCCAGTATGCGTGACACAGCAGACGATGAAAAAAGTGACGCACAAAAATTCATTATTTTCATCTTCCCGCATATCACAGAAAATGGTTAGAAATTCTTAGTTCTAAGTTCAATAATGAAATAATTACAACTTACACAGGAAAGAGCAACGTAAGGTGAGAAGTCCAAAACAAATATTTTTTTTTAATTTTGTATTTATTTTTTCAAAACTATCTCATTCTTTAAACAGTATACAAATTATAATTTGAGTTTATCAAAGAATAGCAGATTAAGTGAGAATGATATAATAAGTTTAATTGTGGATACATAACCCAAGACCACCTCACTCTTCAAATAAAAATAGAACAATCCTACTCAAAGTTAGATAATCGACTAACAATTTGGCTTTTAAACCAGAGACGTTCTCGTTCACGTAAAGAAAGAAAAGATAATTTCTACAGTTTAAATTTTAATTTTAATTTTGATATTCAAATGTACATTCATGCCGCTATATATATATATATATATATATATATATATATATATATATATATATATATATATATATATATATATATATATATATATATATATATATATATATATATTTATACACATATATATATATATATATATATATATTTAATTGTCTTGATGTGTACAGAATGCGATTTCTGCGCTCGCCGATCACTAACGTAAGCAAGATATCCTACTTGAGAAAGTTTTGAATTGAAGTGAATCTAGTAAATATTTTAATAAGGCGTACATAACTGGACATGGTTGGTCATGGTCGTATTTCATTCAAAAGCTGTTTCAGCATAAAATGAGCAGCAAACACTTATGTTCTAGTCTAATTCCTTCATTTTGAACAAAACGCACAATTTTATGGTCTAAAGTGCTAGAAAAAATGTTTGAAGTGTTGAATAATATATTTTTCATCTGTGATATTACGGCGTAGCACCTGGATTTGTCATGAATATATCATGCGATACCCAGGATCCAGGAAAATCTAGAATAACTATGACTAGGCAAGCGTTTCCTCTGTAGTGCTGTGCATGTCGTCTAACGTGAATATTTATTCTGTCAGCAACAGCGTTAGGGTATGCACCACTGCTAGAACCGCTGCAAAATGTTATGTAAAAACGATCCCTTGCCCACGTGCGTGCTTTTTCCATATTTTCTTTTATGCCGTCTATCTTTCTATTGATATCATTAGGTAAGATGGTTGCGACATGCCAATCATCCTTTACGTTTTGTGCGTCAAAGGATATTCCAGTTGATCCGTTGAATCGTCGCATAAACACGATCTTACCCCTCACCTCTCCCAGCGTAGGAATGTAGTTTCCTTTAAAGAACAGATTCTCGTCATAACACCTCAGGTAGTCATCAAATACTTGCTGGTACGTTTTTTGATTATTTTCGCTCGTATGTTCATCTCTAACACTCATGATGACTGTTTCGCTAGGGTTGCATTTTAAAAATTCACAAGTTGGTTTTAGTGCATCATGAAAATTGGCATATTGGTAGACTACTCCGTGGTGGATGTGTAATCCATCATTGAAATGACGACATCGAATATCTACGAATCGAATACCAGCCTTGTACTGGTTAGACAAACTCATAGACTGGCAACAAACTAAAGGTCCTCCGTGAAAGCCATCGAGTTGTGTGTTCCAGGTATTGAAATGTCTTTAAGACTTTTGGAATCTGGAATTTCATTCATCCATCTAGACCAATTTTCACAGATTGAAGCACCTCCAAAAAATTCACCAGCAGTACTTGTTTCCGCTCCCATGCCGTCTTCAGGATAACAAATAAAGAACACCTAAATAGTACATGAATTATAGATAGCCAAGTTTTATTATATAGCCAAAGGGCTATAAACAAAATTATAACGAAACGAAGAGGACAGCATTTACTGTGCTGCACTCTAGAATGAATTTTAATCAGTATTTTCACATTTCAGGGACAGAACTTGGCTTGAAATTCCAGCCGCTCCCAACACCAATGCTATGTTTTATTAAATTTAATATTTGTTAATAATTCGTTATATTCTCTTTGATCACGCTCACATAATCTATTCACCCTCATTTAGCGGCATTTCTGCTAATGTTAGCAAAGGTGACTTCACGAAAAATTGAAAAAAAAACTAGTCAGGATTGCATCAAAATTTCAAGATTTAGAACACAAATAAACTTCCAAGATCAATTTGATACCGAATGCAATAACAATGATCAAAATTGAGATGATTGGAGATGCATTGAAAATAACTGCCAGCTGGTAAATTTCTGCCTGGCAAACGCCTGTTGAGACCTTTTTCAAGGACACAAAACCCTTGAAAACAACTCCCTCACTTTTTTTCTTGCACGGCCATGTCTATTGAAGTAAATAACAAGTCAACAAACCCCTCAGTTTTACACAGCTTCAGCTGAGGCTTTTTTTCCTTTTTTTTCTTTCTTTTACCAGGGTCATACCTTGAACAGTCAGATCAATTGTCTGTCTTTTCCGTATTCCTCTTGTAGATTTTTGTCCTAAGTAGTTCTAGATACACTCTTCAATGGTCTTTTTTACTTTTGAAAATTAAAAATTTTTGACAATGAAATAAACCCTCTTCTTGGTGTGTAGAATATTCAGCAATAAAATTATTTAATATGTTTTTAATTTTTGATTAACTATTGGAGAAGTGACGTTTTTATGTTATGTTTGTTGTGTATCCAAAGACGCGTTGCTAGCAATGATTATCTAAGTTCGACTTAGACTGAGCCCCTGATACAACTGTTATATATTAGAAATCAATATCGTTTTATTCTTGCCTTATTAATATTATGCCAGGCTTGGTGTGAGAAGATTAAACACGTAATCAAAACAAGGAACATGATTCACTAGCAAATAACCAAAACTTGAATAAGCACAAGTCACAATTGTAACTATGTACAAATTAACCATTTTTATTTAGGAGCGGGGAGAAGTTGTGATCGGATTAGCAGGCGACCCAGTTTGCAATGTTATGCTATGACACAAATAACCGTTTTGTGGCTTGAACTCAAGAACGTAATTTGAAGGGGGGTGACGGTTAGCTCATTCGGTAGAGCGTTGGTCCTGTAATCCCATGGTCTCTGGTTCGGCCAGGGTGGAAAGCGGGCGATTGACCTTCGCTCAAATTGCCTCAGCTAAACGACTGCACAGGATTATTCACCACCACGGAATTCGATATTAGCACAAATGAGTCTTCCGGCCATCCCTTAGAAAAAAAGAACGTAATTTGAAGCCAATGAAGAGAGTAAGTGCACGTGTGAAAAAGCGACATACTACTTCCAATTGCAATAAATACCTTTGTGCCCAAACAACGTTACATAAGAGGTATCCGTTGTTACGATCAAGGTAAAATAAAATCCAAGTTGATCATTTTCTCGAAAATAGTACTACATAGAGACCGTCTAGGTCTAAACAACTTTAAATAAGAGGTACCTAGATGAATATTAGAGTTAAAGCGACTTTGAGCTTATTTTCGATCCTTGGGTCTGAGCAACGTTGCACAAGAGGTGCCTCGGTGTCCTTGACCTTCTCGGTCACAATCAGTGTCAAAACTTCACCGAGAGACAGGCAGTAGTGTGGAAAAGAGATTTATGGCCGGTCAGCTTTAATAACGAGACTTCTGGCATGTCTATTTTTAGACCTCACCCCAATCTGGGACGAACTTCCTCCCCTCAGACCTAGTAACCGACCCCGCTCAGACAGGTTTAAATTTCTAATTATGTATATTTTTTATTTTTGAGCCCTCTAGGCGTGAATTTCTAATTTCAATATATTTTTTGCTTTCGGACCATTATGAGCATTTTTTTGTAATCCCTCCAGGTGTGAATTTACAATTTTAGTATATATTTTGGTTTCAGACCAAATGGACATTTTTTATTTGTACTCTCCCCTCAGGCGTGAATTTCCAATTGCAGTATATTTTTTGCTTCAGGCCATTCTGAGCATTTTTCATCTTTTACTCAAGGCTTGATTTTCTAATTTTGGTAAATGTTTGTTTCAGACCATTCTGAGCATTTTTCATTTTTTGATATTTTCTGCCCCCCTCCCACTGCCTCACCGGCGTGAATTTCAGACTTTAGTATATTTTTGAGACTATGGTATAGTTTTACATTTGAGATAATTCAGAAGATTTATCCTATTCATACCTCCTCCTTGAAGCCAAACTAGTATATAAGACAGACGTGATAACTTTAACCATGCAAAACTTCAAACCTACCGGACCGATTTCAACCAGTTTTTTCAGCATAATCTCCAGCAAGAGAACAAGAAATTGGAAGTATATCAGATTAGAAGTTCTATGCAGATAAGGTAAAATAAAAAAAAACTTTTTTTTTACAATTTTGATAGAACGTTGAATAGAACGTTGAATACATAGCGACAATGTTTTTCTTTCTAGCAAATTTAAACTTATGTTAGTTGTTTCATAGTCAAAAAGGGAAGAAAGTAATAGAAGAGGTGGCAGAAATTTTAAAAGAAACCATATATGAACATGCTTTGAAAAATTTCAGTGATAACGACAACTCCATACTGGTCAAGTCCCTACCTGCCAAGTCCCTACTGGACAACTCGCTACTTTATTTTTTGTTTATTCAGAATTAAAATTTGCCTTTTATGTTCATTGAGATCACATCAAAAGAGTGAGTTTATTCATAATGTAAGATAAAAAAACTTGTGATGTCAATAATAAATAGTCTTTAATTACTCTCATTGCAATTACGAAATCGTTGGTTATATTAATAACGTAAGATCAATAAGCTTGCGATGTCGGCAATAATCTTTTATTATTCTAATTGTAATGAACTAAGTTTTTACTTTTTAGAAAAATACAGTATTTTTCAACTCAAACAGCTTAATTAAAATTAGGGATTTGACCGGTAGGGACTTACCCTGTACGGACTTGTCCTACGCTCATATCTGCAAGTTTCATGCAGCGCAAGTCGGTACAGATAGAAGAATAAGTCTTAGTGGGCATGCACGACAGGAAATTTTTGAACCTGAAATGGATCTGACTTGCTACAAGAAATGCGACCATACAAAAAGTATGGACACTAAGGGGGTCGGTGGCCGAGTGGTAAAAGACTCTTGCCAGCCATGCAGTTGTGGTTCCGTAGCCCGGTTTCGAATCCCGCTCATAGTCAGGAATTATGACAAGTTGCAAACCCTGAGGGATGTAGTTGTCCCCTAATACCAAGTTAGGGTTGCATTATTGCTAGGCGTATGTGCTAATAAACACGGATTTCAGAGACACTATATGAGCATGTCGAAAATCAGTATATAAAAACTCACTATAATAATAATAATAATAATAATTATTATTATTATTTTTATTATTATTATTATTATTATTATTATTATTATTATTATTATTATTATTATTATTATTATTATTATTATTATTATTATTATTATTATTATTATTATTATTATTATTATTATTTCAATGCTTTGGTTTGATTTACTTGCTTTGAATATTGCTTTTAACGTCTAAGTTTTAAATTATTGTTTCGAAAACGTAGTTTGTTTACTTGTCTCAACAATAAAACTGGAGATGGGAGAATCCATCACTAAGGCAGTCTTGGTGGCTTGCACTTCCTTATCATAAAGCACGAATACTGCATAAAATTGCATGGTGTTTATGTAATTAAACTGATTTGCTGACAGTATTTAATATTGGTATTTAATTGCCATGCGCATTTTGTATTTATAGACCTTTGTCACTGA
This sequence comes from Protula sp. h YS-2021, assembly GCA_949752745.1. Lineage (NCBI taxonomy): Eukaryota > Metazoa > Annelida > Polychaeta > Sabellida > Serpulidae > Protula > Protula sp. h YS-2021. The sequence goes on from OX457033.1 coordinate 36,605,314, forward strand.
CATTGAAAGCAGGGATCCTGGTACATGGACAGTTGCTCGTATATCAGAGTTAATATTGTGTTTTAATGAAATTAGTTTTTAAACACAGAAAATGAACTGCATTGTTTTGATGTTTATTACGAAGCTGGGGAAATACGTGGTGAGTAGAAGGGATGCTGATTGGGGACCATATCAAAAGACACTACACTTTCTTAGCTCCTTAATTGAAAGCTCACCTATATTTATTAAATTTAGAACAAAAAAAATAATAACTGAACTTTTTTATCTTATACATAACTTACTTCCTTAGTTACGGACTTATTTAGAGTAACTTTAATTTCTACTATAACTAAACACTTAAAAAAACAAATTCCATATTTAATTTCTAAATGGGTTTGTGGAATGAGAGAGAGAGGCAGAGGGGGGAGGGCTTGTGCAAAGTCAAGCAGCCTAACAATAATTAACTGTTCACCACGTGTAGAACATGCAGAAAAGAACAAAGAAACTACAATATTTTGATTATGGAAATGTGACTGTCATTTGTAATTAATTACTTAATTACTGGAGTCATAAAACTATCCGCTACTTTTAATTTAGGCTTTAGAGTATGCGACCGTCATTGAAAAATGTCTCTGGGCATTATGTTATGTTCATTATTACTGTTTATTCCGTTTATTTCCAACTTTTGATACGTCTGATACCGAAATGCCAAATCGGTCCGGAGGTTTAGATTGTCGCCTTGATCGTCTTGGCAATTGCTGCACTACGGTTGGTGTGTGTTTTGTGGCATGTTTATTAATTGTTGGCTGAGTTGTTTTCTCAGGGTCGCTCATTGGCTGTGCGGGCATGTTTGTCTTATCAACGATGTTATGCTGTGTGTATTCTGGCTCCGTTGGTTCGATTATATCCTCACATCTAGGTGGTGTTATAAGATTGTTACCACTGTTCATTAGCTGATTTGTGTGTCTGCGCCACATACCGTTTCATCGTTTTACCGTGATACGACACCGGACCGTTGCGTTTTGTAATTATTCCAGGTTGCCATTTCTGATCGGAAGGGCGGTAATCTCGAGCAAGGACACTTTCACCAATTTTAAATTCGCGCAGAGGAAAGTTATTTTTTTATTTCTCCTGTTTTCTGCCAACTTTTCGTGTGGACTCGGCTGTAAAAGATCCAAATGTAACCTGATCACTCTGTTGAAAAGCAACTGAGAAGGAGTCTCTCTGGTCGTTGTGTGGGGTGTAATACGGTACTTCATTAAGATAGAGTCCAGCTTGAACTGCATGGTTTTCTTGTCTGGTTTCATTGATTTAAGACCGCCAGTCCGTTATTTCTCGGAGAGTGGGGACTGAACAAATGTGTTTTATTCACAGTCTGGCACAAAAGTCGCTTAACTTCTGAGAAGTGTAGGATGTTGCATTGTCGCTGACAATGGTCCTCGGCACCCCGAACTTAGTGGACATTGTTCAAAGTTTTGCGGTGGTCGTTTCGCTGTCTGTTTACGGTACCATTTCAACCTCAGGCCATTTGCTGAATACGTCAACAACCACTAAAATATATTTTCCTGAAACGGGCCTGCATGATCAATCTGCAGTCTATCCCAGGGACGTTCATCAGAGATTTTCCATGGAAATAATTTGCTTTCTTATGTGCTGTGCACATCTCGGACAGTTTTTACACATTTCTTCAATCTTTTTATCTATGTTCGGAAAATACACATATGACCGTGCCAATGCATTTGTTTTGACAATCTCCATGTGGGTGTCATGCAAATCAATTCGTATTTGTTTTTGGGGCTTGGGTGGGATAATAACACGATATCCCCAAAACAGGCATCCCGATTGGGTGCTTAGTTCTTTCCGCCTACAATACGAGAAAAGTCGTTTTCTATTTCACTCCACTCATCGGTTTGGACAAAGTTGTAGACTTTACTCAGTACACTATCTCGCTGTGTGTACTTTTTCAAATGTGCACTGTTGATTGGCAGGTCATTTAGATGTTACTTTGACAGATTTCCGCGGAATCAGGTTTTTCTCCTTCTGTTTTTGGGAGTGCGAGGTGTGAAATCGAATCACATTTTGATTCAGGACTTCTGTACTGAATTGCATAATTCAATCCAGAGAGGAAGATGGCGTATCTTTGTAAGCGCATTGCAGACATCTGTGGCAGATTTTTTGACGGATTAAAAATGCTCTTCAGAGGCTTATTGTCTGTTACGATGTGAAATCTTCTGGCAAACAGGTAGCTTCTTTGTCGCCCAAAATATTGTTGTCGCTGTAATTCTTCTCCGCTGGTTTGAAGGATCTGGAGATAAACAAATTCGGTTTATCCACCTCATTTTCTTCGTGTCTTAACACCGCTGACAATCCCACGGAGCTTGCATCCGTTTGCAAGTACAGCTCTTTCCGAAGATCGTAATAAGTAAGCACCCGTTCAGATGCTACTTCCTGTTTGGCTCTTTTAAAAGCGCGGTCATGCTTTGCCGTCCACTGCCATTTTGAGCCCTTGTTCATTAAAGCGTAGAGGGGTTGCAGCTTCCTTGCAATATCATGAAGAAATTTGTGATAGTAAGTTGCCAGTCCGATGCATGACCGGAGTTCTTGGGCTTTGGGGCTTTGAGCACAGCTTCCACCTTCTTGCTATCCTTTTCTAGTCCATTTGCAGAAATTTTGTGTTCACTTGAAAAATTCATATTTCTTTTAGTTGACGTTGAGGCCAAATTGTCTAAGCCTTGGAAGACGGCTTGCGGATTCTTCAGATGACTCTCGTCACTTTTCCCCGACACTATATTGTCGTCTAAAATGCATTTTGTGAATCGTATGGGCTGGAGAATTTTGTCCATTTCTCTCTGTCACTTTGCATGGGCATCCGTTATACCGAATATCAACTTGTATCGGTAAAGGCCATGTTGCGTGGAGATGGTCACATATTTCTTGTAATCTTCGTGAATTTCGTAAGAAAATAGGCTTGGGTTATATCGATCTTAATGGAATTCTTCAATCCCCAAAAGAAGTAAATATCTCATCAATGATTGGGAGAGGATAATGCTCTTGCTCAACCCGACTAAGGGTACATTTGGAATCTGACTTCTCCATTTCGTTTTAGGACGGGAACAGTTGGAGTGGCCTATTCACTGGAAAGATAATGCCCTCATTCTCCAGCCTTTTTAGCTTTGAGTTCCGTCCTTTATAGCAAATTTCGCCGACGGTCCGTTAAGTTGTCCGATACCTGGATAAAAGATGGCGTGATGTCTATCAATCAGCGCTGTCCCTCTGGAATCTTGTGATGCTTGTTTTGCTGTCCCGGTTGTGTCAATTTTCTTTGCTAGGTGCAGTGCGTTGATCTCGTTCTAAGTGAGCTTGAGCTCTCTTAGCCAATCACGGCCAAAGAGCGCATTTCTGCCCCAATCTACAACGTATAGCTGTAGTCCCTTTTTGTGGTTGCCATGGATTTGAAAATTGACCTTCATTGTACCCATGGGCTGCATGGGCTCACCAGTAAATGTTCTCAGCACTGTCTTCTGGGTTTCAGTTTACAGTCAGCAAACTTTTTATCATACATATATTTCAGCACCAGGCTTTTGGCACTCCTAGTATCTAGCTCAAAGTCTATAGGCACCTTATTCACACGTGGTCGTACAACTATTTTGTCGACATTCGTGATGGAGTTGATTTCAAAGCTAAGCACTCCTGATTCACTGTCGGTGAAGTGTCTTGATCCACTTGATGAACACGTGACTTTCAGCGTCGCTTTTCTTTTTTCTCTTCTTCTGGACGCTTCCCGGGCTTGTATTCACTGTTTTGCTTTTGCAAGCACGCTTTGATGTGACCACGTTTGCAACAACCATTGCAGGAATACTCCTTAAAATAGCACTCATCTGGTGTGTGGTTCTTCCCACTACATCGATAACATGCTTTGGCCTGCTTTTGGACGTTAATATCCGTTTTTCTTTTGTCTGACTCTTGTCAGGTACCGCATTTGTCTGTTCAATAGCGACAATAATTTTCATAGCTTCATCTAGATCTAGATCCGATTTTGCTAGCAGTTTCTTTTGTACATTTGAGTCTGTCAGTCCATATACAAAATAATCAAGTAGTCTATTTTCTAAGTTGGCTCTGAATTCATATTTTAAGCTGAGATATTTTAAAGCTGCTAGAAAATCCTGTATACTCTCACCACTTTGTTGTTTGCGGTTATGAAAGCGAAATCGATCTTGTTGACTTTTTGTGCGAAATGTGAAACTAACGCTTCACATAGCTGCGCGTATGCGAGATCTGCCGATGGGTGTGGGGATACAACATACTTCAGCAGCTTGAAAATTTTAGGACCCACCAAACTCCACCAAACCCATATTTTTATGAATACATATCCACTGTTTTTACATTTTCTTCGTCAACTGTTTTTCTAGCGTAATTTTCTAACATTTCAACTTCATAAATTTAAATTATTTAGGTTTCAATCTTCCATTAACATTAAATTTTCATAAGTTCCAAAATATGTTTATTCTCGTCGACAAAATGTTGTGTTTTAATGAAATTAGTTCTTAAACATAGAAAATGAACTTCATTGTTTGGATGTTTATTACGAAGCTGGGGAAACACGTTGTGACTAGAAGGGATGCTGGGTCGGAACCATATCAAAAGCCACTACAGGTAATTAAGGGACATGGGGAAATATTTTGGGAAGCGTTGGTATTTCAGTTGACGTCATATTTCATGTACATTGCCACAACGCTGGTTTTTATAATTTAGTACGTATGATCAGGAATCTGGAAGTGTGTATTGCATATGTGTGGCTAACTTTTTTCAAACGTAGAGAATTAAATTCTCCATAGGTGCACGGCTTGATTGTATAGTGTAGATTGTATAGAATAGTTTATAATATTTGATCAAAGACCAATTTCTTGACATTTTAGTTTAGAAATGTCATTTCAGTTAATATGCTCTGGCTGTGCTTATATTCAGACTTGCTATATATTTGAAATACGAGTATATCCTGGCTTCTAGATTGTGTATCGAAGTTTGTAATCTGATTTTTGAGTTGAAGTGACACCTATTTTTAATGAGGGCAGACGGGATTGGGACTGTTTGTACCATTTATGTGCAATCATGGCCATTTGAAAGGAAATTCATTCTTGGGGATTTAAGGAGGAGGGAACATTTAACACACAGCCCTCTCGTCGGGCTTATGACATTAATAACTTGATTTATGTTTAGTAATAGAAAGACAATAACTTCTTTTATTCAAATATAATTAGTTCTACAGTCAGCCACAAAGAAATTGTCATCTTTGAAAACCTCTTATATTGTACACAGAAAGTAACTTGCCATACAGGTAATTTAACAACTGTGAAATTGTTAATTCAGCCAACCCTCATGCTGCGGTTTGGCCAGGCACTATTAAAAAATAAATATTTCATATATGGTGTTATTTTTTCGTTCTACTGATATGCTACAAGCTGTTCACACACAAAACATACGTTGATTGTTTAAATTAAGGCATGCAAATTCAGCCTTAATACAGATTTTGTAATTGCTTTGAATTTAACAGTTCTAAATTATTTACAAATCGAATTGCTTTGGAGAGGTAAATAATACGACTGCGCTCTTTCTCATCCAAGTTTTCTTCAACAAATGTTCTTGCCTAGATATACATGCTAAAAAAAGTTCTGAGAAAATTATTCGCTGTATTTATTTCTGCAACCTTCACAAATAGAGCCAAAAAACTTTGAATTAAATAAATTGCTATCTCACATACGGACATGCAAAAATCCATTAAGCCCATGTTTTTAAAGTTTTAAATTCAGTTATTACTCAGACTGATTTTGGAATTCTTTGTTAATACGGGGGACTGTCATTCCTATAATTTATGTATCAGCGTTGTGTTTCAGATTCTCTCATTGCGTTTCTTAACTATTTTATTGCATGCCTTTCACTACAGCCTCTTCTTTGTTTGTACTGTAATTTATAAAGGCTCAGTATAACAAATAATGTTCCTCCTTCTCACTCTGATCCTCAGGTAATGAGTATTTTTACATTGCCCAATCTGATCCAACACTTGATGCGTTTTACATAATTACATAGCAGTTAATTGCATACTGTTTTACTTGCCTTTCCGTTCTTTCACGTTTAAGATATAGCAGAATTTTGCATAAACTGGATAAATGTACAACTTTTCTTGGAAAATAGGTTTTCTATTAAACTAGAAAAGTATGTGTTACTTATTTATTACTTATGATCTCTTCCATATTGAATACGTATTATTGGAATAGATCATGGCCTTGGTGCTTTGTACTGGTTTTGGGCCTTGGGTTACAAACAAATTTCGTAACGCAAAACATAAAGAGTTTCGTCACAAAGCATTTCTCAGCATCACATTGGATTATACCTTTGATGTTCGAGTAAATGTGACAAGCGTAGTTTCATACGCGATAAGATAACGCTAAATTTGCATATTCGTTCAGTTTTACTTGAGTGCATTGTCACTGAAATACATTGTAACACACATATGAGATTATGAGAGATAAGTGTTATCGTTAAGATTATATTGCTATCTGACCTACAGAAGCACATTTAGTTAGGCTTAGACATCTTACTTTACAGCAGACTTTTACAGATTGCAGATTTAAAACCCATAATCCTTTTGAAATTTTAAATTGTAGTGCAGAAACACATATTTCACAGATATTTAAGCATAAACACTTCTCTTTAAAGTAATCATTAAACTTTACAGTTTGGGGTCTTAAAACGCTCCATCTTTCTGAAGTTTTTAACAGTATTTCTTAATTTCAAAATAATCATGTAAAGCTCTGTGTCATGTGTCAAAAATTAACTAGAATCTTTTTCAATGTTTTAAGACGGTAGTCTGAAAAGTCTGTGGCCCTTGCTTACTAATCTTCTTGATCATATTTTAGAAAATTTTGATTTTCTTATGTATTTGGATATTTTTAGCATTCAACGTGTCAAAAGAGACTAATGACAATTTGATCTGAGATTTGTGTTTTAGTAAATTATAAAGATTATGTCAGACTGAAAGAATCTTCAAGCTTTAAAAATTTTATTTTGGTCTGTTTAACAATTTTGGGCACCCTTTACAAATAAGCACTTGAAACACAAACCAGACAAATTTATGATACTAAATACAAGTAGCACTTCTAGCCACTAATTGATAAACTGTGATGTAAAGTATCACATCTTGATATCACCTGTGGTGAAGATTAGTAATATCTGCGTATGGTAAGTACAGGTAGACATTTTTAGATTATAAAAGCAGATTATTTATTGTAGAACGCATTTGTGAATTAACATTGGACCAATTGAAGCTATAAAAGCAACATTCTACTATATTTACAGCGCGTTTGTATAGCTGTTCATTTACTTAGTATGTAACAAGGTATTAGTCATATTAGAGGACTGCAAAGTAAAAAAAGTGCCACATCTGTTGGAACTACAGCTTTAGCTCAGCAGTAGGTAAATAACTTTAAACGTACTAATAATGATATTTCTCTTGTAAAAGTCAATCAGAAGGTATTTCAGTTAGTGGCAGATGGCTTGTCATACGTTAGCAAATTGAATGACAAAAGACAATGACATGAACTACATAATTCGCCTGTTTTCCGAAATGTATTTAGAAAAATTAACTGAGCGTCTGAAAATATTCGGTTATTGCAACCAAAATCAACCTAACTTCTAAAAAGCGTTTTATCAATCAATTTTAATCGATGTTAAAGACATTCAACAGGTGTTGATTTATGGCCGCATATATGATCACAACCAAATAACAAACAGATGCTATGTTGTTGAATTGGTTTTTGGGGCAAAATCAACGTCTGCACAGAATAGATTATCCAATGCTTATTCAACGTTGTGTCGAAAACGTTGATCTGTGGTAGTAACCAATCAAAACCAGATTCAAACTTGACCCTGTAATGAGGAAACCTTAAATCGACATCATGTCAAGCTGTGTCGCGTACATTTTTTATACAACTGGCAATTTAGCATGACCTTTTTGGCAACTTAACATGAATTTTTTGCAGATTTCTGACTTTTAAAGTGTTCAGAATTGCATTTATTGTTAGAGAACAACAAACTATTAAATACTTCTATGCACCAGGATGTTTTTGGTCACAAAAAAATACAGAGTAACATATTATGAAATCAGGAATATTGGCTAAATCCCAAGGATACACTTGGTATGACTTACAGCTTATCATTTTATATTCTTTCAGCATAGTCTTTGAATTGGTTTTGTGCCGTTAAAATCGAGATTCCATCGTACAAAAAAAGCATTTTGTTGTTATTTTAAGAAACTCTCCTTTCTTGTATTTTGTGGATATTCTGTAAATAAAAATGAAGCATAAAAATGACAATTTTGCAAAGCTCCGTATATCAGAGTCAAAATGCCACTGGATAAAAAACAAAAAAAAGTTTGAACTGGATGTGGCCTGTCCGTTTCTAAGGGGATAATAACTAAAACAAATAACATATAAATCATGTTCTGGCTTAAAGTGTAATTGTTTTCATTTTATTAAACAATAACTTTCAAATGAAATTTGGAACAACAGACACTGTTTTCACAAAATACAATTCTTCTGTTATTGATAAAAATCTAATAATAATAAGGTTCAGAAAGAAATTATCTGTTTAATTTGTTAATCCCTTCATCCCGGAAACGTTTATATTTAAGCTTTAATTACTCGTTTATGATAATATCACAACAACATTTGATTATTGTAACTTCAAGAGAGTGATATCGTGATATCAATATTAGGCAACAACATAGTAATCAAATCTTGTTTGGTAGGGCCGGTTAGACAACCCCAAAATTCTGCTTTATATAAAAGTTTACTTTTTCCGTAATGAAATGCTTTTGAATGAGTAAATTCAAATACTCGTTTCTGAGAGTCGTGAAAGTAGCAATCTGCCTGACCTCATTTCTCCCAAATCATTCTCTGTCAGTGGACGTTAATAAGATCAAAATTGGCTCTAAATATTTAGCTACGCTTATGATAACGTTCAATTTACGCATGTCCTTGTCCTCTTCACTTTGCATTAAAGTTATTTTCAGAAGGGAGAGACTTTCTCACGCAACCATGACTTATAGTCATTCGACTTAAAGTTTTCACTAGAAATATCTGCATCAATATTTCATCAAGGAGTTGATACATTATTTCAAATCGTGCCTTACTGAATATACCCCAGTTTCTTGCATGCAAAGCCAAAATCTATACATCGTCAGTTCAGTGTGACTTGAAAGCAACGTCACCTGTACACTAAATTGCAGCTTTATTTCTGGGAGGATTCACGTCGATGGATTTCAGTCTTCAGTGTTTTTAATGTGGCAGTAAATAGAATATTTTTAGCAAAACAGTTTGCTGTTTTGTACTACAAAAAAGAAAAAGAAACATCATGAACAAGATTATGTCTTGTAGAAATGAATATTAACAGTCAACGAATTTTTAGAAGAACATGTGTAAAACTGAGGGATGTGTTTGACTTATGTCTTAGACATAGGCATAGCAGTGCATGAAAGGCAGTTGGAGATTTGTTTTCTTTCAAGAACTTTTTGTGCCCTTGACACCGGCCTCAGCAACCGTCTGAATGTAGTAAGTTGCCAGTTAGTAGGTATCTTCGGCAACATTTTTCGTTTAAAAAATCATCTCGATTTTGATTATTGTTATTGTATTCAATTGTTTTTGCATTCGCTTCACTCCTTGTTTTATATATGCATTGTTTTCTTTTGACGTCATAAAGGGAAGATGCAGGCGTCTTTGTATGAGTCAAATTTTCCAATGGAACACGGAGTAATAATTATTATTACTGCTGGCACTGATGCAGTGGGTCTTCTTGTCATCGAAAATGTTTTTAAATAGAACAAACTTTTCCTCACTGGTAGTTTTGATTTCAGATTTAAACCTTCTTCAATTTAGCAGACACAGTGTTTTATTTTCTAAGCTCTGTTACTGGTTTTGTTGTTCTCAGTGCCAGTGCTATCAAGCTTTTGGTTTATGATTACAGTAACGTGCTTTTTAGCTACGTCTACTCTTTTAAATATATAAATTGATGAAACAAGAGTTTCCTTTTATTAAACTTGTCATGGGGATGGTTTTAAAAAGTCGTTGTTACTATTAGTAATCTATTTGTAAGTCAGTGTCCATCCCACCATCCAAGCTTACCTCCACTCACCTTCCGTCCCTCTCCAACTCTGACAAGAAAAGCGATAACCTACTGCAGCTTCTTCCATGTCGTAAAGATGAATGAGAAGAAAAAAGTTATCCTGATGTTCTACAACTAACCTAAAATACACAACACTGCATAAAATAGTTAGAATGACAGAGTGTATGGCACTTGAATTTTCTGTCCTGGAATCCTATGTAAACAACCAAGTTGTCTTTCTTTCTTTTTTCTTTCTTGTTTTCTTTCTTTTCTTCTCTTTTCGTATGTAACGTATGAAATCCAACCGTATACAACTAGCAAACACAAACAATTATTTCCCTTTTCAGGTGTACTTTTAAATCCTGAAGACACCATGGGAGCGGAAACAAGTACTGCTGGTGAATGTTTCGGAGGTTCCTAATCGCTGAAAATTGGTCAAGATGGATGAAAGGAATTCCAGATTCAAAAAGTCTTAAAGATATTTCAATACCTGGAACACACGATTCAATGGCCTTTCACGGGGGAGCTTTAGTCCGCTGTCAGTCTATGAGTTTGTCTAACCAGTATAAGGCTGGCATTCCATTTGTAGATATTCGATGTCGCCATTTCAATGATGGATTACACATCCACCACGGAGCAGTTTATCAAAATGCCAATTTCCACGACGCACTAAAACCAACTCGTGACTTGCCTAGGTATAGTTGTTCTAGATTTTCCTGGATCCTGGGTATCGCATGATATATTCAAGACAAATCGAGGTGCGACGCCGTAACATTAGAGATGAAAAGTATGCCATTCAACATTTCAAGCATTGAAACGTTTGTTCTAACACTTCAAAGCATAAAATTATGTATTCACAATGACGTGGTTAGTCTAAAACATAAGTTTTTGTTACCCATATTTATGTTAGAACAGCTTTTATATTAAATACGACCTGAGGGACTTACTCGAGAATGCATAGATAATGTAATGAATAAGTACGCTTCTTATATATAAGGCTATTTTAGGCATTATCGGGACCAAGCACCCATATATTATATGGTATTTGTGGGACCATATATATTTTTTATTTTTTAATTTTCTAATGTTTTTTTATAATATATAATATATAATATAATGTATAAAATAAATAATAAAAATTGTTTAGATATATTATATAAGATAGAAATTCGATATTTTCTGGTGGTCTCGATAATGACTATTATATACAATATATAATATATACAACACAAAGTAATAAAACTTTAAATATATCAAAAATATAAAATTTTGCGAAAAACATTGGAGTGCAAATGATGTCCTTATGTTAATTCTGTACAACAACATTAAAATTGTAAGATTTCAACAAATATGTCACACATAGTACCGAAGTCAAACTTATCGGGACGGGTTTTTGGTCCCGATAATTTCCCGGTCCAGCTAATGCCTAAATTAAAGATGAATCGGTCCCGCTAATGCCGAAATAAAAGATGTTTATTAATTGATTTTGTTCAATTTACAGTAAAACCTTATATTAAGGACACCTAACTGACTGAGCTTTTTTTGTCCCTAATAGCGAGGAGTCCCTAATATACAGTTCATGAACAATGAATATTACAGTTCATGTCTTTGCAAAAAAAGTTCTCTGTTTTTGTTTGGTGACTTTTTTCTCCATAGAGAGCTGCTGCTGAGCGATAAGATCCCTTGCTCTGTACATCAATTCTGTTAAATGTCCGGAAATGTCCGATAAGCATGAGAACTGGACCACTTTGTTAATTACACATCTTCCGTCCGCTATTCCAATGCTGTGTGGTCCAATGCTGTGTAGTACATCTGTTTCTGTTTCGACGTCCGAAACTCGATCTGCGTCACGGTGGGTTTTTCGATCAAGGCTTTTTCCCAGTGGTCTTAAAGTTGCACGATGGCAGGTGCGAACGCATCAATGTCGACATAGTCTTGGGTATACGCGCACCTTCGTCTGGAACACTTTAAAACCGAATAGCATAAAGACTTCTTAAGTTTTCAAGCCATCCATTTGAAGCTTAAAAATCATCTAAACCAAGCGTTTTTCTTGAAGCAATGGACCAGAAATTAGCACATTTTAACTGCGCATCATAACAAACCAGGAGTAAAAGATAAAGTTCATAACTTTTCGAAAGAATGTATACTCTTTTCACATCGACGTTGTCAGCATCATTAGTCTGTTTTATAAAACATTCTTCTTGTTCAAAATGTTTGCAATTTGCGTTTTGATAACACCAAAGTTATCCGCTAAAAGCTTTAATTGAAATCAATTAAAATCATAGTCCAACGTTATATTTGTTTATCAAGGAAGATGTAGAGACCAGACAAACACTGTCTTCCCAAAATAATTGCTACTCACGACTTTCCATGTGAGTTGACTTTACCGACAATTTGTACAGTAACCCTAGCAACAAATGAAATTGAAAGATAACAAATTTACAACGATAAAAAATTAAAAGGGTGTTCTGTCGATTTCAAGTCCTTTAGCTAACACATTTCTCCCTCCTGCAAGCAATAGCCAAAAATACCAACTTGAGTTCACTCGAAATTGAAGGCCCGCGTAGTTTCTTTCTATCGTTTACATTTCCAATACATGTGAAATTTTCTGACATTTTGCACTTCTACTTGAGTTCACCAACAACTTGCCCTGAGAAATAATAAGCAGAAGCAATTGGATCTGACGTGCTTCCTTCTTTTACTCAAAAAGAAATGAAAGCTTATGATTGACCAGAAAATAAAACATGAAAATGTTGAGTTTGTTTCGACTGCCTATCCATATTATTGCTTGAATTCGCACAGTCTCAGCTACGCCCAAACCCTGAGACACAAGAAAGCATACACAGAAATGATAGCAAATTGTGGTGTCAAAATGTCGTGGTTTCTGGCAGTAGTTCAGAGCGTTCATAAAAACAAGCAACTTTCTCCTGTGTCTAATAATTATTGTTTGTCAAAACTTAGTTAATCTAAAACTGAAGTGATGCGTTCTGTTTCTCAACCAAAGACATTTTGTGAGCCAACATCCACTGGCTTTCAATAAGACGTCAAAAACTGAAAACTGTCGTTTCTAGGGCTGTATCAGATTTTCTAAAAAGAGTCGCTAAAAAGAACTTTAAAATGTACTGGCTGCAAGTTCCTGTCGAGATTAATTGCCTGTATAAATACCCACTAGAAACAAGCAACAGCACCTCATCCCTATATTATAGCTTAAATGACAATTTTAGTTTACCCAAACGCGAAGACAAGCCTCCATTGTTTTGAATAATAGACATTACACTACGACCATTCATTATTTTACCGAAACGAATCAACTGCTCCATATCCACTGACACCCTTCCTTTGTGAAAGAAAAATGGTTTAAAAAGGGTCTTTCTAAACCAAAAACAAAGATTAGAAAAGTGAACTGTCGATGGCAAGTGCGTGCCAATATTAATTGCTTTAATACATGGACAAGAAATCAGCACAAGTACCTCACCCCTCGAATATAGCCAAAATGACAACTTGTGTTCACCATAAAATGAAGAATAGTGTCGATGTTTTTTCAATTCAGCGTTTCGATGAAAGAAAACCACTGTTCCATAAGCTATTGGAACCTTTCTTTTTACATAAGAAAAGGAAAAAATCCTCTTGAAAATGGCTACAAGTCCAGTAGAAAGTTCATGCCAAGATTAAGTGCCTGAATTCACATCCTAAAAAACAAGTAATAACCTACGTACTTAATCATAGCGAGATCATAACTTGAGCTTATCCAAAAATGAAGGCATGCGCCGTTTTATATCAAGAGAGTTGGGAGCCAGTATCCATAGTCTAAAAATGTTTTTATGCAATCACCCAATTTGTTGAGTGGAGCAATAGAAGTGTTATAAGAGACTCTTCACTTCTCAATAGACTTATAGAGTTCTCCTTCCAACCATTTTATGTATTTTTGTAAACAACCTTTAAATATTAATCCATTTTGGCTTACTTTTTTCACTATGTAATATCGATTCCATCGGCTGCCTTACATCAGATTCAAAACTGTGGTGTCCGCCAACTCCTAAAACGTTGGGAAGTTAAACTGTTGAGAGTGTAGTTTTTTGACTGGCGCTATGGTCGACTAACGACCATCCTCCCAGTCTTTCTTCCTTGACGTACCTCAAAAAGGCATGTTGTCATTAGTCGGATAACTTTAGTTTCTTAAAAACGAAATATGACTGGAAATACAATTCTACTGAAGACTAACAACAATATTTTGTTAATTTAAGAGAAAACCTCTACATCTTCTTTGCAACTTTGCGATGTCTAGGCTCATCGCAACGGTCAAGCTGTCTTTTTAAACTTTTGATTAAAACAATTTCAAACTTTAAATGCTGTACTGACGTGGATTTTCAGCAAGATTAATTTCATTTTAAAAAACGTCTAACACAAATTGAAAAAAAGTCATATTGTCTTTGCTCATATAAGTGAAGTTTCTTTAAAAGAAAATGCACTTTTACATAGGATTGCCAGGTCACGGTTTTTGGGCAAAGTTAACTTTCATATCCTGATATCGTGGTTTTTCGACAAGCTAAGGAATTCCTTTACATTCAAGAGAAACCTAATTACTCGAACCTGTTTGCAAACATGCAACATTACAATACTGACGTTTATGAGGAGCGACTCTTCGGCAAGCTTAAGTTTTTTTAATTTTCAGATTTTCATTCTGTTATTAGTGAATTTTCTTTCACTGCTATGACTGCTGGACAAAACTGGAAGTTGACTTTGTTCGCTCATGAGCGAGGTTTCAAGACATCTATATTGCAATTTTGTGATGCCATTGATTTTTGGTGCCACACATTGACCAAGATCAACCGTTTTCCTCTACCTGCAAAAAACCTTTGCTGCACGCATGTTTTTGCTTTATTCTGTTGCAAATAAGTTCTCAAAAACAAAAATAACTGTCTTAGACATTTTATAATGTCAAGATATGCTAATTAGAAATAATTGACAGGAATGGATAGATGTAACTGTTATGCAGGACATTTAGAGGTGTAAAACATTTAACAGGGATGCAATGGCGACATCCGTAAAGCATGCCAGGTATTATCCTCTTTTGACCTTTAACCGTTGCTTTTAAAATTGATCGATTTTAAACTAATTCTGTGAAGCTGTTTACTTTATTCAATTTTTGTCGTTCTATCGTTATTTTTTACAAGTAATGCAGAAATGTAAAAGTTTTAAGAGTTTTATTACTGTGATGTGATTGACATATGCTAATTAGATAAACCCAACTATGCACGTGTTTTGTTTTCTTTTCCTATCTTTGTATTTTGGTTGTTCAGAAATATATTTCCAAAAATAATCAAAAGGATAATTTATTTAACAGAATAGTTTAGAATTCTTTTTTTATATCTTTGACAATAACAACCGTTAACGGTGTTTACCATTTCACTTACATCAGCCTCAAGCCTAATGGTCAGATGACCCGATGATTGACAGATGGTGGTTTATGTTTGCCTGCTTATTTTCTCTTATTATTCAATAATTTTAAGAGTATTGTGAGAGATACTTCGTGTTGTTGTAATTTATTATTTTATATATCCAGAAATTTTGCTGGAATACAAAAAGCTTGGTAAAATCTGACTGGTCATATGTAAATTAACTATATGCTCGAACTCAGATTTAAGCGCCCACTATACAGAGTTTTTTGTGAGTGTAAAACAATTTTTACGCAAGATACACAAGCCAAGAAATATCAACGCTTAAAGTAAACTAGATACTTGGATTGTCGCTTTTGTGGAATATAATGTCAGACAAACCAGCATCACGGGGTTTTGCGGGTTGGCTAGTGACCTTTAGTTACTTTACACAGATTTTCGGCGGGTGCTGCTAAGTTCACACACACACACACACACACACACACACACACACACACACACACACACACACACACACACACACACACACACACACACACACACACACACACACACACACACAAACACACACACACTATTCAATGACAATCCCTATCTTCTAAGCGTTAACGTTATTAATTGTACTGGAAGCATATGAGAAAGAGCAAAACTGTTTTTTCAAATTAATTGCAAAATTCTTAGGTCTTAGCTTCTATTTCATTTTCATTTTCAAGGTTTATTTCCAAATGTACAATGAAAGACAATACAGTACAAAACAATGGCCTTAGTAACTATTAAATATATTGACAGTTTGGAAAGGGAACAAGCAAAAGCTAACAACTTACTCTTCGCTTGCCCTTTACAATTTTTCAGAATAAGTTCCATACAACCACTTCAGTACTGACAGTAATTTTAGAGTAAACAATAAAATGACCATGAGAGAATAAAGAACACATAAGAGCTGAAAAAAATAGAACAGAGGCAATCGTCGATTTGTATTTTTAGCATACTGTACAATTACACTCTTGTGGGTTTAGTTTATTCAGTTCACGAATTTGAGAAATTTGATGGTTATAAGTAATCATATGTACAGATTTACAATTTGATTTACCAACGCTTAGTTTTGAGCATGGCAAAGTT
Source organism: Protula sp. h YS-2021 (assembly GCA_949752745.1). Classification (NCBI taxonomy): domain Eukaryota; kingdom Metazoa; phylum Annelida; class Polychaeta; order Sabellida; family Serpulidae; genus Protula; species Protula sp. h YS-2021. Next base: position 36,621,963 of record OX457033.1, read on the forward strand.
GTTAATGTAGAGTAGTTTACATATTAAGTAATGCATAGCTAGAAATAAAATGCATTTTCAATTTTGCTTTGAAGCAGGCTAAATTTGATAGAGATTTAAGGTCGTGGGGTAAGGAATTCCAAAGATTTACTCCTCTAATACTTATACAATGTTTTTACGGTTAGTTCTTGAATACAACACCATAAAGTTTCCCTGTTGCCTTGTTACCCGCTCACTATTTACAATCTTGAACAACCGTTGGGCTGCATTTGGTAGGGCACATATATATGCCTTAAGCATAATAATCATAGTTTTAAAATTTACAATATCATAAAATTTTAGAAGCGAAGAATTATAAAATACCGTATTAGATTGTTCATACAGTCCCACACCATTTACAATTTTCACGGCTTGTTTCTGCAATCTGTAAATAGATTTTGTATTTGTAGTGTAAGTGTTTCCCCAGATCTCTGCACAATATGACAAATATGGAAGAAATAGAGAACAATATATCAAAAGAAGGGCATCAGCGTTGACCACATAACGTAATTGATACATAATTGCAACACAGTTAGCTAATTTTGCTCTGACTTTACTAATTTGTTCTTTCCAATTTAGGTTTTCATCTATAATCACTCCGAGAAATTTAGTTGACTGAACCTGGGATATTTTTTCCCTACCTATGGAAATAATCAGGTTGTTTTTATTTACAATGACTAAATACAATAAAATTGGTTTTGGAAACATTTAAAGAAAGCTTATTCAAATGGAACCACCTATTTAATTTTAATAATTCACCACTTGTAGCCTCACACATATACTTAGTGTCATTACCTGCATAAAAAATGTTAGTGTCATCTGCGAATAGTATAAATTTTAAGACTTTTGAAACCTTTATGATATCATTAATATAAATAATAAATAATTTTGGTCCTAAAATGGGACCTTTGGGGTACCCCACACAGAACTTGCAACATACTAGAAATAGATTCTTCAATTTGAACATACTGTTGTCTATGGGAGAGATAGCTATTTAACCAATTCTTTGCGATACCTCTAATACCATAAAATTCTAACTTTTGTAGCAATAAACCATGATCTATAGTATCAAACGCTTTTTATAAATCTATAAATACTCCTATAGTAGTTAATTTTTTATCGGTTCCAGATGTTAACTCCTCTAAAAGTTCTAACAATGCCAAAGAGGTGGATCTGCCCGTACGAAATCCATATTGATTATCAGTTAGTATTTCACACTTTTCAATAAACTTGTTCAACCTAGTTTCAAACAGTTTTTCCAGAATCTTCGAAAATTGAGACAATAGAGACACGGGTGTATAATTTGTGAAAGCACTTTTATCACCAGATTTGTACAGCGGTGAGACTTTAGCTATTTTCATTAGGTCAGGAAAAGTACCAGTCTTGAATGATAGATTACATATGAATAAGAATGGTTGAATAATAGTGGGGAAAACTTGTTTTACTGTAGACATGGCAATGTCATCACTGTCTTTAGATACTTTGCTTTGAAACGCATTTACAACTTCTAATATTTCTTTTTCGTCAACACCAGCCAAAAACATCGTGTTGTTATTTCTGTCCCCCAAGTAATCAAAAATGTTTCCACCTTCAACGTAATCTATTCGTTTTGCTAATTTTGGTCCGATGTTAACAAAAAATTTGTTAAACCCATTCACGATATCATTTCTACTAGATACCTCATTAACGTCTGAATCTTTAAATACATCGGGATAACTACCACTTTCTTGTTTGCGCTTAAGTACATTATTTAAAATTTTCCAAGTATACTTAATTTCCATAATGATTTTGCAATAGTTTGGTATAGTATTCCTTTTTGCAAAACTTTAAAATTTTATTAAGTTTATTTCTATACCTCTTGAATTTACTCTCTTTTGCAATTGTTCGGCATCTAACGAAATCTCTATGCAATTTATCACGTTTGCGACAAGCATTTATTAAGCTTTTAGTAAGCCAGGGCTTATGGGGATTGCTCAAACAATACGTCACTTTTCTTCGAGGACAATTTTTATTATACAATAACTTAAATTTAACGATAAAACTGTCGTAAGCCATATTCACATCTGAACAGGAAACAACATAACGCCAGTCACAGCTAGTGAGATCAAGTTTTAAAGCATCTAAAGCTTCGTTACTTAGATTTCTTACATATACGTGTTTTTTTTTGTTTTAGGCTGTTTTATACCGCGATATTCACAAAAACAAAATATTCCTAAATGATCACTAATATCGCTTATAAAAAGACCACTTATACATTTAAAATCAATAACGTTTGAGAAAATATTATCTATAAGCGATACTGAATCACATGTTATTCGTGTCGGCTTGTTAATTAATGGGAATAAACCATGGCTGTAAAGCAGATCAGTAAACCTCTGTGTACCCATATGACTCTCGCTGTTAAGAAGGTTGATATTAAAGTCCCCACATAGAAAAATGGATTTTTCCTTAAAATTTCTAAATAATTTACCTAAATAATCGTCACATTTATCAATATCTGAGCCGGGAGTTCTGTATAAACACGAAACAACAATATTTTTTGAATGCTTTACTTCAATTTCTACCGTAATGCATTCTAATAAATCGTCTAGTGACACTGAAAAACTTTCACATGTTTTAAATTGAACATCAGAGTTAATGTACAGAGCCACTCCACCCCCTTTTCTGTGTTTACGGTTTACTGAAATTAGATCATAACCTTTTATACAGTATTCTGATCAGATGTCATTGTCACTTAGCCACGATTCCGAAACCGTTATAATATGGAATTTCCTGTCTAAGCTGTCAATGTTGTCCAATAACTTTTCATAATTTGCCTTAAGACTCCTGGTATTAAAGTGAATGATGGAGAACCCTAGTACACACTTTATGCTATATTCAAACTCGTTAGCTGTATAATATTTACATTCGTTTAACCTATCATTGAAAAAATTGCTGTCGGGATCGAGATCACAATAAAATCTGAGTTTTTATAGTCTGGATTCTCAAAACATTCATACGTTTTACAACTATTATACTAGGTGAACAGATTCTAATTTATGTTTACATAGCTATGTTCGCGTCAGATACAAATGTTTAGCTATGTTCGCGTCAGATACAATGAAGTCCAGCATTAATTCAAGGACAGAACCCAAAGCTTGAGAGCATAAAGTTAGAAACACGTTATTAGACCTTTAGTGCACTGATATATTAACGATTCTTGGTGTGTTGTTGTTGTTGATCTCCAAATCCATGTTTCGCAAATTCCTTCATGTCATGTATAATGTGGACTCTTGCTTCATCCACCTCACCGACTGTTTTTATGAAGATTCGATAGTTCCTTGTCCATGTTCCTTGAATAAGTCCTTCCTTTTTTAGTGCTCTTGCTCTTCGGGAAATTGCCTGGTTTTTGGCAGTTAAATGTTCATTAAGATATACTTGTGTGCCTTTTAACTTCCTAGCTGATCTGAGGATGCGCACCTTCGTCTTGTGATTTACAAACCTAACGACAATGTTAGGTTTTGCATCCTTTCGTTTTGGCTTAAGTGTATGACAGGCCGAGATCTCTGCATTCTCTACTTGGATATCGTGTTTGCAGAGGAAGTCGACAACCTTGTCTTCAAGATTTGCCAGTTCCGTTGCAGGAGCGTTTTCCTGATCTTCCTCTGAGAGGCCCGAGTTTGCTGCCCTTGCGTACGACTTGTGTTTAGTGACTAAGCCTTGATAAGAGGTTTAATTTGGACAACATTGATCTGAAGTTTGAAGATTTGCCGGCTGTGGGTGTTGAATGGCATATTTAGTCTGATACATTTCAGATTCGTGCTGTACTGAAACACCAACCTATAACGCGGAGAGAATTGTTGTCCACTACCTGCCTTGCACAATCCTTTAAGTTTTTAGCTCTTTTGATTTGTTCGGTAAACGCCTTCTTTAAAACTTTGCATTGCAGGAACATGCGTGGGCGAGGAAATTTGGATAAAGTACCTGTAAAGTTGTGTGGAACTTGAGAATATTTCTGTCCTTCGTCATTCAGGCCAAAGATCTTTGACTTTGTTGAAATACAGTTGCGTTATTTTTGCATAGCCTTTTAAGCAAGTTATTGTTGTCGCAGTTATTTGTTTATGATTGAAACTACACCTGTCCGTTGTTTGGGGAAATCTATCAAACCAATCACTGTACCTAAATTAGAGGTGGCAGTGAAAATGGCTCGAAGGATCGAGTCTGAATCGGTTTATGATGATGCCAAACATTATTAATGGACAGACAGTAAAGTCGTGTCAGGGTATATATCAAACCCTCCCAAGGAATTATATATTTAGGTCGAATCGAGTAGTTAAACGTAGCTGACAAAGCACCACGATGTTGTTTGGCAGAAGATCTACGCAACTCAAAATTGCTTTGTGGCTCGGATTTCTTGTTTACCTTCAAGGCTGAGTTAGTCGTTTCCGATGATGGCAAACGAGGTAAAGGCAGTTACATCTTTTGTCATTGTAGCTTGGGAGGATTTGGCATTAGCTGGTTCACGCGCATTAAAACTGGCCTTAGTACTGTTGCGGAAAGATGATTTAAAATGTGGAAAGTATTCTCGGAAGTCTACTAGGCGCTCGGTTTCTATGCATGATCCATCTCGTTGGAGAGCTTGGTTACCACTGACCCAGAAACAGCAAAAGTGGTGTAGCAGTCAGCACAAAAAATCATTATTTTCATCTTCCCACATATCACAGAAAATTGTTAGAAATTTTTAGTTCTAAGTTCAATAATGAAATAACGACAACTTAAACAGGAAAGAACAACGTAAAGTGAGAAGTCCAAAGGATTTTTTTTTCAATTTTGTATTTATTTTCTCAAAACTACCTTATTCTTTAAACAGTATATAAATTATACCTTGAGTTTATCAAAGAATAGCAGATTAAGTGAGAATAATATAATAAGTTTAATTGTGGATACATAACTCCAGACCACCTCACTCTTCAATTGAAAATAGAACAATCCTACTCAAAGTTAGATAATCGACTAACATCAAACCAGAGACGTTCTCGTTCTCGTAAAGAAGAAAAGCTAATTTGTACATTTTAAATTTTAATTCTAATTTTGATATTCAAATGTACCTTCATGCCGCTTATTTACTTGTCTTGATGTCTGCAGAATGCGATTTCTGCACTCGCCGGTCACTCTTTTGACGTAAGCACAATATCCTACTTGAGAAAGTTTTGAATTCAAGTGAATCTAGTAAATATTTTAATAAGGCGTACTTATTCATGACACTATTTATTCTCAAGCACATAACTGGACAGGGTTGGTCATGGTCGTATTTCATTCAAAAGCTGTTTCAGCATAAAACGAGCAGCAAACACTTATGTTCTAGTCTAATCCCTTCATTTTGAACAGAAGGCACAATTTTATGGTCTGAAGTGCTAGAAAAAATGCTTAATTGTTTGAAGTGTTGAAAAATATACTTTTCATCCGTGATATTACGGGGTTGCACCTGGATTTGTCATGAATATATCATACGATACCCAGGATCCAGGAAAATCTAGAACAACTATACCTAGGCAAGCGTTTCCTCTGTAATGCTGTGCATGTCGCCTAGCATGAATATTTATTCTATCAGCAACAGCGTTAGGGTATGCACCACTGCTAGAACCGCTACAAAATGTTATGTAAAAACGATCTCTTGCCCATGTACGTGCTTTTTCCATATTTTCTTTCATGCCATCTATCTTTCTATTGATATCATTAGGTAAGATGGTTGCGACATGCCAATCGTCCTTTACGTTTTGTGCGTCAAAAGATATTCCAGTTGATCCGTTGAATCGTCGCATAAACACGATCTTACCCCTCACCTCTCCCAGCGTAGGAATGTAGTTTCCTTTAAAGAACAGATTCTCGTCGTAACATCTCAGGTAGTCATCAAAAACTTGTTGGTACGTTTTTTGGTTGTTTTCGCTCGTATGTTCATCTCTAACACTCATGATGACTGTTTCGCTAGGGTTGCACTTCAAAAATTCACAAGTTGGTCTTAGTGCATCATGAAAATTGGCATATTGGTAGACTACCCCGTGGTGGATGTGTAATCCATCATTGAAATGACGACATCGAATATCTACGAATCGAATACCAGCCTTGTACTGGTTAAACAAACTCATAGACTGGCAGCAAACTAAAGGTCCTCCGTGAAAGGCCATTGAATCGTGTGTTCCAGGTATTGAAATGTCTTTAAGACTTTGGGAATCTGGAATTCCATTCATCCATCTAGACCAATCTTCACAGATTGAATCACCTCCAAAACATTCACCAGCAGTACTTGTTTCCGCTCCCATGACGTCTTCAGGATAACAAATAAAACACACCTGAAATAATAAATAAATTAATTTAAAGTTAGTTAATTTTTATTATATAGCTAAAGGACTATACCTGGATTGGTATTCTGCTCTGTCCTTATATTTAAGGTTAGATTAGAGATTAGATGGTTCATCCTTAATTTTTATCCTTATTTTTCAAAGACTTTGTTATAGGTTTGAGGATAGAGCAGAATAGCTTTTTTATACTTACTTTTTTAAAATAAGGGCAGGTCAGAATACCACTCCTGTAAACAAAATGATAAGGAAACGAAGAGGACAGTATTTACTGTGCGGCGCTCTAGAGATGAATTTTAATCAATATTTTTACATTTCAGAGGCAGAGCTTGAGTTGAAACTATCCCAATCCCAACTGCTTCCCGCACCAATGCTATGTGTTTTAGTAAATTTAACATTTGTTATTAATTCGTTTTATTCCCCCTTGATCACGGTAAGATAATCAATTCACTCTCATTTAGCGGCATACTTGCTAATGGAAGCAAAGGTGACTTCACGAAAAATTGAAAAACTAGTCAGTCTTGCATCAGAATTTGATTCTGTTAACACAAGATTTAGAACACAAATAAACTTCCAAGATCAATTTGATAACGAATGCAATAACAATGGTCCAAATTGAGATGATTGGAGATATCAATGCATTGAAAATAACTGCCAACTGGTAAATTCCTCCCTGGCAAACGCCTGTTGAGGCCTTTTTCAGGGACACAAAAACCCTTGAAAACAATTCCCCCACTGGTTTTCTTGTTCGGCCATGCCTTGAAGTAAATAACAAGTCAACAAACGCCTCAGTTTCACACAGCTTCAGCTGAGGCTTTTTTCTTTCTTTTTTTCTTTCTTTCTTTTACATACCTTGAACAGTCAGGTCAAATCGTCTGCCTTTTCTGTATTGCTCTTGTAGATTTTCGTCCTTAGAAGTTCCGGAGACACTCTTCAATGATCCTTTTTACTTTTGAAAATTGAAAATTTTTGACAATAAAATAAACCCTCTTCTTTGTGTGTAGAATATTCAGCAATAAAATTATTCAATATTTTTTTAAATTTTTGATTAACTATTGCAGAAGTGAAGAATCTATGTTTTCTTTGTTGTGTATCCAAAGACGCGTTGCTAACAATAATTATCTAAGTTCGACTTACATTGAATCAATATCGTTTCATGCAGGCTGTATTGAATATTACACCAGGCTTGGTGTGAGAAGATTAAACACGTAATCAAAACAAAGAAAGAATTCGCTAGCAAGTAACCAAAACCTGAATAAGCACACGTCACAATTGTAAATATGTACAAATTAAACATTTTTATTTAAGGGGAGGAAGAAATTGTGCTCGGATTAGTAGGTGACCCAGTTTGCAATGTTATGCTATGACACAAATAACCGTTTCTTTGTGGCTTGAACTCAAGAACGTAATTTGAAGCCAATAAAGAGAGTAAGTGGAAAAGCAACATATTACTCCCAATTGCAATAAATAATCCAGTTATTATAATTAGTTCGACTTGTTTTGTCTAAGGCAAAATGTTGTCACAGGGCATTACACTCACGAGAATTAAGACTAGTTTTGACCAGCTCTTAGTTGTCTTCAGAGAAAATTAAATTACTAGAAAGATTATTTTCTCAATTACGGCGCTGTGGACCTCTTGACTTTTCGATCACGGTCAAGGTCCAAAAAAGCATCTTAAACATTTTCTCGAAAACAGTTAGAAATGGAGCGGTTTTGAGTTAATTTTCGACCTTTGGGCCCAAACAATGTTACATAAGAGGTACCCGTTGTTACGGTCAAAGTAAAATAAAATCCAAGTTGACCATTATCTCAAAAATAGTAATACATAGAGACCGCTTAGGTTTAAACAACTTTAAATAAGAGGTACCTTGATGAATATCATATTATCGGCCACAGTCAAAGTCAGAAAAAAATCGATTAGAGTTAAAGCGACTTTGAGCTTATTTTCGATCCTTGGGCCTGAGCAACGTTGCACAAGAGGTACCTCGGCGTCCTTGACCTTCTCGGTTACAAGCAATGTCAAAACTGGACCGTGAGACAGGCAGTAGTGTGGGAAGGAGATTTCTGGCCGGTCAGTTTTAATAACGAGACTTCTGGCATGTCTATTTTTAGACCTCACCCCAACTTGGGACGAACTTTCTCCCCTCCGACCCCGCCCAGACAGGTTTAAATTTCTTATTTTGTATATATTTTCGTTTCAAACCATTCTAAGCATTTTTTTTTATTTTTAACCCTCTAGGCGTGAATTTCTAATTTCAATATATTTTTTACTTTCAGATCATTGTGAGCATTTTTTATTATTTTAATCCCTCCAGGTGTGAATTTACAATTTTTTTCGTTTTAGACTATATGAACATTTTTATTTGTACTCTCCCCTCAGGCGTGAATTTCTAATTGCAGTATATTTTGTTTTGCTTCAGACCATTCTGAGCGTTTTTCATCTTTTTGCTCAAGGCTTCATTTTCTGATTTTGTACGTTTCAGACCATTCTGAGCACTTTCCATTTTTTGATATCAGCCTCACCAGCTTTGGTATATTTTTGAGATTTTGGTATAGTTTTACGTTTGTGATAATTCCCTTTCATACCTCCTCCTTGAAGCCAAACTAGTATATAAGACAGACGAGATAAAATCAATTACGCAAAACTACCGGACCGATTTCAACCAGTTTTTACAGCATAGTCTCCAGCAAAAGAACACGAGGCTGGAAGTACATCAGATTAACAGTTCTATGCAGATAAGGTAAAATATAAAAACCTTTTAACAATTTTGTTAAAAATTTGGAGGTGGAACGTTGAATGCATAGCGACAATGTTTTTCTTTTTAGCAAATTTAAGCTTATGTTAGTTGCTTCATAGTTAAAAAGGAAGAAAGTAATAGAAGAGGTGGCAGAAATTTTGAAAGAAGTCATATATGAACATGCTTTGAAAAATTCAAGTGATATCGTCATTATATTAGGAATGAAGGACATTTCCATAACGGGCATGTCCCTACCTGGCAAGTCCCTAGTTTTTTCTGTTTATTCAGAATTATAGCTTGCCTTTTACGTTCAATGAAATCGTTGGTTTTATTCATAACGTAAGATCAATAAGCTTGCCATGTCGGCGATAATCTTTTAGTATGCTGATTGTAATCAATTAATACTTTACTTTTTAGAAAAAACACAGTATTTTCAACTCAAACAGTTTAATTAAAATTAGGGACTTGACCGGTAGGGACTTATCCCACAGAGACTTGAAATACGCTCATATGTGACAGGAAAAATGAAACATGTCAGCAAAGAAGCAAGACAGGTCTCATGTCGACACAGACAGAGGAATAAATCTTAGTGGACATGCAAGACAGAGGAAATTTTCGAACCTGACAATGGATCTGACTTGCTACAAGAAATTTGACCAGACAGTTAGGGTCGCATTATTGTTAGACGTATGTGCCAATCGACAAAGATTTCAGAGACACTATATGGGCATGTCAAAAGTATAATAATCCTGAGTTTAAAAAAGTATAATCAATGGTTAAATATACATGTATGGACACATTGTAAATTGGTCTGAGCAGGTTATCTGGAAAATCAGTATATAAAAACTTACTATAGTGATAATAATAATCAAAATAATATTTATTATTAATATTTTCCGTTATTGTTTCGAAAACGTAGTTTATTCACTTGCATCAACATTAAAATTGAAGATGGGAGAATCTATCGCTAAGGCAGTCTTGGTGACTTGCACTTTCTTATCATAAAACACGAATACAACATAAAATAGCATCCCTCGCTTTCAGAATTGCTCCATGGTGTTCATGTTATTAATTTGATTTACTCACAGTGCTTAATAATGGTAATTAATTGACCTTAGTAACTGACATTGAAAGAAGGGATCCTGGTACGTGGACAGTTGCTCGTATGTCAGGGGTAATTAAGAGACATAGGGGTATATTTTGGGAAGCGTTGGTATCTTAGTTGCCAAAAGTCTGGGTTTTGTAATTTAGTTCCAATAATCAGCAATCTACAAGTAAATGGGTTTCTCACTCAAATGTGTATTGTACTTATATGGTTAACTTCTTTCAGACGTAGAGGATTAAATTCTCCATAGGTGTAGTCGTCACATCTTGATTGTATAGTGTAGATTGTATAGCATAGTTAATAATATTTGACCAAAGACCATTTTCTTGACATTTTACTTGATCATTTTTTCTTTTGCTTTCATCTATAGTTTTGAATCTGGTGTTATTACTTTCGTTTACTCAATGATATTTTAGTTAATGTGCTCTGGCTGTGCTTATTGTTAGAAAGCTGCGTTACGAGGAGAGGAATAAAACGGAAAAGAGCTCGTTGACGCGTTGGAATCCTATATTCACTTATCCGTCCACACTGGATGCGCTTGCCCACAATTAACGAAGCGTTCACCAACAGAAAACCTACTTGTACGTAAACAGCGTTAAAACTTGATAGACGTGTTCTTCATCGTGGTTAAAAAACAGTCACACATTAATCTCAAGTACACGGCTTTGACATTTATTCACTAAACCAGAATTCCACTTGAACTGACGATTAGGTAGCAAGTTTTATGCCCGGGTGTGGGGACATAAAAGCGCTGAGACTAATTATTCATGCGCATGCACAATCTTATCAAGCGCGTGACGTAACACCGTAAGCGTCCCTCTACACAAGGTGCTCGAAGCGCAGACTAAGTAAAAGACTTTAATTTAATCTAAATCAAGACGTCATTCGTTTATTTATTTATTCCCATTTACTCTTTATTCTTACATTTATTACACGATTCAATAACTGAACAATCTTTCTCTACTTCGTAATAAAATTCTTACATAGTTACGCTATAAACCTGATCATTTTACGTGTAACTGGTTACTAACCTGGCGATCCGAATAGATATCAATATAATAAATTATCCGTGTAGGACTGGAAAGCGAAGTCCTTTAAATTCTGATTCGACGAAAACTTAGAATCCTTTTATTGCAAAAGTCACAGTTGTTGGTAGTTCCTAACTGGTGGTTGAATGAAACTCAGACTGCCTTTTTAGGGTAAAACGCGAATTTTTATAGGGGAAGGGGCTGACACCAACGTTGACGCGCGAATGACCACTCGACTCAAGACCAATAGAAATGAGTCACGGGTTAGTCACAAAATGTCATTGGTTGCGCTAACCTTAGAGAACTACGGGTTAATTGCATTTAGGCACTTCCCAGATGTTGACACAATTACCTAAGTACCTGAATAAGCCGGAGATCGAATGTCACTTTGACGCATATTTAATTAACCTTAATTGCAATGGTACAATAGGATCTCAGCATAGTTTAAAAGTTTAATTACATTAGTGGTCGCTCATCCTATTAACTACCCGGTGGTGTTAACGCCACATATAATTAAGTTGGAATAAAAAGGGGACCGAATGTGTAATACTAATTTGCACTCTTTTATATTTTAAACCTTTTTAAAAATATGAAAAAATGGAGGAATAAATTAAAGTTGTAAAATGACAAGAATTAACATTACAATTTAATGAAATAAACCAAATTACCAATTTAAATCTACACAAGAAGAGAACGCAAAATTCTTCATAAAAAATCACTAAAATTACTAAACACAATATATTCCCGACTGACAAAAATGTACCTCCGGTACATTATTATAAACTTCTGTTTGGTTCGCAGGGTAATTTTAATCACACATAGCAATACAATAATCTAAGAAAAACTTTGTTATGCTATGACAACCATCTAGATACACTACAAAATGGACGTGTGAGTTATTTAGAAGTTTGCTGCGAAGTTAATGAAGCTCAGGATACAGGGCTGGGTTGAGAGACTGATGGGAGTCGGTAAGTCTCCGCTCCGAGTTTTAATGTTACACAGGAATGAAAATCCGGATCTGAGATAATGCGTCTAGCGCGAATGCCCTTCCAGGGTGCGATCGGCACTGGGGCGAATGAGCAAAAGATTTCGAACTCACTGTCCCATTCCACACAAAGTACCGGTCTGAAAAGCGAGCCTTTTACGTCTATGTTGGCAATGGATACTGGAGTCCACGCGTTTAAAGACTTGGGACACGCATACCATTGGCGGACGGTGAAATGGAGACAAGTATCAGACTTAGACAAAATAATCACTAGAGCAGCGCGGGGGTGTGAAACATTTCATAATACACTGATATGTAAGAACAACGAAAAGAACTGCAACCAGAGCGAACAAGACACATTCCTGAGTGTCAAACGCAGAAAGAGTAGCATCACCGTAGTGTTTGGAGAAGCTGAAGGTTGACGATAAATAAGTAGAGGTTGGGTAAAGGAAAGGTGTAGCTACGCGTCCGTTGGTTTTGTCATAGCTAACAAGGCCTTTAAGCAATAAAACGATAACGACCATAAGCGTTGAGAGGAAACTGAAGATACATGAGAGTAAGATCATGATTCCCTGTAACGATGACCAGGAGAGAGTGATAGGCCACTCTCTACTGTAGACGGGATCGGTGTGTGACGTAAATATAACCTTATGTTCCTTAATGCGATCAGTGACATGTTTGAGATCTAAACTAATCTTCGTACCTTTACTAATGCTATCGGCAAATTTATGGACATAAAACTGAAAATCTGGAATAGAAAAAACCCAAGGTTTATCTAGTAAGGTCTGGGCTGTAATTGTGCTATCTTGGTCTTTATCGAACATGTGTTGGAGAAAAATCAAATTGACTGGATGGTGTACGGTAAGGGACGGTTTCGAGTGACACTGACTTCGACGAGCTGGGAGTGCAAAAGGACTAGCCTTCACGGCACATCCGCATGGGATGTTCAACACACATAATCTACAACCTTTAAGTACTTGTTGTGGGGAAGCTGTGCAGCTAGTAGTCATAGCTGTAATGTTGGAAATCAATACCGATCCCTGCTCTAATTCAAACATATTTGTCGCTAAACTAAATGGTTGAAAATGAAATTAGCAAAGAACCTTAACAGAAACGGTATCTTCGTTGTATAGGACGCTTGCGCAAGAGGGCTCTGTAGCGTCTCTGCTAGCCAGCAGAAATGGACAATGCTTCTTGATGTTGCCCTTGCAACGATTGAAATCTGTTTCTGATAGTTCAATAAAGGAGCGGGAGAAATCAGTTGCGTAATAGGGTGGTAAGTTACTAACTGTTGTAGCGTGCGTTACAGAGTGATAAATGGGAACGGGAAAGGAGCGAACCTCAAAAACTTTGAAGTGAGAAGAGGCCACTGTTTGCAGATTTCAAAATATAAGTCAAAAAGTGTCATTCTAAGATATTTTATGCAAAATAAATTCTTGATATCAGTAAAAAGATAAATTAATGAGCTCAGAATTGAAATGCTGCTGTCAAATATTTAATTTTTCTATTAATAATTGAACCTGATATATCTCAAAATCCGTTTTAGAGATTAATAAATTACTTTTTGATATCAATAAACTTTTGTTTATCCCTCTAAATATTTACTGACATCAAAAGTTATTTTTGAGATCAAAATACATTTAGAGATATCTAGACTATAATTATAGACAGAAAAAACTTATTCTTGATATCACAGAAAATGAATTTGTGAGATTAAAAATTAATTCTTGATATTAAAAAGTCAATTTTTGAGATAAATAATAGTTATGGATATCATCAATTGTCTAATAAATGTATAAAAGGCCTTCCGTAATAATGGACTGCTAGAAGAAACCGTTGTGAATTCAATGTTGGGTTTGGCTCAAAATTTTCAAAAAATGTCTCTGTGCTCAGCTCAGCGTGTGCAAACAGATTGTAAAGGTTATAAAATGCTTCAATGTTACCATCAATACTGCACCTGTCTCCTCCTCATCCCCTTCCATTTTATTGCTGGCACATTTCAGATGATGCAACCAAATATTACGCATTTTCCTTGAGAAAAGTACATAGAATTATACTACAGTTAATTATTTCTTTATTTCTTTGCTTTCTATAAAGACAAAAGCAAAAAACAGCAAGAGTAATTAATTATAAATTGCTTGGATACTAGAGTTTTAGTTCTTTGGACATTTGATAATACTAATATTTTATACTAAAAATCAATGTAAATCTAATCAAAGAGTTTGTTTTTATGTTTAGTTGATCAAAATAAACATCAAACAACTGTATGTAATATTATAAATTCTTCAAACAACCAGATATGATAATATTGATTTTTTTAAATTATTGTGTTGTTAAATACGAGTGTAAACTTCAACACGTCATGTGTTTGCTTTTTTTAAATTGGTAATGTCATGTGTTTATTTTTTTATATTGTTACTGATTATTGATGAATAATGAAGTAAGTGTGTGTAAATAGCGAATTACAAAAACGTATTTGACGACACTACGTTGTAATATACAATAGCATTCAAATACAGCTTTTTTTCCCCTTTTTTTGTTAGATAATGAGGTCTTTTTTGTTCGTCATAAATCGTTCGTGTGCTCGAGTTTTACTGTCATAGTTTCATTTATAATCAATTCTACATGTACTTGGGTTTCATATTCATACTGCGCAGCCGCAGAAATTAAACAATCATTATAGATTTTCGTATTTAAATGTTATTTATTTCATTAACAAAAAATAATGCATATTAACTGTTCCTACATTTTCGTACATTTTCACACATTTTCAACAGTTCCACAACAACCGAATGCAGTTGTCTTTTTACATTCACGAGGAAAGCTATTTTTTCCTACAAAAATTCGTACATTTATCTCAGATCACCAAGAAATGAAGACAGTTGCCCTCCGACGTATTTCGTTAATTTGTACCAAAAAATTGTACTAAAGACATAGACACTACAAAAATAAATAGTGCAGGTTTGCATTGTCTTCTATAAAGGACAACATGCAGACTAGAAAACAAGAAAAAGCCTTCTCTCTGCCCCAAATCATGGCAAAAAATATCAACCTCAGTTAACCCAAATCTGAAAAAGCCCTTTTCTCTCACATTTACATTTATAATGTATGTTAAATTTTTCAACAATTCTCACATTTATTTTAGTTCACCAAAATTAAACACAGGTTTTTACATTCATAACGTAGTTTAAACTCTCGAACAATTCATATATTTACTTGAGATCACCATGAAATGACGACAGTTGCCCTGAAATATATTTTGTTACTTTGACGTAAAATCGCAGCAACGACACACCACCACCGTAAAATCATAATGTAACGTTACATTTGCTTCATAAATTGAGAGACCAAGAAAAAACTCTGTTCCAAAATAATTGAGCTACTCATAACTGAAGAGAAGTACTTTACTTTCCAACATCATCGCAAAATTCCTAAATGAAGTTTATAAAAGACTGAAGAGCGCTTAAAAATATGTAATGTCGATTTCAAGTCGGCGCTGAGATTTATTGCTTTAATCCACACATTTCTCCCTCCTGCAAGCAATAGCCAAAAATACCAACATTAATTAACCCGAAACTGAAGACCAGCGTAGCTTTTTTCTATCGCTTATATTTCCAACACCTGTTAAATTTTCTGACAATTCGCACTTTTACTTGATTTCAGCAACAACTTAGAGAGTTGCCCTGAGAAATAATAAACAGAAGCAATTAGATCTGACGTGCTTTCTTCATACAAAAAGAAATATAAGGTTTATGATTTACCAGAAAATAAAACAAATTTAAAATGTTGAGTTTGTTTCGAGTGCCTATCCAAATTATTGTTTGAATTCGCTCAGTCTCAGGTACGCCCAAAACGCGAGACACAGGAAAGCATACACAGAAACGATAGCAAATTGTGGTTTCAAAATGTCGTGGTTTCTGGCTGTAGCTCAGAGCGTTCACAAAAACAAGCAGCTTTCTCCCGTATCTAATAATTAATGCTTGTCAAAACATAATTCATCTTCAACTGAAATGATACGTTCTCTTTCTCAGCCAAAGACATCCTGTGAGCCAACATCCACTGGCTTTCAATAAGACGTCAACCACTTAAAAACTGTCCTTTCTAGGGCTGTTTCAGATTTTCAAGAGTCGCTAAAAAGACCTTTAAAATGTACTGACTGGAAGTTTCTGTCAAGATTAATTGCCTGTGTAAATACACACTAGAAATAAGCAACAACACCTCATCCCTAAATTATAGCTTAAATGACAACTTGAGTTTACCAAAACGTGAAGACAAACCTCCATTGCTTTGCATAATAGAGATTACGCTACTACCATTCATTATTTTGCCGAAACGAATCAACTGCTCCATGTATACTTTGCAAAAGAAAAAGGCAAGCTCGTGCCAAGATTAATTGCTTTAATCAACGCACAAGAAACTAGCACAAGCACCTCACCCCTCGATTATAGCCAAAATGAAAACTTAAGTGCACCATAAAATGAAAAATAGCGTCAATTTTTTTTCAATTCAGCGTTTTGACGAAAGGAAACCACTGTTCCATAAGCTATTACAACCTCTCTTTTTACTTAAGAAAAGGAAAAAAACCCTCTTGAAAAAGGGTTACAAGTTCACTGGAAAGTTCATGCCAAGATTAATTGCCTGAATTCACATCCTCGAAAACAAGTAATAACCTACGCACTTAATCATAGCGAGGTCATAGCTTGAGCTTACCCCCAAAATAAGCCAAATCACACTTTCGGTGTTTCGAATAAAATGCGCAAGAATTTTGAATTTCGACTGCGTGGGAACCGGGTAAAGAAATGAAAGAAATGATAGAAAAATATGGAAGAAATATCACAAAAACCGCTCATACTCGGAACATAAAAGAAAATGAAACTGAAAACCATTTGTTCAAACTTTTAATAAGTTTTTAAAAAATCAAACGGGTTGTTAAAAACCCGATTGCTCTTTGGTGCAAGAGAATTTATGCGAAATCTCTCTATCATTTCTTTCATTTTATACCCGGATATTTTATTCGAAAAGCAGAAATTTTTGCCCATTTTTATTGGGAACGCCCAAAGTGTGATTTGGCTTATGAAGACATGTGCCGTTTTACATCCAGAGAGTTGGGAGCCAACATCCATAGCCTAAAAATGTTTTTATGCGATCACTCAACTTGTTGAATGGAGCAATAAAAGTATCACAAGAGACTCTTCACTTCTCAGTAGACTTCTCCTTTCAACCATTTTATGTATTTTTGTAGAATGTTAATTCATTTGGCTTACTTTTTCACTGTGTAATATCGATTCCATCGGCAGCCTTACATCAGATTCAAAACTGCTATCCGCCAACTCCTAAAACGTTGGAAAGTTAAACTCTCGAGAGTGTAGTTTTTTTACTGGCGCTATGGTCGACTAACGACCATCCCCCTAGCCTTTCTTCCTTGGCGTGCCTCAAAAAGGCATGTTGTCATTAGTCGGACAACTTTAGCTTCTTAAAAAGGAAATATGACTGCAAATACAATTCTGCTTAAGACTAACAACAAAATTTTTCGGCCAGATTAAGTTTGCTTTTGTTAATTTAAGAGAAAACTTCTACATCTTCTTTGCAAATTTGCGATGTCTAGGTTCATCGCAACGCTCAAGCTGTCTTTTTAAACCTTTGATTAAAACAATTTCAAACATTAAATGCTGTAATGACGTGGATTTTGAGCAAGATTAATTTCGTTTTAAAAAACTTTCAACACAAATTTAAAAAATCATATTGTCTTTGCTCCGATAAGTGAAGTTTCTTCAAAAGGAAATGCACTTTTACATAGGATTGCCAGGTCACGGTTTTGGGACAAACTTAACTTTCATATCCTGATATCGTGGTTTTTTCGACAAGCTAAGGAATTCCTTTACAGTCAAGAGAAACCTTATTACTCGAACCTGTTTGCAAACATGCAACATTGCAATACTGACGTTATGAGCAGCGACTCTTCGGCAGTCTTAAGTTTTTTAATTCTCAGATTTTCATTCTGTTATTAGTGGATTTTCTTTCACTGCTATGACTGCTGGACAAAACTGGAAGTTGACTTTGTTCGCTCATGAGAGAGGTTTCAAGACATCTACATTGCAATTTTGTGATGCCATTGATTTTTGGTGCCACACATTGACCAAGATTAACCGTTTTCCTCTACCTGCAAAAAACCTTTGCTGCACGCATGTTTTTGCTTTATTCTGTTGCAAATAAGTTCTCAAAAACAAAAATAACTGTCTTAGACATTTTATAATTTCAAGATATGCTAATTAGAAATAATTGACAGGAATGGATAGATGTAACTGTTATGCAGGACATTTAGAGGTGTATAACATATAACAGGGATGCAATGGCGACATCCGTAAAGCATGCCAGGTATTATCCTCTTTTGACCTTTAACCGTTGCTTTCAAAATTGATCGATTTTAAACTAATTCTGTGAAGCTGTTTACTTTATTCAATTTTTGTCGTTCTATCGTTATTTTTTACAAGTAATGTAGAAATGTAAAAGTTTTAAGAGTTTTATTACTGTGATGTGATTGACATATGCTAATTAGATAAACCCAACTATGCACGTGTTTTGTTTTCTTTTCCTATCTTTGTATTTTGGTTGTTCAGAAATATATTTCCAAAAATAATCAAAAGGATAATTTATTTAACAGAATAGTTTAGAATTCTTTTTTATATCTTTGACAATAACAACCGTTAACAAATTAATTGCAAAATTCTTAGGTCTTAGCTTCTATTTCATTTTCATTTTCAAGGGTTATTTCCAAATGTACAATGAAAGACAATACAGTACAAAACAATGGCCTTAGTAACTATAAAATATATTGACAGTTTGGAAAGGGAACAAGCAAAAGCTAACAGCTTACTCTTCGCTTGCCCTTTACAATTTTTCAGAATAAGTTCCATAAAACCACTTCGGTACTGACAGTAATTTTAGAGTAAACAATAAAATGACCATGAGAGAATAAAGAACACATAAGAGCTGAAAATAATTGAACAGAGGCAATCGTCGATTTGTATTTTTAGCAAACTGTACAATTACACTCTTGTGGGTTTATTCAGTTCACGAATTTGAGAAATTTGATGGTTATAAGTAATCATATGTACAGATTTACAATTTGATTTACCAACGCTTAGTTTTGAGCATGGCAAAGTTGTTAATGTAGAGTAGTTTACATATTAAGTTATGCATAGCTAGAAATAAAATGCATTTTCAATTTTGCTTTGAAACAAGCTAAATTTGATAGAGATTTAAGGTCTTGGGGTAAGGAATTCCAAAGATTTACTCCTCTAATACTTATACAATGTTTTTTACGGTTAGTTCTTGAATACAACACCATAAAGTTTCCCTGTTGCCTTGTTACCCGCTCACTATTTACAATCTTGAACAACCGTTGGGCTGCATTTGGTAGGGCACATATATATGCTTTAAACATAATAATCAGAGTTTTAAAATTTACAATATCATAAAATTTTAGAAGCGAAGAATTATAAAATACCGTATTAGATTGTTCATACAGTCCCACACCATTTACAATTTTCACGGCTTGTTTCTGCAATCTGTAAATAGATTTTGTATTTGTAGTGTGTTTCCCCAGATCTCTGCACAATATGACAAATATGGAAGAAATAGAGAACAATATATCAAAAGAAGGGCATCAGCGTTGACCACATAACGTAATTGATACATAATTGCAACACAGTTAGATAAATTTTGCTCTGACTTTACTAATTTGTTCTTTCCAATTTAGGTTTTCATCTATAATCACTCCGAGAAATTTAGTTGACTGAACCTGGGATATTTTTTCCCTACCTATGGAAATAATCAGGTTGTTTTTTGATTTACAATGACTAAATACAATAAAATTGGTTTTGGAAACATTTAAAGAAAGCTTATTCAAATGGAACCACCTATTTAATTTTAATATTTCACCACTTATAGCCTCACACATATACTTAGTGTCATTACCTGCATAAAAAATGTTAGTGTCATCTGCGAATAGTATAAATTTTAAGACTTTTGAAACCTTTATGATATCATTAATATAAATAATAAATAATTTTGGTCCTAAAATGGAACCTTGGGGGTACCCCACACAGAACTTGCAACATACTAGAAATAGATTCTTCAATTTGAACATACTGTTGTCTATCGGAGAGATAGCTATTTAACCAGTTCTTTGCGATACCTCTTATACCATAAAATTCTAACTTTTGTAGCAATAAACCATGATCTATAGTATCAAACGCTTTTTTTAAATATATAAATACTCCTATAGTAGTTAATTTTTTATCGATTCCAGTTAGTATTTCACACTTTTCAATAAACTTGTTCAACCTAGTTTCAAACAGTTTTTCCAGAACCTTCGAAAATTGAGACAATAGAGACAAGGGTCTATAATTTGTGAAAGCACTTTTATCACCAGATTTGTACAGCGGTGAGACTTTAGCTATTTTCATTAGGTCAGGAAAAGTACCAGTCTTGAATGATAAATTACATATGAATAAGATTGGTTGAATAATAGTGGGGAAAATTTGTATTACTGTAGACATGGCAATGTCATCACTGTCTTTAGATACTTTGCTTTTAAACGCATTTACAACTTCTAATATTTCTTTTTCGTCAACACCAGCCAAAAACATCGTGTTGTTATTTCTGTCCCCCAAGTAATCAAAAATGTTTCCACCTTCAACGTAATCTATTCGTTTTGCTAATTTTGGTCCGATGTTAACAAAAAATTTATTAAACCCATTCACGATATCATTTCTACTAGATACCTCATTAACGTCTGAATCTTTAAATACATCGGGATAACTACCACTTTCTTGTTTGCGCTTAAGTACATTATTTAAAATTTTCCAAGTATACTTAATTTCCATAATGATTTTGCAATAGTTTGGTATAGTATTCCTTTTTGCAAAACTTTAAAATTTTATTAAGTTTATTTCCATACCTCTTGAATTTACTCTCTTTTGCAATTGTTCGGCATCTAACAAAATCTCTATGCAATTTATCACGTTTGCGACAAGCATTTATTAAGCTTTTAGTAAGCCAGGGCTTATGGGGATTGCTCAAACAATACGTCACTTTTCTTCGAGGACAATTTTTATTATACAATAACTTAAATTTAACGATAAAACTGTCGTAAGCCATATTCACATCTGAACAGGAAACAACATCTCGCCAGTCACAACTAGCGAGATCAAGTTTTAAAGCATCTAAAGCTTCGTTACTTAGATTTCTTACATATACGTGTTTTTTTAGGCTGTTTTATACCGCGATATTCACAAAAACAAAATATTCCTAAATGATCACTAATATCGCTTATAAGAAGACCACTTATACATTTAAAATCAATAACGTTTGAGAAAATATTATCTATAAGCGATGATGAATCACATGTTATTCGTGTCGGCTTGTTAATTAATGGGAATAAACCATGGCTGTAAAGCAGATCAGTAAAACTCTGTGTACCCATATGACTCTCGCTGTTAAGAAGGTTGATATTAAAGTCCCCACATAGAAAAATGGATTTTTCCTTAAAATTTCCAAATAATTTACCTAAATAATCGTCACATTTATCAATATCTGAGCCGGGAGTTCTGTATAAACACGAAACAACAATATTTTTTGAATGCTTTACTTCAATTTCTACCGTAATGCATTCTAATAAATCGTCTAGTGACACTGAAAAACTTTCACATGTTTTAAATTGAACATCAGAGTTAATGTACAGAGCCACTCCACCCCCTTTTCTGTGTTTACGGTTTACTGAAATTAGATCATAACCTTTTATACAGTATTCTGATCAGATGTCATTGTCACTTAGCCACGATTCCGAAACCGTTATAATATGGAATTTCCTGTCTAAGCTGTCAATGTTGTCCAATAACTTTTCATAATTTGCCTTAAGACTCCTGGTATTAAAGTGAATGATGGAGAACCCTAGTACACACTTTATGCTATATTCAAACTCGTTAGCTGTATAATATTTACATTCGTTTAACCTATCATTGAAAAAATTGCTGTCGGGATCGAGATCACAATCAAAATCTGAGTTTTTATAGTCTGGATTCTCAAAACAGTCATATGTTTTACAACTATTATACAAGGTGAACAGATTCTCATTTATGTTTATATCATTGTGCATGAATAAGAATTCTTCGTCGTCAATACCGGAGAAGGGGAAGGCTTCATTACAATATTTGCAGTATACTGGGTTGTTTTTTTCTAATTTGGGTCTGCAGGACATTTTTTACGATTCCAGTGCACTTACGATGGAGAAATGCCTTGCATAAATTACATTGTACAAAAGTACCTTTAATTAGCTGTTAACAAACAGAGCATGTAGGGTTTACCATTTTACAATTAACAGTAGTAACACACTCTAAATAAACGTAGATTCAAGCTTGAACACAAACGAGATACAAGTATTCTTGAGCAGTAGTACCTACTTTCATTATTACCTTGTCGATAGCCAGACAAATGTTTAGCTATGTTCGCGTCAGATACAATGAAGTCCAGCATTAATTCAAGGACAGAACCCAAAGCTTGAGAGCATAAAGTTAGAAACACGTTATTAGACCTTTAGTGCACTGATATATTAACGATTCTGGGTGTGTTGTTGTTGTTGATCTCCAAATCCATGTTTCGCAAATTCCTTCATGTCATGTATAATGTGGACTCTTGCTTCATCCACCTCACCGACTGTTTTTATGAAGATTCGACAGTTCCTTGTCCATGTTCCTTGAATAAGTCCTTCCTTTTTTAGTGCTCTTGCTCTTCGGGAAATTGCCTGGTTTTTGGCAGTTAAATGTTCATTAAGATATACTTGTGTGCCTTTTAACTTCCTAGCTGATCTGAGGATGCGCACCTTCGTCTTGCGATTTACAAACCTAACGACAATGTTAGGTTTTGCATCCTTTCGTTTTGGCTTAAGTGTATGACAGGCCGAGATCTCTGCATTCTCTACTTGGATATCGTGTTTGCAGAGGAAGTCGACAACCTTGTCTTCAAGATTTGCCAGTTCCGTTGCAGGAGCGTTTTCCTGATCTTCCTCTGAGAGGCCCGAGTTTGCTGCCCTTGCGTACGACTTGTGTTTAGTGACTAAGCCTTGATAAGAGGTTTAATTTGGACAACATTGATCTGAAGTTTGAAGATTTGCCGGCTGTGGGTGTTGAATAGCATATTTAGCCTGATACATTTCAGATTCGTGCTGTACTGAAACACCAACCTATAACGCGGAGAGAATTGTTGCCCACTACCTGCCTTGCACAATCCTTTAAGTTTTAGCTCTTTTGATTTGTTTGGTAAACGCCTTCTTTAAAACTTTGCATTGCAGGAACATGCGTGGGCGAGGAAATTTGGATAAAGTACCTGTAAAGTTGTGTGGAACTTGAGAATATTTCTGTCCTTCGTCATTCAGGCCAAAGATCTTTGACTTTGTTGAAATACAGTTCCGTTATTTTTGCATAGCCTTTTAAGCAAGTTATTGTTGTCGCAGTTATTTTTTATGATTGAAACTACACCTGTCCTTTGTTTGGGGAAATCTATCAAACCAATCACTGTACCTAAATTAGAGGTGGCAGTGAAAATGGCTCGAAGGATCGAGTCTGAATCGGTTTATGATGATGCCAAACATTATTAATGGACAGACAGTAAAGTCGTGTCAGGGTATATATCAAACCCTCCCAAGGAATTATATATTTAGGTCGAATCGAGTAGTTAAACGCAGCTGACAAAGCACCACGATGTTGTTTGGCAGAAGATCTACGCAACTCAAAATTGCTTTGTGGCTCGGATTTCTTGTTTACCTTCAAGGCTGAGTTAGTCGTTTCCGATGATGGCACACGAGGTAAAGGCAGTTACATCTTTTGTCATTGTAGCTTGGGAGGATTTGGCATTAGCAGGTTCACGGGCATTAAAACTGGCCTTAGTACTGTTGCGGAAAGATGATTTAAAATGTAAGAAGTATTCTCGGAAGTCTACTAGGCGCTCGGTTTCTATGCATGATCCATCTCGTTGGAGAGCTTGGTTACCACTGACCCAGAAACAGCAAAAGTGGTGTAGCAGTCAGCACAAAAAATCATTATTTTCATCTTCCCACATATCACAGAAAATTGTTAGAAATTATTAGTTCTAAGTTCAATAATGAAATAATGACAACTTAAACAGGAAAGAACAACGTAAAGTGAGAAGTCCAAAGAATTTTTTTTCAATTTTGTATTTATTTTCTCAAAACTACCTTATTCTTTAAACAGTATATAAATTATACCTTGAGTTTATCAAAGAATAGCAGATTAAGTGAGAATAATATAATAAGTTTAATTGTGGATACATAACTCCAGACCACCTCACTCTTCAATTGAAAATAGAACAATCCTACTCAAAGTTAGATAATCGACTAACATCAAACCAGAGACGTTCTCGTTCTCGTAAAGAAGAAAAGCTAATTTGTACATTTTAAATTTTAATTCTAATTTTGATATTCAAATGTACCTTCATGCCGCTTATTTACTTGTCTTGATGTCTGCAGAATGCGATTTCTGCACTCGCCGGTCACTCTTTTGACGTAAGCACAATATCCTACTTGAGAAAGTTTTGAATTCAAGTGAATCTAGTAAATATTTTAATAAGGCGTACTTATTCATCACACTATTTATTCTCAAGCACATAACTGGACAGGGTTGGTCATGGTCGTATTTCATTCAAAAGCTGTTTCAGCATAAAACGAGCAGCAAACACTTATGTTCTAGTCTAATCCCTTCATTTTGAACAGAAGGCACAATTTTATGGTCTGAAGTGCTAGAAAAAATGCTTAATTGTTTGAAGTGTTGAATAATATACTTTTCATCCGTGATATTACGGGGTTGCACCTGGATTTGTCATGAATATATCATACGATACCCAGGATCCAGGAAAATCTAGAACAACTATACCTAGGCAAGCGTTTCCTCTGTAATGCTGTGCATGTCGCCTAGCATGAATATTTATTCTATCAGCAACAGCGTTAGGGTATGCACCACTGCTAGAACCGCTACAAAATGTTATGTAAAAACGATCTCTTGCCCATGTACGTGCTTTTTCCATATTTTCTTTCATGCCATCTATCTTTCTATTGATATCATTAGGTAAGATGGTTGCGACATGCCAATCGTCCTTTACGTTTTGTGCGTCAAAAGATATTCCAGTTGATCCGTTGAATCGTCGCATAAGCACGATCTTACCCCTCACCTCTCCCAGCGTAGGAATGTAGTTTCCTTTAAAGAACAGATTCTCGTCGTAACATCTCAGGTAGTCATCAAAAACTTGTTGGTACGTTTTTTGGTTATTTTCGCTCGTATGTTCATCTCTAACACTCATGATAACTGTTTCGCTAGAGTTGCACTTCAAAAATTCACAAGTTGGTCTTAGTGCATCATGAAAATTGGCATATTGGTAGACTACCCCGTGGTGGATGTGTAATCCATCATTGAAATGACGACATCGAATATCTACGAATCTAATACCAGCCTTGTACTGGTTAAACAAACTCATAGACTGGCAGCAAACTAAAGGTCCTCCGTGAAAGGCCATTGAATCGTGTGTTCCAGGTATTGAAATGTCTTTAAGACTTTGGGAATCTGGAATTCCATTCATCCATCTAGACCAATCTTCACAGATTGAATCACCTCCAAAACATTCACCAGCAGTACTTGTTTCCGCTCCCATGACGTCTTCAGGATAACAAATAAAACACACCTGAAATAATAAATAAATTAATTTATAGTTAGTTAAGTTTTATTATATAGCTAAAGGACTATACCTGGATTGGTATTCTGCTCTGTCCTTATATTTAAGGTTAGATTAGAGATTAGATGGTTCATCCTTAATTTTTATCCTTATTTTTCAAAGACTTTGTTATAGGTTTGAGGATAGAGCAGAATAGCTTTTTTATACTTACTTTTTTAAAATAAGGGCAGGTCAGAATACCACTCCTGTAAACAAAATGATAAGGAAACGTAGAGGACAGCATTTACTGTGCGGCGCTCTAGAGGCGTATGAATTTTAATCAGTATTTTTACATTTCAGAGGCAGAGCTTGACTTGAAACTATCCCAAATCCAACTTTTTCCCGCACAAATGGTATATATTTTGGTAAATTTAACATTTGTTATTAATTCGTTTTATTCTCCTTGATCACGGTAATATAATCAATTCACCCTCATTTCTGCTAATGGAAGCAAAGATGACTTCACGAAAAATTGAAAAACTAGTCAGTATTGCATCAGAATTTGATTTTGTTAACACAAGATGTAGAACACAAATAAACTTCCAAGATCAATTTGATACCGAATGCAATAACCATGATCAAAATTAGATGATTCGAGATATCAATGCATTGCAAATAACTGCCAACTGGTAAATTCCTGCCTGGCAAACGCCTTTTGAGACCTTTTCAAGGACACAAAAACCCTTGAAAACAATTCCCCCACTAGTTTTCTTGCACGGCCATGTCTATTGAAGTAAATAACAAGTAAAATAAAAAAACGCCTCAGTTTTGCACAGCTTCAGCTTAGGCTTTTTTCTTTCTTTCTTTCTTTCATTCTTTCTTTCTTTCTTTCTTTCTTTCTTTCTTTCTTTTACATACCTTGAACAGTCAGATCAAATCGTCTGCCTTTTCTGTATTGTCTTGTACATTTTCGTCCTTAGAAGTTACGGATAAACTCTTCAATGATCTTTTTTACTTTTGAAAATTGAAAATTTTTGACAATAACATAAACCCTCTTCTTGGTGTATAGAATATTCAGCAATAAAATTATTTAATATTTTTTAATTTTTGATTAACCATTGAAGAAGTGAAGAACTTATGGTTTCTTTGTTATGTATCCATAGACGCGTTGCTAACAATAATTATATCAGTTCGACTTAGATTGAGCCCCTGATACAACTGTTATATATTACAAATCAATATCGTTTCATGCAGGCTGTATTCAATATTACACCAGGCTTGGTGTGAGAAGATTAAACAGTAGGGTGAAAAGGACAGTTCTGGGTCACTTGATGACGTCATACTGTCTGGAAGTGACGTCATCATGTCTGGAAGTGACGTCATCATGTCTGGAAGTGACGTCATACTGTCTGGAAGTGACGTCATCATGTCTGGAAGTGTTGTCTGGACCGGAAGTGACGTCATCATGTCTGGACCGGAAGTGACGTCATCATGTCTGGAAGTGACCTCATAGCGTCTGGACCGGAAGTGTTGTCTAGACCGGAAGTGCTGTCTGGAGTGGAAGTGACGTCATCATGTCTGGAGCGGAAGTGACGTCAGGATAAGTGTAAGGATAGGCGCGGCCCTCCATGACGTGATAATGACGTCATGATGACGTCATACTGTCTGGAGCGAAAGTCTGGAGCGAAAGTGGTTTGGCCGAGTCAATCATCATGAAGCCAACGCACTCCACCTGTCAATCAGTGTAACCATGGCAACAGAGCCTAAAAAGGTCGACCCCCCCCCCCTAGGACAGACTATGTACCGACCCCCCCCCCCCCCTAGGACAGACTATGTACCGACCCCCCCCCCCCCCAGGGAAAGACTATGTACCGACCCCCCCCCCCCCAGGACATACTATGTACCGACCCCCCCCCCCTCCTCCCCCCCCCCTAGGACATACTATGTACCGACCCCCCCCCCCCCCTAGGACATACTATGTACCGACCCCCCCCCCCCCCCCCCAGGAGAGCAACAAAAACTTTTGCCGAATCAGCATGATGAAATCGTTGATTCAGCATGATAAAATCGTATATAAGTGTGGTGTCTCAAGGCTCAGACACCGTCAGACATTGTCAGACATCGTCAGACACATCATGGATAACACACCAGCTATCATCATTGATGACTTAACAGCGTTTCAAGCGAATGAATCTGTTTGCATCTGGGTAAATATGCGTGATGAAGCTGAAGCAGCTGATATTACATATGCTTTGGAGGAGGTGCTACAATTTCCAACTCAGATCACTGTAGTGAAGCCTGACGTAGTAATTACATTTATGTGGAACAACCGCATAGTAACACTGACTCAACGATACTGCAAGTGTCAAGTGTGGTTGGAATATGAGGGACAACCCCATAACTGCTGCTGATATATACTAAAATATTTCGGGCCCTTTTAAGGGCCATCCTATATTATGAAATGAAGCAAAACATGTCTGTGTGTGTGTGTGTGAGAGAGAGAATACATTTTATCACATTTCAGGTCTAGTTGGCGGATGAATACCATTTGGCGGATGAATACCATTTGGCAGACCAATTAACTTCACCATCAGTTAACTTCACCGCTAGATGTCTCTGCTGTATAACAGCTGTACAACTTCACAACTGTAAGTGAGACATTCATATACACAAGTAAAATTCTGCTGAGTCAGCAATTTTAACATTTTGGAACAAGTTTGAAAAGTTACACACCATATTTTGATTACATGGAAGTAGCATAAAAGCATGAATGAAACATGTCAACTAGTCAACTAGTGATACATTCTGCTGAGTTAACACACCATTGAAGTGGTATAAAAGGAAGAGTGAAACGTATATTTTACTTCATTTCAGTTCCAGCAGTTGAAGAAGCAACAACGATGGCAACAGTCTACTGTCATGATTGTGATGTGACATTTCCATCTCTGGAATTGTTCGTGACACACACATGCAAACCAGCTAGGATGAAACGTGCTCATGAAGAGCTTGTTGAGCAGATTGAAGCCAAGAGACGAAAGACCGTACAAGATGGTGTTGACAGACCTGATCCAGTCCTCTGCTGTAAATGCGTCAAGATATTTTCATCTTTGGATGCATTTGAGACACATGCATGTGCTGAGATGGAAAATGTGTCTCATGAAGAACAAAGAAAGAAAGAGACAGGACAAATAGGCAGAGGCAGAAGAGTGAGTCTTGGTGAAAACGCGCAGGAAAGACGGTTTGAGCCTGAAGATGGATCAGATTTGCTACTTGAAATGCGACAACAAGAGAACCGAATCAAGAGACATTTGCTAGAAACGTTAAACCGTGGTATGAAATGGTACATTGTCGTGCATGCACGCTTCAAGAAAATGACACCAAATGTTGAAGGCGTGATGGTAGAACAAGTGGATAATGCCTTCATCAGTAGTCCAACGTATGCAGCATACAATCCAACGGATATTGAGAAGGACTTGCCAGAAGCCTATAAAGAATTGTTTACCAGGTTTGATGAACATGAGCGACAAGGTTCTGGCTGGGTGTTGGATAACATATTATTCATTGAAGTGCATACAGCTACGTCAGCGCCACTGGAAGCAAGCAGTTTTATCCCACTACCGAAGAAAGTACAGAGTACAAAGGCGGTGTTAAACATTCAGAATAAAGACAACAAGTGCTTCTTATGGTCTGTACTGGCTCACCTTCACCCTTCAACAAACAGTCCTTGCCGCGTGAGTCATTACACACCATTTGAGAACGAATTGAAGGTGGAAGGCATGACATTTCCAACACCGATTACAGACATTCCAAAGTTTGAAAAGGAGAATGATGTGTCCATTAACGTGTTTGGATATGAACATGATGTCGTTGTTCCCATACAACTCAGCCGAAACACCAGCGCGAGAGAAATCAACTTGCTTTTGATTAGCAATGACAAGACAAGACATTACTGCCTCATCAAGAATTTCAGCAGACTGATGGCTTATCGATCAAAACATGATGGTGCAACTTTTTATTGTTTCAACTGTCTTCACGGGTTTAGGCGACAAGATCTGTTAGACAAGCATCGTGAAGTGTGTGGCAAGCATGGAGCACAACGTTTATCATTCCCCAAGGAACCCTTCATCAAGTTCAAGAATGTAGCCAAACAACAGCGAGCGCCGTTTGTCATTTATGCGGACTTTGAATGTTTCACGAAAAAGCATGAAGGAGACAAGTATCAACATCATCGTCCAAACAGCTTTGCCTATGTGGTTGTCAGCCAATATGATACACGTGCGCCAGTCCTATATCGAGGCGATAATGCTGTGAAAGTCTTTTTAGACCATATGGTGAATGAGCGTGATCGTATTGTGCATGGTCTACAGCAGAAAAAGAAAATGGTCATGACTCATGAAGATGAAGAGCATTATAAGAACGCCACAGATTGCTACATTTGTCATGAGCCTCTAGGAGCAGATCGTGTGAGAGATCATGACCATATCAATGGCAAATACCGCGGAGCTGCACATAGTCAATGCAATTTGCAATTTCGATTTCGAAAGGATAAGCAGGATGTTGAAGATTCTTTCATCATTCCTGTCTTTTTCCACAATTTACGAGGCTATGACAGCCATTTGATCATGGAAGAAATTGGAAAGTTCAAAAACGAAAGGATTACAGTCATTCCCAACACCGTTGAGAAATATATTGCATTCACCATGAGCAATCTGAAATTTACAGACAGCTTTCAGTTCATGAGTACTTCTCTACAGAAGTTGGTCTCCAACCTGGCAGCAGAAGGGAAAGACAACTTTTATCACATGACGTCACACATTCACGATAGCGACCAACAAGAGTTACTGTTGAGAAAGGGAGTGTACCCTTATGATTACGTGGATGAGCCATCCAAGTTTGCTGAAACACAACTGCCGTCCAAGGACAAGTTTTACAGTCTACTCAGTGAAGAAGACATTAGCGATGAGGATTATGCGCATGCGCA
Organism: Protula sp. h YS-2021; assembly: GCA_949752745.1. Taxonomy (NCBI): domain Eukaryota; kingdom Metazoa; phylum Annelida; class Polychaeta; order Sabellida; family Serpulidae; genus Protula; species Protula sp. h YS-2021. The sequence goes on from OX457033.1 coordinate 36,652,872, forward strand.
GAAGGTGTGGGAGACATTCCACTGTACTACATTTGGCGAATACCATGACTTGTACCTGAAATCAGATGTGTTGCTGCTGGCTGACGTGTTTGAAAACTTTCGTCACGTATGTCTCAACACGTATGAATTGGATCCTGCTCACTACTATACAGCGCCAGGACTGTCGTGGGATGCCATGTTGAAAGCGACAAAGGTGAAATTGGAATTGATCAACGACATTGACATGTACCAAATGGTTGAACAAGGTTTACGTGGAGGAATATCTGTCATCACACACAAGTATGCGAAAGCAAATAACCCCTACGTACCAGATTACGATCCCACGAAACCAACCAACTACTTGACTTACCTGGATGCAAACAACTTGTATGGCTGGGCTATGTCGCAAAGCATGCCGGAAAGTGGATTTATGTGGGTGAGCGAGCCAGAATCCATTGACTTTATGGATGTGGATGAAGATGATGAGATTGGCTACATTTTAGAAGTGGATTTGGAATACCCATATTCAATCCATGATCATCATAATCACTATCCAGTGGCTCCAGAACGGAAATGTGTGAAAGTGGGAGAATTGTCAAAACATAGTCAGAAGCTACGGAAAGATCTAAACATGAAAGGTAAACCTAGTGAAAAGCTCATTCCCAACCTGTGTGACAAGAAGAAATATGTGCTTCATTATAGAAATTTACAGCAATATGTCTCACTGGGATTGAAAGTCACGAAGGTGCACCGTGCCATCATGTTTGCACAGAGCAAATGGTTGGCAAAATACATCTCCTTGAACACGGAAAAGAGAAAGTTGGCCAAGAACCCGTTTGAGAAAGACTTCTTCAAATTGATGAACAACTCGGTGTTTGGCAAAACCATGGAAAATGTAAGAAAGCGCATGAATGTGGAACTTGTTCACCAGGAAAAGCGGTTCAAGAAACTTGTGGCCAAACCTTCCTTCCACAAATTTAGAATTTTCAACGAAGATTTAACCGCGGTACATTTACGCAAAGTGGATCTGCTTCTGGATAAACCCATTCAAGTTGGGTTCACCATTCTCGACCTCAGCAAGGTGCTCATGTTCCACTTTCATTACAACTACATCATGACCAAGTATCCCAACGCCAAACTCTTGTTCAGCGACACCGACAGTCTATGTTATGACATAGAAACGGAAGATATATACAAAGACATGCAGGAAGATGCTGACTTGTTCGACACAAGTGACTATCCGCCAGATCATTTCCTACATTCCAACGTGAACAAGAAAGTGCTTGGGAAAATGAAAGATGAGACGGCGGGCATTCCCATTGAAGAGTTTGTTGGACTTCGGCCGAAAATGTATAGTATGATGTATGGTGGGAAAGAAAAACGTACGGCCAAAGGCATCACTCGCGCGTGTCAAAGACGGATGAAACATCAGCAGTATAGAGACAGTTTGTTCAACCAAACGCAAACGATGACTACAGGGCACATCATTCGAAGTCATAACCACCAGATCTTCTCGGAGAAGTTGAGGAAAGTGGCTCTCTCTCCCTTTGATGACAAGCGATATGTGATGAGTGATGGCTATTCCACTTTGGCGCATGGGCATTACAGTATATAAGGGGGAGACACTTCAACTTGAGAGTTAGTTGTGGTGTGAACACTGAAGCGTCAACATGAAAAGATCTGCACCAACGGATATGGATACTCTAGCAGATACGGTCAAAGACATGAAAGTGAAACATCCTGATACTACCATTAAGAAATTAAAAGTGGAGACGACGGTACCAACACCACAGTCGTGGGATGGAATGCTTTCTCTAGGCAATGGAAAGTATATCAAGATTATGAAACAAAGTAATGAAGGTGTGGTAAACATTCGCAAATACCTCAGAGATGAGGGGACTGGAAAAAACCGTCCAACGAAAAAGGGTATCTTGCTGACAATACCTGAATGGAAAATGATGAAGAAGCAGGTGAAAGAAGTGGATAAAAGGCTTCGCAGACAAGACGACAAGTCATAACAAGGTAACAATCATGAATGCACTCATGCTGAACGGTGGTGTTTACCTTACTGTCAATGAGAGGAATGAAGTGATACTAGATTCTAAGACAAGTTATCATCTGTTTAAACCTGAAGTGTGGAAAGACTTTAAAAACATACCACTTGAACCTGGGTTTAAACGTAGACTTGAAAATAAAGTGGAAGTGACAGTGGCTGAATATGATTCTAACATACGTGTAGAAATCTGTAGAAATCTTTTACAGGATTATCCAAAGGATTATAAGGGAGTTGTGCCAGATACACCATATACAGATTTGATCCTCTTTGATATCAAGAACTGGCGCGCAGTCTTACGATTCCTAGAAGTGATACAACATCCACTCTTCACCATCTTGCGAGCATAAAAAAAAAACGTCTTTGCAGACAAGGAGACAGCTCATAGTTCATCTGACTGTTGAACGAGATGGAAGACTTTTTAACGGAATATAAACCAATTACGCATGGGTTCTCATATCTGAGAAACGAATATGATGACATTGTGCTAAGACATTTTGGACAGTATCTCGTCCTATCACTTGATGACCAATCCGTGTTGAAAGACCATCTAGAGAAGTTCAGGATACCTGGCTTTCTCCTGGCAGTCTCAAATGAATTAGAAGTGCGTGTGACTGAGAACTGCTTAGACGTGTTTATACAATTTCGCCAATATGACGAGCTTACAGAAAACTATGACTACATCACCCTCAACACAGTGGAATGGAACGCGTTGTTACAAGCATTGGATTGGAAAGAACCTAACGCTTGAATTCAAAGAAACAGAAATATGGCTTACACGAGGCATCAAATCCATTGAGCTGACACAACCTATGCGTGTGATGGACATTGACTTAGAAGAAGGATATGAACTGAAACTGTCTGAACATGTAACTGTGAAAGTGATAAAGTTTGGTGATGTGTATTATGTGAGCTTTCATAGCATTTACAAACATGAATGTAATGTCTATGATACCTATATCAATTTAGATTCTAATGAATGGTATTCATTGATGAATGTATTGAAAAATGAATGTGTTTGTAAATAAAAAGTTTGTAAATAGTGTAAATAGACTTTGTAGTTAAGAGTTTGTAGTTAAGAATTTTGTAAATAGTGTAAATAGTGTAAATAAAAGTTTGTAAATAGTGTAAATAGAATTTGTAGTTAAGAATTTGTAAATAGTGTAAATAGCGTTTGTAGTTAAGAGTTTGTAAATAGTGTTTGTAAACTTTGTAAATAGTGTTTGTAAACTTTGTAAATAGTGTTTGTAAACTTTGTAAATAGTGTTTGTAGTTAAGAATTTGTAAATAGAACACAATAAACAAGACAGTTGTTTGAAACTTGATTTGTTTTATTTAACAACAACAACAACTTAACTAATATAACAACAACAACAACTTAACTAATATAACAACAACAACTTAACTAATATAACAACAACAACATTAATAAAACAATGGTTTATAATGTCTATATACAAAATCCTTTACAATAAAATCACCATCCTTTCTTTTTAATATATTCACAATATCAAACATACTCTGACCTCGAGCTCTATGCAATATATAATAGACACAATAAAAACCACATGACGATGATATTGGCGTTTGTAATGAGATAGAATTATACATATAGTCATTTCTTAAAAACATGTCTAAACGATCATCGAGAGGGAACAGTCCATAAGAGTCAAAATATTCCACAGGGTCTTTATCATAATACACTGCCACCCAATGTTCTCCTGGTTCATCTTGATCGTCTGTGTTGATCACATAGGCGCCGCGTTGTAAAGACGGTAACTGATCCATGGCAAACACGCCTTGAAACAAGTCTTTGGTCATGACATCATGACTCAATATGGCATCAATCTGCTTCGTGTTCATGACTGGTAGTCGAATTGGATGCTGCGATTGGCACTGATCTCAATAATGTTGTCAAATTCAGCATAGACAATGACATTGATGGTAGGTTGCAAAGCCCTAGCAAAGTTCATTTCTAGCCGCAAATTCCCATGCTTGATCAGGGGGAAATGATCATCACCATCATAATCCGGTGTTAAGTCAAACGAAAATAAAGCATAACCTCTAGGCCAATCTTCCCGTTTTATAATGGAACTTTTCTCACCATTCAACCGATCAAACGATTTGTAAAGCGTTTCAAAAGCGTTCAGGTATTTGTTCTGTGTAATGTCAAGCTTGAGAGGTTTGGATAGAACTGGTTCACCATCCGTGTACAGTTGCATATAGTCCAGATTAAAATGATCAAAATTGTATGGATTCCTCAATACTGATCCACCAAAAGCTTCATTATGAACCAGACCAATGACAATACGATTTGGTAATTGACCCAAAAAGATGTTATCTTTCACAAAAGACTGAAATCCTGCTGGAATGGCCAAGACTTTACATTCTTTTCTAGTGATGATGATCTTGGCAGGACTTTTCATCAATGCATCTGCATGTCCTAACTGAATACCTGGACTCACCCTCACTTTGCGAATGGTTAAAAATGCCTCTTTCACTTCTACCTTATAGGTATTATTTACAGCCATCAATACATAGTCATCTTTTTGTCTATGGAAACGCAATTTCAAACTGATGCCATTCGGAAGATAACGATCCTGCTCAAACAAATCTATCCTTAAACCACCTGTCAGCATAACATCACGGCTAAGACGTGTATGCAAATAACGATTATGTAAACCATTGTTTCCTTGCTCAGCCAAGTCGCCACCCTCAACATTGACATGAAATCCTGGTACATATTGTTCATGATTAGGTCTTTTCACCTCATGACTATTCATCGACCCAGCAGTATCCTTGTACATGAGACGCATAGAGCGCTCAGAATGCAGACTTTCTTCCGAATCATGGATGAGATGAGAGATAATGCTGGTATAACCATGAGTATTGTTGCTATGCGAAACCAAACGATCATTCAGAAACAATTCAATATTAGACCATAGCCCATTAAACACATCATTGATGCAAGAGACATTATCATCTGCGCCACACGCTGTTCCATCGGCCTTTAGAATGCGACATACAATATGAAGTTTGCTGTTCTTTAAATCCAGATATTCTTCTGTACTCGCAGGAATGTAGAATTCTATTGGAGCGCCTTCTCTAATGCTTGTAAGTGGTTGATAGTCAACATTATAACTTTTCTCTACAGCAGTTTGCGTTGGTGGTACGTGAAACCATTCCAATGGAGAAAGACTACATTCACACGAATGATTATGAATGAGAGACATGATTTCAAAAGATATCTTTGCGATATTTTGATGTTATCCGTCTGGCTGTTTTTCGTCTTCTGGCACGTTTCGTTGGTTGCATACGCTTTTGTTCACCAAACACACGTTCTGCTACTCGACCCGTCACATCTTTCGCGACATTCTTTGCAGCCTTCTTAAGATGTGGCGCAACGATCTTAGCCCCAGCCTTAAGTAGTGGAATAGCTTTGCGAGCCAATGATCCCAGTATGGAACCAATACCATCGCCATATTGGATTCGCGCTCCTTTGAATCCTGGTAATTCCCCGCCCACTTGACGAAGAAAATGGTTGCGATATGCAGACGGATCGTGTGTGTAGGCTTTCATATTGCTTTTGGTCGAAAATGAAGTTTACAGATCACCTTTCCAGTTTGAAATGGAACAGTATGGCCTGTGTCGTCCTTTATATTCATTTCTATCACGTCAAATTTGGACGTGTTTACAGGAACATAATGCGGTTCGCCGTACGTTTTCATGATAATATCACCATCATGGCCTTGTATCCCAACAGAACGTAGCAAAGGAACATAATAATCCCCAACAACTTGTGGTTCACAAATGCTACAATACACATACAGTGTATAAAATCCCTGTTTCACATCCGCTTTATGTTCAGCTGCACACGCTTCAGTATACCATTGCTCTGGGATAAATCCTAAAATCTCAGCTAATCCAGTGGAAAAGGACACTTCAAGACCATCATCGAGAAATAGAAACACACGTCGTCTAATTTTATCATACTTTAACCGAATAGGTTGTTTCGGGTCATCGGGGTTAGCCGCTTCTTCATTGACTGCCTCACATAGCTCTTGTATGGTTCTATAGTACCCATAAGGAATATTAACATGCCAAATGCCAAATGTATCTATTTGTCGATACCCAATAGAATAGTTCATGCCCTGTCTCATCGTTGTCCATGTATGTGGATATTGAATTTCAGCTAAAGCCACTTCATATTTTCCATTCAGATAGATGGTTCGAGGCATACGAATTTGATAATTCGAAGCCTTGTTGTTGGGATAATAGGTCATACTCGCATTGCTAGGCAAAGTGATGTAAAAGCTTGTCGACTCCATGATGCTAACTAAATGGTATAGCTGCGTTGACGTTGTCTATATACTTCACGATAGCGCGCGCCATTCGAAAAAGTATGCCAAATCTCATCCTCATTCACATGGTCTTTTATTTCTCCTTCACAACACGCGCTTGTACATCTTATTTTCACAGGAATAGTTGGTTTATCTTCTTGGCAACAACAACATAGCTCTTTCAGCCATGTTAAAAATTTTCCCATCCTTCACGAAACTGTCTTTGTTGACGTTGTTTCATTTCTGTTGTAATGTCGTCACGAGTGGTCTTTTTACTAAACATTGTTTTTGGAATATTCGCATCTACAATTTCCTGGATAAACGGATGCCAACCATGTGGTGGTTTGACTCGTTCTTTTCTTCTTGTCGCCACCAATGCTTCTTTCATCAAATCAACCATGTTGGAATTTGCTATAATATCGCCCGTTTTCAACACAAGTTCATTCTTCTCTGTCCATTTTACACCATGTTTCTTCAGTTCGGCTAAAAGTTGTAGTACTTTTCCATGATAGATAGGTTGAAAATGACTTAACACTAGCTTTTCTGGCTTTTCAGGTGGTGATGATGATGATGAGGGCTTTTGCTGTCTAGACTGACTTGTTCGTAAATGACGACCAAGAAGTTGAGACATTTCAATAACCTTTTCACGCGTTCGCTTCCCACGTAAAAGTTTATTCACTTTCGTTTTGATTTCACCATCATGTTTCTTTTCTAATAACAGTTTGTATTCATATTCAGGAATGAGGACCATTTTCATCGTATGTTTCATTTTAGCAGCAGTTTGGCTAACAAGGGCAATGCCAATCTAGCAATAACTCCAATGAATCCTCCTTTCTGATTAATCAACTTCTTTTTTCGTCGAAGGGATATCTTCTTATCTGCTAGAGTACGTAGCGTATGACGTTCACGTTTAAATTCCTTAAACCGTTTTGAGCTTAAGGGTAAATGTCCTTGCAATATATTCAAACAAATTTCAAACAAGCTTGTTAATTCCTCCTTTGTAGCTTGCTGTAGCAAGGATTTACGTCGTTTAGGCCCACTGCGTGCAAGCAAGTGAAGAAACGGCTGGTTCGCTCGAATACGTTTAGACATCTTGACTGCGAATGGTCAAATGACTTGGTTCTTGTTCATACACTGCTTTATCAATATATACATAATGTGTATCTTTTGGTAAAATGCCTGTACGAATACGTAGTTGATCATTTGTCTTTGGTTTTAAATCAATGAATAAATAACCATGAGGTTTGCTAGTAGCATCTTGATAGGCTTCTATGAGAAATTGAGATCTTCTAGGATACATTTGCCGCGCCAATGTACTAATTTGTTGACTGTCTCTCGGATTTTTAAACAGAATGATATAATGTGTATTCAAACTAATATTTCGCATCTCTTTCCCATGATGGAATAAATTATGCACAATAAAAATAATGCTTAGATTTTGATGACTGCTGCCAACACTAAAGAGACGTGTCATACGCTCATCACTATGGCATTTCGTCATTAAGTCATCAATGATAAGTAAGTTTGGTTTCTTCGGGTTAAAACGCTCTTCAATGTCATCTGGAATGCCTTGGTAAAATTCCACGCCTTTCATTCCCTTGTACAAAGGCTGATCTGCTGCATAGAGCCATAAAATGCTTTTTGGAGAGGGTTGAATCAACTTTTGTTCTAGAATTTCCTTCACCAGAGACGTTTTGCCACTGCCTGTAGGTCCAGAGACTAAACATGTAAATGGATGCTTCATTGTTGAATGTCTGTTTCTTTCACCCAACTGTTAAACTTGTTTGGCCAACCTAACCACTTGACAAATAATTCTTTCACACCTCGTCTTTTACGTGTTTTCAAGACTTTTTCAATTCTATAAATAGATTCAATATCTTTGGTCACTTTCTGCAGTTCTTCTTCATAGAAATGACCATCAATATCTTCGTCTAAAAAGTCTTTCACACGATATAAATGTATTCCTTGCTTCTTACAACGATGTGTGACAATGAAGACTTCTTGCGTCCATTTGATGTGATAATCCCGTTGAAACACATATTTAATGTGAGAAATGCGAACATGATCACCAATGTTAAATTTGTACTTCTTCTTCTTCTTAGGTTTCAATTTCAGTTTGTCGACATACATATACTTCCACACTTTTGATTCGTTGTCTTTACGAATCTCGGCTGGAGCATATTTATTAGGAAGAGAACCATGAGGTCTATGGTTGTAATTGTACACCAAGTCTGGAAGAATGTCTAAGTAACGGTAAGTTTGATTATGTAGAAAATACCGATACATCATTCCCTTTAGAGTACGAATGACTCTTTCAGCAAAGTTAGCTTTGGTTTCATTCTTTGTGGTATAAGCATGAATGCCTTCTTTCTTCAAAAATGCTTTTACCCATCTGTTTTTAAATTCTGTTCCTTTATCAGACCTTAGAGTTCGCGGTCTTCGTCGTGTGTCATGAAAAATCTTTTGGAAAGCTTGTATGACGCTGGTATGTGATTTATTAGGTATTGGCTGTACCCAGACATATTTGGAAAACACATCAATGACAATGAGTAAAAAGCGTATGTCATCATTATAGGGAGCTATGTTTCCCATATCAGCCAAATCAATATCCCACATATCATCAATGCCACGTGTAATGACACGTTGTCTTTTGAACCTGTATTTGACAGGTTGGAGTAAACTGAAAGCATCTTGATCCTGCAACCATTTCTTCACTTGTGACTGTGTGACTGGTTGATTATGTTTTCGTAAGATGTGATACAGTTTGTAAGGACCAGCAAATGCTCCAGGCTGTCCAGGTTTGAAGTAAATATTGGTCAAGTAGTCTTTCCACGTCGACATGGTCACACCGAATGAAAACCACCTTCTCAACAGAACAGCTTTTATTTTATAACTCAACCAACATCACCTAACTAACATGCATTTATAACTTAACTAACAAGTTTTTTTACAAATCAAGTATAGATACAATGGTATGAATAACTGGAGACCATTGGTCTTCAATGAACACTAACCAATGACTGAGTTCATCCAATGTAATAGCATCTACACCATATTTCTCACAACGTTGATTTGCATTCTCTAACACTTTATCTAAATGCATGTAATATTTAGCTTCATTCCAATATGTATAAACAGATGCAAAATGACAAGTATGTTCTTGACACTCTTCATGTTGACAAGCAGGACAGACTAAATAGGCAAACTTTTTTACAGCTGATAACATTTCTTCACAATAAGCTTTTTGCACAATATATTGTCTCAGTGTCATGTCCGCCATTGTGCAGTCTTGAATCAATGCAACACAAGTTAAACATACTTCAAATTTACATGTCCACACGTCTGCACACCATGACGGTTGGCAAGCAAATGAAAAAGTCTCTAACCCTCACACAACAGTTCTAACAACTTTCCCATAATATTCTGACCAGGATATCCAGATGACACATGTTTCACACCAGCTCCCCACCAATGATCATACGTTGCTTCAACTAAAGTTTTGTCTTTACATTCTTTCAACTTATTGCGAAACAATACACACTGATCCAGTTTGACTTGTAAAACATCTTGCATTTTGCTTCTCTTCACTGTATGCCATAAAGGACATGGTTTTATCCCTTTAGCAATACGTTTCGCTTCATATCCATTTCTGGATGACACAATGGCTGAAGCAATATCTGGACGGTGATGAAACACTGCTTTCTCATATTGATACAACGCTTCACTTGAGTTGAACACATGTCCATACTTTTCAAGTCGTGTTGGAAACATATTTGAAAGAACGTCCTTATGACCGCTGAATAGTACAAGATTCTTCATGTTGACTTTGCTTCTTTATTCTGACATGTCGGTTTCTTCCTGTAATAAAATATCTTTTAATATATTTGCTGCCTCTTCTATCATATTCTTTCTTTGTTTACGTTGAAACCACTCACATAAAACTAAATTTGTTAGTAAGAAAAACATGGTTATGTCTTTGAGAAACAATTCACTATGTTGTCATAAACATGTTTAAAAAAGGTTTTTATAACTTACCTGATAAAGCTGCTCGGTTTCCTCTTCTTCTTTACAACAATCTCTCAAATGATCAACCACGGTGAAATATACTTCCACATCAGTGCGAGCAGAATAAAGTGCAGCATCAAAGTCAAAGTCAGGATCTTCTTCTATTCCAGTTTTATGACATTCTCCAAGAAATCTTGAATGCAGTTCAATCACATCAAGACTATGATGTACAACATCCCAAAAAGCATCCAAATGATAAAGTTGATAGTCTGGAGTGCCACAGCAAGCAAGTTTAGCAATCATCAAGTCAATATAAGCATTTTTAAAACATGCGTCCATCTTGTTTCAGTGTCTTGTGGGCTTTTACTGTGCTTCACTGACTTTAAGTACTCCACACTTGCCGCAGAAGTTGCTTGGTTCACACAACTTGCAATTATACTTGTGGCAGTGGCAATGATAATCCTCCACATATCCACAAGCACCGCAATAGTCACAGGTAAGTCCAAGTTGATTTTGTACGTTCATGTTCTCCAACTGAACTTCAGCCAGCCTTTTCTTGGATAGCTTTGACACCTTCATCCGACCATCCTTTTGCAGCTTGATGATCGTTTTCTTGTCATGACATTCCTCACATGGTGATAGGGCTGAGTTGATGTTGTCCATCTCCTGAAGCAGTGTCTCCCATTCACCATCATTCATGTTGATGTGATGTGTGTATTCTTTCCCTTCAAACCGTGACGTGCGCACAAAACTCACATAGCGCATATCCAAGTATGAAATGACTTCAAGCCACTTCGTTTGCGTTAAGTACAGTTTGAAGCCAATGTCGCGTAAATTTTTCAAGCTTTGGCATACAATCTTCCACAAAGATGGTGAATAAGCACACCATCTCTCTCCACGTGTGATGCGTAGAAATGGCCCATATTCTCCATGCTCCACAGTAATGGTTAAGTTAGCACTAATTTTAAAGCTGCTGCTGCGCTGCGTTGCGTTGCTTGTCTTGTTCTCCATGGCTGCTACAATGTACTGATGATCCACTCCCTCCAACTGTCTGCTGAGAAATGACTTCACTCTGCTGAGTTCACTCCCTTTTATACCCAACTATCTGCTGAGTCAGCAAAGAACTTGCAAAGTTTTGAATTCACTTCAACTCGTCCATGGTTGAATCGGACAAGCTCTGATACATTCGTCTTCAATGGAACATCATCATCATAATGTAAAATGATTCTTGCAGCCACATCTAACATGAGCTCAACTGCCCAAATTGTATTCACGTTGATAAATGCTAAATCAATGTCATAAGTTAACGGTAAATGTAGATCTTCACATTCACGTAGAAACGAGCGGACGAAACGATCTCTTGGAATGGTCTTTCCAACAGCTTCCCAATGCTGATGTAAATTCTTCACTTGCAGCATCCAATCCGATTCAAAAGCAGGAAGCTTTGAAAACACATAGTCAGCATAATTCACTTTGAAGACGTCATCCATGGTCTCTACACATCTGTGAAAAAGTAAGGCCGACATTGTCAAGTCTTTTCTCGTCACACAATATCCACTTGTTGACTTGTTGACAGAATGTATTACTAGTTGACTAGTTGACATGTTTCACTCATGCTTTTATACTACTTCCATGTAATCAAAATATGGTGTGTAACTTTGTTAAAAAATTGCTGACTCAGCAGAATTTTACTTGTGTATATGAATGTCTCACTTACAGTTGTGAAGTTGTACAGCTGTTATACAGCAGAGACATCTAGCGGTGAAGTTAACTGACGGTGAAGTTAAATGGTCTGCCAAATGGTATTCATCCGCGAAGAAGCACTGTAATGGCGGTAAAAATGCATACAGCCAGCTGTGCAAATAGCCTATGACTACTTTATAACAAAACTTTACATAAAACTGAATCAAATGGTGAAATTTTCATATAAATCGACCAAGTATAACGAAAGGTATTGTTTTACAAAGTTTCAATTAAGCAAATAACCAAAGTTTGTTTACCAAGTTTGTTTACAAAGTTCACTTTTTATTTATAAAGTTTCAATAAACACTTACCGAAATAGTTGTCACTGGATGCCATCCCTTGATCTGATGTGATCCAATTGTAGTTCTACAAATTGTACTTCCTTGCTCCACTCACCGAAATGACTGTCACTGCTGTATGCTCATCCCTTATATACCCCTCTGATGGAACTGAAGCTGACTTGACAGAATGTTGCTCGCCTAGGGGGGGGGGGGGGGGGGGTCGAAAAAATGAAAAATGTTCAGAATCGTCTGAAACGGATAAATATGCAAAAATCACAATTTCGAGGGGGGGGGGGGGGGTCGAAAAAATGAAAAATGTTCAGAATCGTCTGAAACGGATAAATATGCAAAAATCACAATTTCGAGGGGGGGGGGGGGGGTCGAAAAAATGAAAAATGTTCAGAATCGTCTGAAACGGATAAATATGCAAAAATCACAATTTCGAGGGGGGGGGGGGGGTCGAAAAAATGAAAAATGTTCAGAATCGTCTGAAACGGATAAATATGCAAAAATCACAATTTCGAGGGGGGGGGGGTCGAAAAAATGAAAAATGTTCAGAATCGTCTGAAACGGATAAATATGCAAAAATCACAATTTCGAGGGGGGGGGGGGGGTCGAAAAAATGAAAAATGTTCAGAATCGTCTGAAACGGATAAATATGCAAAAATCACAATTTCGAGGGGGGGGGGGGGGTCGAAAAAATGAAAAATGTTCAGAATCGTCTGAAACGGATAAATATGCAAAAATCACAATCTGGAGGGGGGGGGGGGGGAGGGGGGTCTGTTGCCATGGTTACACTGATTGACAGGTCGGGTTCATTGGCTTCATGTTGATTGACTCGGCCAAACCACTTTCGCTCCAGACAGCATCATCTCAGTATGACACCATGATGACGTCACAGATGGTCGCGCCTATCCTAACGCTTATCATGACTTCCGGTCCAGACATCATGACGTCACTTCCGGTCCAGACATCATGATGTCACTTCCGGTCCAGACATGATGACGTCACTTCCACTCCAGACAGCACTTCCGGTCTAGACAACACTTCCGGTCTAGACAGCACTTCCGGTCCAGACATGATGACGTCACTTCCACTCCAGACAGCACTTCCGGTCTAGACAACACTTCCGGTCTAGACAGCACTTCCGGTCCAGACATGATGACGTCACTTCCAGACAGTATGACGTCACTTCCAGACATGATGACGTCACTTCCAGACAGTATGACGTCACTTCCAGACAGTATGACGTCATCAAGTGACCCAGAACTGTCCTTTTCACCCTACTTTAAACACATAATCAAAACAAAGAACAGGATTCACTAGCAAGTAACCTAAACCTGAATAAGCACACGTCTCAATTATAAATATGTACAAATTAACCATTTTTATTTAGGAGGGGGGTAGAAGTTGTGCTCGGATTAGCAGGCGACCCAGTTTGCAATGTTATGCTATGACACAAATAACCGTTTTTTGTGGCTTGAACTCAAGAACGTAATTTGAAGCCAATGAAGAGAGTAAGTGCACGTGTGGAAAAGCAACATACTAATTCCAATTGCAATAAATAATCCAGTTATTACAATTAGTTCTACTTGTTTTTTGTCTAAGGCATAATGCTGTCACAGCACATTACACTCACGAGAATTAAGACTAAGATTTTAAGATTTTTTTTCTCAATTTAGGCGCTGTGTATCTCAACAACGTTAAATAAGAGATGCCTCTTGACCTTTTGGATCACAGTCAAGGTCCAAAATAGCACATTGACAATTTTCTCGAAAACAGTTAGAAATGGAGCAGTTTTGAGTTAATTTTCGACCTTTGGGCCCAAATAACGTTACATAAGAGGAACCCGTTGTTACGGTCACGGTAAAAAATCGCACGTTGACCATTATCTCGAAAATAGTAATGCATAGAGACCATTTAGGTCTAAACAACTTTAAGTAAGAGGTGCCTTGATGATAATCATATTATCGGCTGCAGTCAAAGTAAAAAAAGACGATTAGGGTTAAAGCGACTCTGAGCTTATTTTCTTTAACAATAATATGGTAATATGGTGTACTAGCTTGAAACTCATATTTTAACCAGCATCAAATATTCAGTGAAGGATAAATAAGCAAGTGTCATGCTGCTTGTACGTATTCAGAAAACGCTTAATTACATAGCAGTTAATCGCATAAAACCAATTAATTGCATAGTATTTATTTTCCTTTCCATTCTTTCACGTTTAAAATATAACAAATTTTGCATAAACTGGATAAATGTACAAATTTTCGTGGAAAATGGGTTTTGTATTAAACTGGAAAAAAATGTGATAAATATTTATTACTTATTATCCCTTCCACATTGAATACGTATTACAGAAATAAATCATTTGCTGGGTGCTTTATATTGGATTTGGGTCTGTGGATTACAAACAACTTTCGTAACGCAAAACCAAAAGGGTTTCGTCACAAAGCATTTATCAGCATCACGTTGGATTATACCTTTGATGTTCGAGTAAATGTAAAAAGCGAAGTTTCATACGAGATTAGATAACGCATAATTTGCATATTCTTTCTGTTTTACTTGAGTGCATTGTCACTGAAATACCTTGCGACACACGTGTGAGATTATGAGAGATAAGTGTTATCGTTAAGATTTTATTGCTATCTGAACTATAGAAGGACATGTATTTCGGCATAGACATCTTATTTTACAGCAAACGTTTACAAATTGCAGATTTAAAACCAAATATCCTTTTGAAATTTTTGACAGTCGTGCAGATATTTAGGCATACACACTTCTCTTTAAAGCAAATATTTAATTTTACAGTTAGGGGCCTTAGAACGCTCCATCTTTCTGAAGTTTTAAACAGTATTTTTAATTTAATGATAATCATGTAAAGCTCTGAAGATTTAACGTTGCAATGTGTCAAGAATTCAATAGAATCTTTTTTCAATGCTTTAAGACGTTAGTCTGATGCGTCAGTGGCCCTTGCCTGCTAATCTTCTTGATCATCGTTGAGAAAATTTAAAATTTCTTATGTATGTAGTCAAAAGAGACTAATGAGAATTTGATCTGAGACTTGTGTTTTAATCATTTACAAAAATTATGTCAAACTGAAAGAATCTATAAGCTGAAAAGACATTTATTTTGGTCTGTTTAACAATTTTGGGTACCCTTTACAAATGAGCACTTGCCACACAAACCAGACAAATTTATGATACTAAATACAAGTAGCTCTTATAGCCATTAACTGATAAACTGTGATGTAAAGTGTCACATCCTGATATCTCCTGTGGTGAAGATTAGTAATATCTGCGTATGGTAAGTACAGGTAGACATTTTTAGATTATAAAAGCAGATTATTTCTTATACAACGGATTTGTAAATTAACATTGGACCGATTGAAGCTATAAAAGCAACATTCCACTATATTTACAAGACGTTTGTATAGCTGTTCATTTACTTAGTATGTAGCAAGGTATTAGTCATATCTGAGCTGACTATATATAGGACTTCAAAGTAAAAAAAGTGATACAACTGTTGGAACTACAATTTTAGCTCATCAGTAGGTAAGTAACTTTAAACGTACTAATAACGTTATTTCTCTTGTAAAAGTCAAGCAGAAGGCATTTCAGTTAGTAGCAGATTTCTTGTCATACGTTAGCAAATTGAATGACGAAAGACAATGACATAAACTACATAATTCATCTGCTTTCCGAAATATATGTAGAAAAGTTAACTGATCGTCAATATTCGGTTATTTGCAACCAAAATCAACCTAACTTCTAAAAAGTGTTTTTATCAAACAATTTTAATCAATGTTAAAGACATTCATTTTCCTTTGATTTACGGCCGCATATATGATCACAACCAAATAACAAACTGATGTATTGATGTTGAATTGGTTTTTTTGGGCAAAATCAACGTCTACACAGAACAGATTATCGAACGCTCATTCAAAGTTGTGTCGAAAACGTTGATCTGTAGTAGTAACCAATCAAAACCAGATTCAAACTTGATAAAATCTCAAATCGACGTTTCACCGACGCCAAAATGTTTAAAGTGAGACAGCATGTCAAGCTGTGTTGCGTACAGTTTTGATACAACTGGCAATTTAGCATGACCTTTTTGACAACTTAGTATGATTTTTTTTCAGATTTCTGACTTTTAAAGTGCTCAGAATTGTATTTATTGTTAGAGATAACAAGAGGATAATGAATAATTCCATGCACTAGGGTGTGTTTGGTCAAAAGAAAATATAGAGTAACATATTATGAAATCAGGAATATTGGATGAATAACAAGGATACACTTCTTTATTACTTACAGTCTATCATTTTATATTCTTTCAGCATGGTCTTTGAATTGATTTTGTGCCGCTAAAATCGAGATTCCATCGTACGAAAAGCATTTTTTGCAATATTACGAAACTCTCCTTTCCTGCATTTTTTGGATAATCTGTAAATAAAAAGTAATCACAAAAACGAAAAATTTGCAAAGTTCCCTATATCAGAGTCAAAATGTCACACACAATTCTGGATAAACAACCGAAAAACATCTTGAACTGTATGCAGCCTGTCAGTTTCTAAGGGTTTAATAACTAAAATAAATGTTCTGGCTGAAAGCATAATGGTTTTTCATTTTATTAAACAATAATTTCAAACCAAATTTGGAACAATAGACACTGTTTTCACAAAATTTAAATCTTCCGCAATTGATAAAAATATAGCAATAATAATAATGTTCAAAACAAAATTATCTGTTTAATGTGTTAATCTCTTCATCTCAGAAATGTTGATATTTAAGCTTTAATTACTCGTTTCTGATAATATCATAACAAGATGACAACTTCAAGAGAGTGATATCACTATTAGACAACAACACAATAATCTTATATTATTTGTTTTAAATAAAAGTTTACTTTTTCCGTTATGAAACGCTTTTGAATGAGTAAATTCAAATACTTTTTTCTGTTGTTGTTGTTGTAAGTATCGAAATTTGGCCTACCTCATTTCTACCAAATGATTCTCTGTCAGTGGACGTTAATAATATCAAAAGGGGCTCTGAATATTTAACTGCGCTCATGATCACGTTCACTTTACTCATGTTCTTGTCCTCTTCACTTTGCATTCAAGCGATTTTCAGGTGGGGGAGACTTTATCACGCAACCATGCTTTATAGTCATTCGTCCCTAAAGTTTGCACTAGAAATATCTGCATATCAATATCTGATCAAGGGGTTGACACATTATTTTCTTCGTGCCTTAATGAAAATACCCTAATTTCTTGTATACATAGCCAAAATCTATACATCGCCAGCTCAGTGTGGTTTGAAAGCAACGTCACAGCTCAGTGTGATTTGAAAGCAACGTCACCTTTACACTAAATTGCAATTATATTCCTACGTGTGAGGATTCAGTTCTATGGATTTCAGTCTTTAGATGTGTTTTTAATGTGGAAGTAAAAACAATAGTTTTAGCAAAACAATTTGCTGTTTTGCACTACAAAAAAGAAAATGTAATATCGTAAACAAGATTATGTCTTGTAGAAATGAATATTAACAGCAAATGAACTCATTCTTAGAAGAATAATTGGAAAACTGAGGGATGTGTTTGACTCGTGTCTTAGACATAGACATAGCAGTGCATGAAAGGCAGTTGGAGATTTGCTTTCAAGAAGTTTTTGTGCTCTTGAAACGGACCGCATCAGGCGTCTGTACGTAGGAATTTGCGAATTAGTAGTTATTTTCAGCAACATTTCTCGTGGAAAAACGTCATCTCGATTTTGATTATTGTTATTGCATTCAATTGTTATTGCATTCGCTTCACTTCTTGTTTTTCATACGCATTGTTTTCTTTTGACGTCATAAAGGGAAGATGCAGGTGGCTTTGTGTGAGTCAAATTTTCCAATGGAACAGTCAGTAATAATTATTTTTACAGCTGGCACTGATGCAGTGGGTCTTCTTGTCATCGAAAATGTTTTTAAATAGAACAAAATTTTCTTCACTGGTAGTTTTGATTTCAGATTTAAACCTTATTCAATTTAGCAGACACAGTGTTTTCTTCTCTAAGCTGAGTGCCAGTGCTATCTAGCTTTTGGTTTATGATTGCAGTAACATGCTTTTTAGCTACGTCCTTTCTTATAAATATATAACATGATGAAACAAGCGTTCCGTTTATTAAACTTGGCATGGGGATCGTTTCATTGTTACTATTAGTAATCTATTTGTAAGTCAGCGTCCATCCCACCATTCAAGCTTATCTTCACTCACCTCCCGTCCCTCTCCAAATCTGTCAAGAAAAGCGATAACCTACTGCAGCTTCTTCTATGTCGTAAAAATGAACGAGAAGAAAAAACGTTATCCTGATGTTCTAAAACTAACCTAAAATACACAACACTGCAGAAAATGGTTAGAAGGACATAGTGTCTGACACTTGAATTTACTGTCCTGGAATCCTATGTAAACAACCAAGCTCTCTTTCTTTCTTTCTTTCTTTCTTTCTTTCTTTCTTTCTTTCTTTCTTTTGTCTTTCTTTCTTTCTTTCTTCGTTTCTTTTTACTTTCTTTGTTTCTCTCTCTCATATGTAACGTATGAAATTCAACCGTGTACATCTAGCAAACACAAACAACTATGTACTATTTCAGGTGTATTTTTAATCCAGAAGACGTAATGGGAGCGGAAACAAGTACTCCTGGAGAATGTTTCGGAGGTTCTTCAATCGCTGAAAATTGGTCGAGATGGATGAAAGGAATTCCAGATTCCAAAAGTCTTAAAGATATTTCAATACCTGGAACACACGATTCAATGGCCTTTCACGAAGGAGCTTTAGTCCGCTGTCAGTCTATGAGTTTGTCTAATCAGTATAAGGCTGGCATTCGATTCGTAGATATTCGATGTCGCCATTTCAATGATGGATTACACATACACCACGGAGCAGTTTATCAAAATGCCAATTTCCATGACGCATTAAAACCAACTCTTAACTTCTTGAGAAACAATCCTAGTGAAACTGTCATTATGAGTGTTAGAGATGAATACACGAGTAAAAATAACCGTAAAACGTACCAACAAGTGTTCGATGACTACCGAAAATGCTATGACGAGAGTCTGTTCTTTAAAGGAAAATACATTCCTAAGTTGCGAGAAGTGAGGGGTAAGATCGTGTTTTTACGACGATTCAACGGATCAACTGGAATAAACTTTAACACACAAAATATAACAGATGATTGGCATGTAGCAACCATCTTACCTGGGGATATCAATAGGAAGATAGGTGGCATAAAAGAAAATATGGAAAAAGCACGAACTTGCACAAGAAATTGTTTTTATATAACATTTTGTAGCGGTTCTAGCAGTGGTGCATACCCTAACGCTGTTGCTGATAGAATAAATATTCATGTTAGACGACATGCACAGCATTACAGAGGAAACGCTTGCCTAGGTATAGTTGTTATAGATTTTCCTGGATCCTGGGTATCACATGATATATTCATGACAAATCGAGGTGCGACGCCGTAACATTACCGATGAAAAGTATGCCATTCAACATTTCAAGCAATGGAACGCTTGTTATAACACTTCAAAGCATAAAATTATGTATTCACAATGAAGTGGTTAGTCTAGAACATAAGTGTTTGTTACCCATATTTATGTTAAAATACGACCCTGAGGGACTTCGCGCAGCTATATACTCGAGAATGCATAGATAATGTGATGCATAAGTATATAAGTATATTATATGGCATTATATTTTTTGATTTTTAATTTTCTAATGTATTTTTTTTAATTTTGAGTTGTTTCGATTGAAAGTTAATGTAACAGATGTAATATAATGTATAAAATAAATAATAAAAATTATTTAGATATATTATATAAGATATAAATTCGATATTTTCCGGCGGGTCTCGCTAATGAATACAATATATAACATATATATATAACATATATACAATATATAACATATATAACATATATAACATATATACAATATATTACATATATAACATAAAGTAATAAAACTCTAAATATATCAAAAATATAAAATTTTGCGAAAAACATTGGAGTGCAAATGATGTCCTAATGTTCATTCTGTACAACAACATTAAAATTGAAAGATTTCAACAAATATATCACACATAGTACCGAAGTCAAACTTATCGGGACCGGTTTTTGGTCCCTATAATTTCCCGGTCCCGCTAATGCCTAAATTAAAGGACAATATATATAAGTCTTATATCTTATTAAAATTAGGTATATTCATATTTTGAATTTAGACATTTATATTTTCTTTGTTTATGAAATTAATGTTTATTAATTGATTTTGTTCAATTTACAGTAAAACTTTATATTAGGACCTAACTGAATGAGGTTTTTTTGTCCCTAATAGCGAGGTGTCCCTGATATACAGTTCATGAACAGTGAATATTACAGTTCATGTCTTTACAAAAAAAAGTTCTCTATTTTTGTTTGGTGACTTTTTTCTCCATAGAGAGCTGCTGCTGAGAGATAAGATCCCTTGCTCTGTACATCAATTCTGTTAAAATGGAAATGTCCTAAAAGCATGAGAACTGGACCACTTGGTCAATTACATATCTTCCGTCCGCTATTCCAATGCTGTGTGGCCCAATGCTGTAGGACGTCTGTTTCATACTGGTCGTCGAAGTCCGAAACTCCATCTGTGTCTCGTTTGGTCTTTCGATCAAGGCTTTTCCCCAGTGCTCTTAAAGTTGCTCGGCGGCAGGTGCGAACGCATCAATTTCGACATAGTCTTGGGCATACGCATGGAGATACTTTTTTGTCCACAATCGCAGCTTCACCGGAAACACTTTAAAACCGAATAGCATAACTCCTTCTTAAGTTCTCAAGCCATCCATTTGAAGCTTTAAAATCATCTAAACCAAGCGTTTTTCTTGAAGCAATGGACCAGAAATTAGCACATTTTGACTGAGCACCATAATAAACCAGTAGTAAAAGATAAAGCTCATCACTTTTCGAACGAATGTATAACCTTTTCACATCGAGGTTGTCAGCATGATTAGTCTGATTTAAAAAAACCTTCTTCATGTTCAAAATGTTTGCAATTTCCGTTTCGATAGCACTAAAGTTATCCGCTAAAACATATTTTATTGAAATAAATTAAAATCATAGTCCAACGTTACATTTGTCTTATAAAGGAAGATGTAGAGACCAGAAAAACACTGTCTTCCCAAACTAATTGCTAGTTATGCCCCTAGAACTACTCATGACTTTCCATGGGAGTTGAATTTTCCAACAATTTGTACAGTGACCCCAGCAACAAATGAGATTGAAAGATAACAAATTTATAACGATAACAAAATTAAAAATGTGTTCTGTCGATTTCAAGTCGGTGCCGAGATTAATTTCTTTAGCCCACACATTTCTCCCTCCTGCAAGCAATAGCCAAAAGTACCAACTTGAGTTCACCCGAAATTGAAGACCAGCGTAGTTTTTTTTCTATCGTTTACATTTCCAATACATGTTAAATTTTCTGACATTTTCTGACATTTCACATTCGAGTTCATGTAGATGTGCATGGAAATGTAGAGTGTGTGCACATGGTGAATGCTGCCTATCTAGAAACTCTGAGAAATGATTTTTTTAAGCAGTTTACAGTAATTGCACAGAACTGATTTTTTTGCAAGTAACTGGATAAATGTATCAGAATTCCAATAATGTTAATTTTAAGAAATAACTTTGCATTTTAGGTAAAAAAACGTTGATTAATATCTTGGATCTAAAATATTCATTGAGACATAATTAAAGCGTACTGCCAGTCGCCACCCCAAAAGTATGACTTAATCAAAGATCATATCGTTGAAAATGACATTCAAATACTACTTTTGACTGAAACGTGATCAAAACCATGTAACGAATTCCATGTAAAAAAACTCTTGCCCAAATTGATATTCTTTCTTCAACAATCCTCGCCCAACTCGTGGTGGCGGTGTAGCTATTATCGTTAGGAATGATGTCAAATGCAAAGAGGTGATCATTGTGAACAATTTCAGATCTTTTGAATTCCAAATGATAGAGGTTGACATAAATGGTGAGACAGTGCTCTTTTCAGTCGTTTACAGAGTACCCCCATCTAACAAAAATAACATTTCAAAACCACATTTTATCAGAGTTTAGTCATCTGCGGTGATTTTACTATCCACTGGGATTCAAAATGCGATCATGAAACCAAGAAGTTCTTAGATTTATTAGATATGTTCGGTCTTAAACAACATATTGAAACAGAAACCCACATACAAGGTCACACAATTGACTTTGTTATTTCAAAAACTGTCAAAAACATAGTATCTCATTGTAGTGTCGGCGGCTTTTTTCTGATCATGCAGTCATAGCTACATATTTAAAGGTCGAAAAATGGAACTACCCGAAGGAGATTATTAAATACCGCCAGATAAAAAAAGATTGATAGTATGAAATTCAAATCGGATATCTTAAGCTCTGAATTAGTATCTGAAGCAAGTTCAAATTTGAGCGATCTTGTGACTCAGTATAACAAAGCTTTGAGGGAACTCATTGATAAATACGCACCGAAAAAAACGAAAATAATAGTTGATAGACCCCATGTACTATGGGTGAACACGGAATTCATAGAAGCCCAACAGACGCGTAGAATATGCGGAAAAGCTTGGAGAAAAACAAAAAAATTGAAAAGATCAGTAGAATGTAGCCAAGAGTACAATGAGGCCAGAAATAAGGTTGTAAGACTGAAAGACAAAGCAAAAGCAAACCACTATTCCGAAAAAATTGAAAATTGTCAAACAGACCAGAAAAACTGTTTGCAATTCTGAATGAGATGCTACAAAATAAACAACTCGATCACCTGCCTGAGCACGAGTCAAGTGTGATTTTAGCGAACGAATTTAGTAACTTTTTTGTGGATAAAATTGACCAAATTAGGATAAATCTATCAAACACTGAGTGCAATTATACAACCATCCATGAGCCAGAGCCAAATATGAGCATGGATATGCTTAAAAAAGTGAGCACAAATGAAGTCAAAAGGTAATCACATGCCTCAGCAATGCCACATGCGACTTGGACCCTATCCCTGCTCCACTACTCAAGAGCTGTCTTGAACCATTACTTCCAACCATTACCGAAATCACGAATATTTCACTTGCAAGTGGTGTTTTCTCAGAGGTCTTAAAGAAGCCATTGTGAGACCTAAACTGAAAAAGCCAAATGTAGACACTAAAACTTTCAACAATTACAGGCCGGTCTCCAACATCAGTTTTTTGGCTAAAATTAGCGAAAAGTGTGCGATTACACAATTGACAAACCACATGGGTATGGCAGAAATGCATGAAACAAACCAATCGGCATACCGCGTTGGTTTCAGCACCGACACAGCTCTTGTCAGGATAACCAATGATGTTCTGTGTGAATTGAACAAACGCCAGGGAGTAATTTTAGACTTCTCCGTGGCGTTTGACACCATTGACCACGAAATCCTCACCGAACCCTTAAGTCCAGGATCGGAATACAAGGAAAAGCACTGGAATGGTTTACTAGTTATGAAATGAACGTGTGGTTGTCGAAAATGTTATCTCCGAAACCGCCACCCTTCGCTATGGAGGCCCACAGGGATCACTCATGGGTGCCGAGGACTATAAAGTGTACACTCTGCCCGTAGGAGATCTTATACGACGACATGCATTGGAGTTTAAAATATACGCCGATGAGACCCAGCTTCACATTTCTTATCATATAAGCGACGAGGCCGACCTCTCCGATGCAATTAGGAGCATAAAGTGTTTATGAGATAAAAGACTGGATTACCTGCAATAAGCTAAACTGAACACTGAAAAAAAACAGAGGTTCTGTTTATGAAACCTAAAACTAATAAGTCATCCATATCCAAACCAATTACCATCGAGTTTCACAGTTCTATAGTGAAACCTACCAAATTAGCGCGTAATATTGGCGTAATCTGCGATGACTCCCTGACGATGCATGAACACATATCGTCTGTATGATAGTCATGCATGTTTCACCTTAGAAGCATTTCGCTAGAGAATCATGTGAATCACTCGTTCATCCAATGGTAACGTCCAGAATGGATTACGCCAATGCAACGCTGCTAGGGCTACCACAAACAGGACTAGACAGATTACAAAGAATACAAAGCATCGCAGCCAGAATTGTCCTTCAACAACCTAAACATGACCACGTAACACCGATGCTTCGTTCTTTGCACTGGCTACCAGTTGGCAATAGGATAATTTTCAAAACGCTTATGCTCGTGTTCAAATGTATCACACAGGAAAGCTCCCCAATACCTACAAGAAATTATTGTTCTCCACCAACCATCTCGCAGCTTACGATCTGGAGACGGGCATAGGCTCTTAAAAGTTTCACGCTCAAGCACGGTACGATACTGTCAACAGATATTCAGTTGCAGATCACTCTGGAATCCATTGCCAGAGGAAATCCGAAACTTCATTTGAAAGATTTAAGAAACGGTTAAAGACCAACTCTTTGCATTAGCTTTTAATTGACTTTTCACTTTTTTAGTACAAACTTACTTTTCAGTATTATCTATTTTGCAGTATTTATTCACCAACATTTAAGAGAGTTGCCCTGAGAAATAATAAACAGAAGCAATTAGATCCGAGTGCCTGTCCAAATTTTTGCTTGAATTCGCTAAGCCATGCCCAAAATCTGAGACACAAAAAAGCAAACACAGAAACGATAGCAAATTGTGGTGTCAAAATGCCGTGGTTTATGGCTGTAGCTCAGAGCGTTCACAAAAACAAGCAACTTTCTCTTGTGTCTCAAAATTATTATCTGTCAAAAGTAAGTTTATCTAAAACTGAAGTGATGCGTTCTCTTCCTCAACCAAAGACATTTTGTGAGTCAACATCCACTGGCTTTCAATAAGACGTCAAAAACTGAAAAACTGTAGTTTCTAGAGCTGTTTCAGATTTTCTAAAAAGAGTTGCTAAACTGTACTGGCTGCAGGTTCCCGTCGTGATTAATTGCCTGTGTAAATACCCACTGGAAACAAGCAACAGCACGCCATCCCTATATTATAGCTTAAATGACAACTTGAGTTTTCCCAAACCTGAAGACAAGCCTCCATTGTTTTGTATAATAGACATTACGCTACTACCATTCATTATTTTACCACGAATCAACTGCCCCATATACACTGACACCCTTCCTTTGTTACAGAAAAAATGTTTTTTAAAAAGGGTCTTTCTAAACTAAAACCAAAGATTATAAAAGAGAACTGTCGACGAAAAGTTCATGCCAAGATTAATGGCTTTAATCTATGTACATAGCCAAAATGACAGCTTGAGTTCACCATAAAATAAAGAATAGCGTCGATTTTTTTTCAATTCAGCGTTTAGACGAAAGGAAACCACTGTTTCATAAGCTATTACAACCTCTCTTTTCAGATAATGAAAAACAAAAAAATCCTCTTGAAAAATGGTTACAAGTTTAGTGGCAACTTCAAGATTAATTGCCTGAATGCACATATTCGAAAACAAATAATAACCTAACGCACTTAATCATAGCGAGATCATAACTTGAGCTTGCCCAAAAATGACGACAAGTACTGTTTTTATCCAGATAATCGGGAGCCAACATCCATAGCCTAAAAATGTTCTTATGCGATCACCCAACCTGTTGAATGGAGCAAACTGCCACCCACTTTACTTTTTCAAAGTCGAGATTTATTGGTATGGATTATGAACTTAATCAGCACTTCACTAATCAACCATTTTACGTATTTTTTGTTTTGCACACATTATGCTTTCGTCAAGGCTTTGCTATAGCACTAAAAATTTTCAACACATATTGAAAAATGTCATATTGTCTTTACTCTGATAAGGAAAGTTTCTTCAAAAAGAAATTTAGCTGGAAATACACTTTTACATAGGAGTTTTGGGCAAACGTAACTTCCATTTCCTGATATCTCGTTTTTTTGACACGCTAAGGTATTACTGTACAGTTACGAGAAACCTAATTACAAAGTTGCAACGTTACAATACTGACGTTTTTGAGGAGCTACACTTCAGCAAGCTTATGTTTTATTAATTCTCACGAGAGAACATTTCTCATTCTCTTATTAGTGAATTTTCTTTCACGGCCATGACTGCTCGATATAGCGGAAGTTGACTTTGTTAGCTAATGAGATTATTTTCAAGGGATCTACATTGTGATCTTGTGATTGATTTTTCGTGCCAAGAATTGCCCTAGATTAACCGTTCTTACTCGACCTGCAAAAAGCCTTTGCTGTACGCATGTTTTTTTGTTTTTTCTGTTTATTCTTTTGCTATCTTTGTTTTATTTTTGTTCAGAAATATATTTCCAAAAACAATCAAAGGAATATTTTACTTACGGAAAGATCTGAACATGAGAGACAAACATAGTGTAAAGTTCATTCCTAACAAGAACAAGAATAAATATGTGCTTCATATAGGAATTTGCAGCAGTTCGTATCATTGGGGTTAAGCAATCACCAAAGTGCACAGTGCCATCATGTTTGAACAGAGTAAATGGTTGTCAAACAACATTACCTTGAACACGGAAAAAAGAAAATTGGCCAAGAACCCGTTTGAGAAAGATTTCTTTAATCTAATGAATAACTCCGTGTTTTGCAAAACCATTGAAACTGTGAGAAAGCAAATCAAGGAAGTCGTGGCCATACCTTCTTTCCACAAATTTAGAATTGTCAACAAAGATTTAACAGTCGTACATTTTTGCAAAGTGAATTTGCCTCTGGATAAACTCACCGAAGTCGGCTTCACCATTCTTGACCTCAGCAAAGTGCTTATGTTTGACTTTCATTACAATTACATCACGACCAAGCATCCCATTGCCAAGTTGTTGTTCAGCGACACCGACAGTCTATGTTATGACATAGAAACGGAAGATATCTACAAAGATATGCAGCAAAATGCTGACCTGTACGAAACAAGTGACTATCCATCAGATCATTTCCTACATTCCACCGCGAACAAAAAAGTGTTTGGGAAAATGAAGGATGAGACGGCAGACAACCCACTGAAGAGCTTGTTGGACTCAGACCGAAAATGTACAGTTTACTGTATGTGGGAAAGAAAAACATACGGCCAAAGGCATCATTCGAGTCAAAGACACATGAAACATGTGCAGTATAGGGACAGTTTGCTCAACCACACTCAAACGATGGCTGCAGTACACATTATTCATGTCATAGTCATAGTCATGACCATCAGCTTTTTTCGGAGAAGTTGAAGAAAGAAGCTCTCTCCCCATATGACGACAAGCGGTACGTGCTGAATAATGGCTATTCCACCTTGGCGCATGGACATTACAAGACGACATTAAGGGGAAAGGCTCTCCATCTTCAGAGTTATTTGAGGTACTGACACTGAAGCGTTAACATGGAAGTGAAACCAAATTTAAGTCGTAAGAGATCTGCAACTGATGTGGATACTCTTGCTGATACAATCAAGGACTTGAAAGTCCGAAATTCCACCACCGTCACCACGAAATTGAAAGTGGAGACGTCACCACCACCACAGTCGTGCGAGGGAATGCTTTCTCTAGGAAATGAAAAGTACATTAAAATTATGAAACAAAGCAATGGAGGAGTGGTGAACATTCGCAAGTACCTCAGAGATGGGGGATCTGGAAGAAACCGTCCTAGGAAAATGGGTATTTTGCTGACAGTGCCTGAATGGAAAATATTGAAGAAGCATGTAAAAGAAAAGATAACAGGGTTAAAAGGTAAGGAGACAGCTCATAAAGTGTACGTACTGCCATCATGAACGCATTAGTGTTAACAATAGCGTTTACTTCACCGTGAATTACTTGACCGAAATTATTATAAATTCTGCCTATCGGTTTAAATCTGAAGTGTGGAAAGACTTTAAAACGTACCGTTGACAGTACCTGGGTTTAAGCGCAAACTTAAAAATAATGTTGAAGTGCTAGTGATTGGACAGATTCTGGAAAATTCTTATACAGGATTATCCAGAGAATTATAGTGCAATTATACCAGATACTCCATTTACAGCATTAATTTACTTCAATATCCGAGTGCATCATTATCGTCTGTATTGATGACATAGGCACGGCGTTGCAAAGATGGTAACTGGTCCATAGAAAATACACATTGAAACAAGACTGGTAGTCGAATTTAATGATGCGATTTGCACTTATTTCAATGATGTTGTCAAATTCAGCATAGACTATGACAATGACTGTATTTTGCAAGGCACCGACAAAATCTAGCCGCAAATTCCCATGTTTAATGAGTGGATAGTGGTCATCTCCATCATAATCAGGTGTTAAGCCAAATGCGAATAATGAATAACTTCTAGGCCAATCATTATGAACCATTCCAAAGACAATACGTTTTGGTAATTGACCAAAAAAGATGTTTACTTTTACAAAAGATTGAAATCCAGTGGGAATGGCTAAAATTTTATTTTCTTTGGTAATTGAAGACTTGGCAGTAGTTTTCATCATTGCATCTGTATGTCCTAACTGAATACATGAACTAACACTCACTTTGCGAATGGTTAAAAAGGCCTCTCTCACTTCTACCTTAAAGGCATTATTTACAGGCATTAATAATATTCGTCTTTTTGTCTGTAAACGCAATTTCATACTTATACCATTGAGAAGATAACGGTCATGCTCAAACAAATCTACTCTTAAGACACCTGTAAGCATAAAGGCACGGCTTAGACATCCATACAAATAACGATAATGTAAACCATTATTTCCTGCTTCAGGTATTTCACCGCCTTCAGTATTTACATGAAAACCTGTTACATACTTTTTATGATTGGGTCTTTTCACCTGATGAGCATTCATTGATCCAGCAGTATCTTTATAGATGAGACACATAGAGCGCTCAGAATTGAGACTTTCTTCCGAGTCATGAATGATGTGAGAAATGATGCTGGTATAACCATGGGTATTGTTACTGTGTGAAATCAATCGATCTTTCAATATTTGATCATAACTCCTTAAATAAATCATTTATGGATGCTACGTTATCATCACCACAAACTGTTCCATCACGCTTTACAATGCTACATACAATATGAAGTCTACCGTTCTTTAAGTCTAGATATTCTTCTGTACTTGCAGGAATATAAAATTCTCTTGGGGCACCCTATCTAATGGCAGTGAGTGGTTGATAGTCTACATCATAACTTTTCCTACAGCGGTTTGCGTTGGGAGAAAGGAAAACCATTCCAATGGAGAAAGACTACATTAACAAGAATGATTATTGATAAGTAATATTTTTTACGCTATTTCCGAAATATATCTTTGATGTTGCTCGTTTCACTTTTTTCGTCTTCTAACAACTTTCGTTGGCGTGCTTCGTTTATCAATAGCACCAAAAATCTCTTCAGCTACTCGGCCCGTATCATCTTTCGCGACATCTCTTGCAACCTTTTTAAGATGTGGTGCAACGAATTTAGCCCCTGCCTTAAGCATCTGAATAGCTTTGCGGGTCATTGATCCCAGTATTGAACCAATATCCTCTCAATATTGAATTGGCGCTCCTTTGAATCCTGTTAAATCGCCACCAATTTGGCGTCGGAAATGCTTACGGTACGTGTCTGGCTTATGTGTTTATGGCTTCATAATCCTTTTGGTGGAAAATGAAGTTTACAGATCACTTTTCCAGTTTGAAATGAAACATTATGATCTGTGTCGTGCTTAATATTCATTTCTATTATATCAAATTTTGATGTGTTAACAGGTACACAATGAGGTTCTTCATAATGTTTTCATGATAATGTCACCATTTTAACCTTCAATGACATCAGAACGTAGTAAACGTACATAATAATCTCCAACTACATGTGACTCGCAAATACTGCAGTACACATAAAGTGTACAAAATCCATGTTTCACATCTGATTGATGCTCAGCACGACCAGATTCTTTATACCATTTACTTGGAATAAGTCCTAAAATCTCAGCTATTCCAGTAGAAAAGACAATATCATAATTATTTCTCAAAATAAGAGAAACTCTTCGACTAATTTTGTCATACTTTAACCGAATAGAGTTTGCATTCATAGACTTTTGTAATTCTTCATCTATTGCACTGCATATTTCAGTTATGGATCTATCCTAACCACGTGAAAAGGTAACCAAAATCAAACATGGAATGAAGCTTTTGACTTCTGTAGAACAGTGATTATCTAGCTGAAATATGTAGCGAAATTGAGTTAGAAGTAATCGAGAACATCACTCCAGGTATTTTCTGTCATGTTGATGCAATATGTTTATACGGATACGCACATTTAAGAAAAATACTTAGGATAAGTGTTGTTTAGATTCATTTGCCTGCAAACTGCACTTATTGCCCCCAGTTAAAGGACACAATGTGAGTTTATCCATACTTTCGTCAAAGAAATAACCCTGTCAGCAGAGCACGGTCCCTGTACTTCCTAGAAATAATACAAACACGTTAACCGATAGCAAGACAGTTATAGAGAAATTTCGCATTTTTAAAAACAGCTTTATTTGAACGAAGCTCTTTTATATTGATTGGTGCAACGGATGAAGGGCATAAAGGTGAGTGGATATGGTAGAGGAGTGGACAGTCAATGACATTTTCAAACTGGAGATCTAGGGAGCCTAACAACGGTGGCGACCAAGAACACTGCTTAGGGATCTATATCAATGACCTCACCTGGAATGACAGGGAATGCTTTGGATCTGGAGCAGCTCTCTGTCAATACTACTGATTTCAAAATTGATTGATTGGAGTTTTTGTCAGAGCAACTCAGTGTCACCTACCAATCACCGCTATAGTATATTGGCGGAGACTGTATTGAAAATAAATTTTATGACGTATGAGCAAGGATAAAATGCTTGTTTTCAATTCAGTGGTTATGGGACTTTTTCTCGAATTTATTGTAGTGGTTGTCGTGTATCTCATCATCTAGTTTTATTCTTTTCTTAGCCCACTACTCCAGACATTCCGCTAATTTTGAGCTAATACATATGTGTATATCACAAAATCCACTTCGTTTATTAATATATGATATCATACTATGTTAAAGGCTATACAGCTTCGAGTTCAGTGAAGTTGGACCCGCTTAAAGAATGCCTGGATTGAAGATTAACGCTTCGCAGTTGGCATTTAAAAAAATTGCGATATACATCGTACGCCCACTAATTGTATTTCTAGCTGGCTCGCTGCGCACACTTAAAGATTGCGGTGTAGATGTGAAAATCATCTGTAAGTTTCTGTCAGGATGCCTGAATATCACTAAACATGATGTCATAATACTACTAGGAGACGTTCTCATCGCTGTCTGCTCTTTTGCTCCTTGATGAAATGTCTTTCTTTTCATTCATATGTAAATCCCTTTGAACAGTGTTCCTCGATGACAATTTGAGCTATACCTTGTAATTTCGTAAGTATATAGGCTCTTGTAGAGCAAGCATATGCAATCAATGATTGATTTGATGAATAAACAGATATGGCCGTAAATTAAGTGATTATACCTTGTAATTTCGTAAATATATAGGCTCTTGTAGAGGAAGCAGATGCAATCAATGATTGATTTGATGAATACACAGAAATGACCGTAAATTAAGTGATTATACCTTGTACTTTCGTAAGTATATAGGCTCTTGTATAGGAAGCAGATGCAATCAATTATTGATTTGATGAATAAACAGAAATGGCCGTAAATTAAGTGATTATACCTTGTAATTTCGTAAGTATATAGGCTCTTGTAGAGGAAGTAGATGCAATCAATGATTGATTTGATGAATAAACAGAAATGGCCGTAAATTAAGTGATAATACCTTGTAATTTCGTAAGTATATAGGCTCTTGTAGAGGAAGCAGATGCAATCAATGATTGATTTGATGAATAAACACAAATGGCCGTAAATTAAGTGATTATACCTTGTAAATTTGTAAGTATATAGGCTCTTGTAGAGCAAGCATATGCAATCAATGATTGATTTGATGAATAAGCAAAAATGGCCGTAAATTAAGTGATTATTTGAAACATTTCTTTTTTGCAATTTGTAACTGCGCAGTGGAATGGATAATCATTCTTCTATTGGTCACAAAATGTTTCGGTTCTAGCTCAGTCGATTGAACACTGTGAACGATTTATGTCGCGTTTTTTCTGGTTCTTGGCAAAATTTTCAGAGCTTTCGACCAACTTTCTTTCCATACAGTTTGCGCTAGAACTTTGAAATCTTAAAGCCATATGATCCTCGCTAAATTAAATACTCATGAATTCATAATTGGGTAAGAAATATATGATTATCAAAGTTAACTAGAGCATGTTAGGCTTATCGCTTGTCGCTGTCTGTCTTTCTCTCTCTCTCTCTCTCTCTCTCTCTCTCTCTCTCTCTCTCTCTCTCTCTCTCTCTCTCTCTCTCTCTCTCTCTCACACACACACATACGCGAGCGCGCTCACACACACACCCACAAACCCATACACATACACTCATTAAAGTAAATAAGTGTCTAAATGTATATTTCAGCTTTTGAGCAAAACACGGAAGTTTGACCATCCGCTTTAACAATCTTGCCATGTATTTATGCGTTCGAAGCCATTTTGTAGCATCCTTTATTAACGAATAAGTCGAATTTTTATCCTGCACACAGCTCACCAAGGATATACAGTGGAAAGTTCCATGCCCCCTCAACCAAACTGCTTTTCGAATATTATGCGCAGGAATCTCAACGTTGAATATACCATAAGGTCAAGAAGGAATAGATGATTAATTTTCATGACCTAAATCATACCAAAATTTTGTGTTTCACATAAATTTTTAGTGTCTTATCAAATCATCATTGTCACTGAAATCCCATAATTATTCCCAAAACACCCATTACTAATAACGTTACATTATTGTTTACACGAACCACATCTACATTTTTCGATCTTTCTACGAATGTTAAGTCTGCCTCGAAATGTCGTGCTTTCACTCAGGGAGCAAAATGCCGCTTGGCGAAATGTTGAGGGGTGAAAAGTGAGGGGCGAAATGTCAGGTTAATGGTATGAAATGCTCATTTTGGTGCGACCTTGTTGTGAGCATTTATTTTCTCCTCTCATGGTGTGGTATCAAGCGGTATTGGTATTACCGATTCCGATGCTATTTGTATCTTTTGCCCCCGAGATCCTACCTCTCTACAAACAAGCGACTATACAAAGGGCACCTCACGGATCTGCTCGGTGAACATCTGTTCAGATAGAAATGTTAGCTGGCTGGCAAACCGAACAGATTATTCGTTGAACAGATCATTTTGCTGGCATATTCTGCTGATCAGATAAAATTAAGCAAATTAGTTTTGACTAAACAAAAATAAATTCAGCCTTAATTCGTGTGCAAATAAGCTGTTGTATTTCAGAGGTTTGTTTCTCTTCCATAGGGTTCATGAAATCATCATTATAATAACCTCGATCACAGTTTTAACTTTTACAGATTTTTTCGGACTCTTTGCCAGCAAACTATATGGCAGTTAGCTTGCTGGCAAAATCTGAACAGATATTTTCGTGTGCAAATAAGCTGTTGTATTTCAGAGGTTTGTTTCTCTTCCCCAGGGTTCATGAAATCATCATTATAATAACCTCGATCACAATTTTAACTTTTACAGATTTGTTCGGACTCTTTGCGAGCAAACTATATGGCAGTTAGCGTGCTGGCAAAATCTGAACAGATATTTTAATTTTTTTTTCAAAAATCAAACTTGCATAAAATGATGAGAGACACACAGAAAACAGCTTATTTCATAAGTTTGGTAAATTCAAGGCAGTGTTTGAAAATATATTCATAGAGTGTCCCTGACTATGACAAATCACTGACTGTGGATATAGTCTAAACAGTTTCACAGTTAGGATAAAAACATTGGCGTCAGTAATTAATCAAAATAGTATAAGACATATTATAGCGAACAAACCACATGCGTCGATCAGTTACAAATGGGTTATCAGCTCATAGACGCCGTTATTTTATGGCTTCTTATCCTTGGTTTTTCGTCTTACAGTCTGTAACGCTCCACTACGTTCGATCTTTCTCTTTCACTCTCTCTTTCTCTTTTTATTTTCTCTCTGCTCTTTCTTTTTCTCTCTCTTTCTCTCTCTCTCTCTCTTTCTGTCTCTTTCTCCCTGTCTTTGTCTCATACTTTCCCCCATTCTTTTTCTGTCTCTCTTTCTCTCTTTCTTTCTCCCTCTTGCTCTATCCCTCTTTCTTTCTTTCTCTCTCTCTTTCTTTCTTTCTTTCTTTCTTTCTTTCTCTCTCTCTTTCTCTCTTTCTCTCCTTCTTAGTCTCTTTCTTTCTCTCTCTCTCTCTCTAACGCATGTATTCCTGAAGTACTCAGATTTATAAATATTACTGCCAAAGCCACAATATAAAACCTTGTTTATAAATCAGTCACATGCATTGATTATCATAAACAAATTTTTATTAGCTGGCCTTGCGTGTATGTTTTATGCTTATATTTCAATGTGAAAATATCAAATCCAGTATATCAGCATTTGACTATGATTTTTAATTGTTAATGCCTTTGAGATACACATACCTCAATGAAAAATTTGTAAGGATCATAATTACTTTTCTGGGATATTTTTCACATCTTCCAATATTCCATAATCTTCTTGATATATGTTAATGATTTTCGTAATGAAAATTTTTATAGAAACAAGAAGTGAATTTTGAGGAAAGTTTAATTTTTTTTCCATTTTGCCTTATGTTCATGTGTATTGTTGCACACCATAAGGTATCCAGCAACCGAGATGACGTCATCGTGGTAGCCATGCCAGAAACTGCCAAAACAAGAAATTTTTAGGAGTATGTCTTTGCTTGCTTTTAGCTTATTAATGGTTAGAAATTTTTATAAATGCCTATTCCGAAATATGGACAAAACACTAAAAATAACTAATTTCAAAGGAAGAGCTTACGGTTGCCAAGGACACTGTAAATGCTAAAAGAATGATCTTATGATGAAATATTGGTCAGAAATTAAAAGATATATAATCTTTTCAGCTCTCCGAGTTCCCTTCTGTCTAATCCATTCTTTCATTCTCTCTTTCTCGCGCTGATGTCTTGATATTTAGCATTTATATTCTAAAAGCTCTTGCATAAACTTTATTGTATTTGACCATGCATTGCTGTGATATAAACGGTAAAGATTTGCTAGAAATTCTTATTTATATTCATTTCTCGATGGGATATTCTAAGCTCGCACTACTGTTTTAGGGATTTCTGAGTATGGAAAGACGGTACCTTAATAACAGTGTGCAAAATGATCTTTAGACATTAAGGTAGAAGAGCATCATGTTATAAGATGCTGCTTTAAGTCTTGTACACGAATCTACAGCAATATTGGGCATATTTGTTCGTTCCTGGACTTTCTGGACGATAGTTTTGTCACTCGTTGAAAACTGATGTTGTTTTTAGGAGCTTCAGTGTGACGATATCTGCATTTCTTTCAGCTAACATCACATTGATAAACATACGCATATGAGTTAAATTTTTGCAATTCAAAATTCAATTAAAAAAAACAATATATCATTAATTTTCTTATTCACGGGGTTTGACTTTGCAGAACAAAATCGAGTGGCAAGATAGTCTTACTCATTTGCAGAACACAACTTGATAAGCTAAATTATTCATCCACGCACAGAACGACTTACAACCATTTCCTTATTGCAGTATATGATCGTTTCCAAGAATTGTGCGTCCATGCACCTCTGAAACAGGGTGAGAGTTTGACAAAACGTGTATAAATTTTCCTATATACTTGGTGGACAGTACGTACATGCACAAAGTTATATTACATGTTCTCTCATTCAATTACTCGGTGAAATGAATACGATATGAGCCATAATGTGACATACACTCAATGACGGCTAAAATTACGCCATACCTAGCTTTTCGTCCACATTTCTTTATTATATCTAATCGCATTAACTCATTGTCTCTATTTATTTTAAAGGGTGATACTACACTATTTTCCAGCATACCCTCAATGATGCTAAAACTACTCCAATGCATTTTTGACTAGCAGTCTCGCTTCTACTGATATTTTTGTAAACCCAATGCTTTATTTTGACGTTCTTTACTTTGCTATTAATCCTGCAAAAAATGCAGGAAGTGGAATTATTGTGGGAACTTAATCGCATTTTCTTTTTAGAGGACATCAGAATTCAGCTGAAAAAAGGCCAAAAATGACACTTTTTTTTTTTTGCTTATAATACAAAAAACCGTAGGAGTTTGAACTATGAAGGTAGATTGACCCCATTACGGTTTTTGAGCAAATATATTTCCAAGTCACAAATATCTGATTGGTTTTAATTATGGATGAATGTTCATAGGAAACTGAAGATAGTATTTCAATTGAATATCTTTATACGTGTCATTTGAAAACTCAAGATACTCTTAGAATTTCAATTTAATTTGTTTGGTCAAACTGTTTCTACAAAAGTTTTACGTTATAGTATTCGAATACCGGTGTAAAGCCCCTCCCCTTACTCCGACGATCCCCCCAAGTTTTACAAGGTACAGACTCACCCAATGATGTAGTTTATGAATGGCATATTGTATCACTTAACTTTCCCAGCTGGGAAAATGCATCTGGTATTTTTGAATTAGCTAATTCAGCTTTGTATATTTATCAGTTCATTACTTTATGTATTTGATTTGTGTGATCTGCTAGATAATTCATATACTTAAAACAAAAATTTTCAAAATGGCTTCGTTGGGTGAGTCTGAAGGTAATACTACAGTTTCTCCTCTCTCTGCTAAAGGCCCCTCCTCGCTCATCCTCTTTTATTTCGTATTGCTTGTGTTTTTAATTCAAATCTTAAAGCCTCCGTATATTTTGCATGATTAACAACTTGATATTTAAGGTTTTTACATGACTTGGAGTTGTCTCAGAAATTAGAAGCGACCAATCCAGCTTCTTACAATATTAAGAAACACCATTTTATTATTATTATTAATCAAGCTTACAATAGTCTATTGTACAGTTATCACGTCAATGGTCGTTTTTATTAAAAACACCATTAAATAAAATTAATTACTCAAAATTGCATACTTAAATGTTAAAATAAAAACAAATAAAAGACGGTGGGATTCGCTTTTCGCCTTGAGGGGCAGGGGAGGGGGGAGGGGGGAGGTATGAGGGAGAAGGTGGAGTGGGGAGGGGGAAGGGGGAGGGGGGAGGCGACGGGGCCTTTTCGCTGCTTTTACTTTAATCAGCTCTTGAATGTAAACTCATGTCACAAATATTCAAGCCAAATCAGCCTACATGCTAACAGATAATGCTGAAGACATAACAAGGTAATTGTGAAATAACTTTGTAAAGTGACGTACCTTATTGTATCATTTCAACATATTGATATTTCTATAATGGGAGGAGTTTCCGGGCAATGCCCCATATATCCTGATACAAAATGAACAGTAAATTTGCACAAAATTAGGGAAGGTTGTTCATCACAACATAGCAAGGGTTCATATTAACAAATTTGTGTAATAGAACCTTGCTCGATCTTTATGCAGACGAAACATCCAATGAACCGCCAAGTATATGCAAATTACAATAATGAAATGATATCTTTTAAACGTAATTCGTACAGGAATTGCGATTAACAGAATATTCAGAAGGTAATTTCCGTTGATTGCCAAAGATAGTTTTAAAATAAACACCACGTGAAGTAAATGCGAATCTTCCCATAATTTTCAAAATGTCTTCCTTCCTTTTGCTGTACAAAACGAGGCAAGATTGGAAAAAAAATAAACAAAATGGGGAAGATTATGTCGATTCTTAATCCCCGAAGGACGATCCCTTGGTTGATGTAAAGTACAATCTGCGTGAGAGGACCCTGTGTCAGACCATATTTAAAAATTATAAAGCATGATATTCATGAGCAAATACGAAACAGTGCTTTTCAGGCTTATTTGTACGTCACAATAGAAAATGGTAAAGGATGTATTTAGGCATTATTGTTCCTTTAAACGAAGGAATCGCTAATGAAAATCAAGAAGCTGAACAAAAGTATCAAAAAGTATAAACTGAAAAATTATATAAAGTTAATCGATAATTGATATAGAATATATTTGGAAAAACTGTATTCACAGCTAATATAATAAATGGGTTGTTAAATAATGCAATATTTCTTCTATTCATGAAAATAATAAACTTAAACTTTTTTCTAGATAAAAAAGCAATCTCAACTTGAAGAAGGAATTAATATTTTCAAGGAAATAGTTTGTTGGATGCCCTGACACAGGAACAGCTTTCTGCCTGGCGTCATAGTCAAGATACTGACGGGCGCATCAGACCTGCGAGCAAATACACAACCATGCTTTCAAAACTTATTGTTACGTCACAATGGGTGTAGTTAGGCGTGCAAATAAACATTGTTGCGATTGCTGAATTAAACAATGGAAGCAACAATGACAAACAATCGAAAAAGAAAATATCGATAAAAATCAAAGCTCGAGGGAAGCTATTTCTACTTTCCCGAGTGATTTCCACAGATTTCACGAATTGCTGTATTGCTTTCATTACATGACAGTCACAATTTTATTAATTAAATTTTTGTGATATTTGACCCATGTTCATGGGCGACTTTTAATGATGGCCGGTAATTCGGTCTTCAGCGCAAGAATCTAGATTTTTCTTTTGTACCCGTTATTTTACTTTTCATTGATTCTTTTGTGAAATGGGTGAAAAAAATTATTGCGAATACAGTTTAAATACCATAAAGTACCAAAAGCAAACAGTCCGAAAATATATTGCAAATAACAGAAGAATATAGAAAAAATCTTTTACCGAACAAAAATTGAAGAGGCGTATCTGAAAACTGACCTTGTCAATTTTATTCATGAAAAAACTCATGTGGCATATTTGCATTGCGACATTGATTAAACTTGTCAGGTTGCTGCAAAGTTATGACGTTTTTGGTCAAGTTATCATGATGTTGATTTGTGACGTATCTGGTTGACAGGTAGCAGGAAGTTGAAAAATTAAAACATTGACAAAACACAAATTCTTTAAATGAATGTTGATGATTTCTTTAGTTCAGAGTAAAATGACTTGATAGGAAAATATACAGTAATCGTAAAACATTCATGCAACGTAAAAGTAATTTCGAAGACCACAGGTATGTGAACTTTTGCTTTTTGCACATAAAAATTCTCACTTGGCGATTTTATTCAGAAAGGAGGCCTAAGTGACTTATGGAAAAAATTATTTAACCCCTAAGGAGTGACATACGTTTCCACTCTTTTCTTCACACGCTTGTTAACTGCAACACTTCCGGTCATGTAATAAATATGTTATCCCCAGTCTAATATTAAATGATATTTTTATTATCTTAGTCTTAGTACACCTCAACAGATTTTACTATATAATGTTGGTGTGACGCTGCAATAGTACAGATTTATATTATGACTATAACGTGTCCTTATGTAAACAATTAGTTTGTTTCCTTAGTACTCATGAAAAATATATAATTTTATGAAAGGTCATATAGGGTGTCATTCATCTATGTTAAATCTATGGCATTTGAAAGCTCGAAAAGTCTGATAAGTGGGCGTTAATAGTGATAATGATGATAAGCGCATCGAAGTGTTGCAGGGAGACACCTGGCGTTGACACTACAATTCAATTGCACTAACACAAAAGCAAAGCATAGCCTTTACCTCCTCTTCATGCGATGAAGTAGATACGGATTTATCTTAAAATCGCTGGTATCGATTTACAAGACAAGACAGGCACTCGGCCCTGAACACGTTTTGCTAATCGGATAATCAATGCTGTAGTAAATTTGCAAAGTGTTTGTTCACGTAGCAAGCGTCACAGGATAAGAAATTGTTTTTGCTATATGTTCATAGCATTTTTTTGATCGGTTACCAAACGAAACGTCATCAAACCAAAAACAATTACTTCATTTGGTTATTTGAGTTTTTTATTGATTGGACAGGTGAAACAATTTGCTTGGATAACAAAATTTGCCCAAAAAACGGATTTCAACAACGGGTGAAGATATAAGTACGCGAAACACGAGTAGGTTCACACAATTATAAAATATATATTATTTGTATGTCAGATATAACCAATATATGATATTGCCAAGTACAGAATAGAGTTACACACTATGAAAGCAAATGTCTTAATGATCAATGGTATAAGGTGTGCGGTTTAGTTGAGGCCAAAACTAAAAAATCAAACTTCCACAAGTACGATTTATGTGATATTTTGACATAATGTGCATAAAGTCATATCACTGAAATATCAAACTTAAAGCCACCTAGACCACCCGATAGAACAACATTTTTGAGAATTTATGGATTTTTATTTAACTTAGGAAATCCCATTTAAACCTTAAAATTTGTTAGTTTTCCCTAAAGCATACATATAAAACAGGTGGCATCCGTAAAATGGATTTGTTTCCCGTGAAACAGTTAGCATAGCTGTATGCAAGATTTCAAAAATTTCAAAATTTTCAACGAAGGGCATCCAAGATGTTAAATTTAGCCATATATAAACCACCGTGAAGCATTAAGCAAAGGGTTATTCAGTCAAAACCTCAAAGTAATGATACAGTATTTAGAAATATAAAAGATCTTAGCCTACTTAATCACGGAGAGGACACAAAGGGCGATCAAAGCGAAAAGTCCAATACAAAATCAAAGTTTAATCAAGAAAACAAATCAAACACACCAATTCAAGTAACACAACAAAAAATCTTTTTAGCCATAACTCCGACTTTACAAAATCATAGAAATTTTAACTTGTCTTCTTTTAATCGCTAATGCACGATCGGTGAACAACAAACAGATGTACTACACACCGAAATTTTATACAACCGATCCGACATAGCTAGAGTAGTCTTAATACCGATAGATTCTAATGTGTCAAACAATTTGATAAATATCAATGACTGTTACTTTATTCCTACAAACAGAATAGGTAAGAAAGGAGGTAGAGTGTTATTTTTGTGACGCCATTTCTTGTAGGGCATGACACCATTTGTGTCAGCTTAAAGTTCTTTGTTAAAGTCCATTAGGACAGACGGTTGAAATCAAAATCTAATACGATAGCTGTGTTTGGGTGAGCACTCTTTATCATGTCCAGGATGCGTGATAGATGCTCGTTTATGGCCCTTTGGTTTGCTTGACAATGATGATATGTGGCCCTACAGATATGTACTGGTGTTCTGTTCTGAGGTTTGGACAGTTTATGGTAATCCATTAAGCTTCACAGATGTAGCTTTCGGAAAAATGTAATTGTTTGAATATTTAGTGCAAACTGCTGTAGTGTTGGAAAAGAATTACCAAAGCTTCTTCTATGCGTGCTGCTCCTGTCATGAGTATGCTCCTATACATCAGAAAACATTGGTCTCAGGCTTAAATCATTAGTCTTATAGCATATATGTCATGTGAAACGTTTAGCAAATAATTTTTATATTTAACCTATTCTGAAAATAGAAAGTTATCTAAACAAGACAATACATTGGTTACCATGCGAGTAAAAAACTCCGTGGAAAAAAGGAGGAAGTGTGGTTGATGTGTAGTGGAAAGCTTAAAAAGGGGTAAAATCGCAGGTACAAGATTGATATATATCAGGGTTTATGTATATTTAATAGATAACCTAAACTTGGGGGTTTATCCGCTCTTTTAGAAATTATGGCTTCTAAATATCAAGTTCATTTTTGCGTGTAGTGGATGTTTGTGAAAGTCATTTACGAGCATGGCACTCATTTATGATGGGAGTGCCCCAGCCCTTCCAGTGTGGTCATACCTATAAGAGAAGCTAACGGATTCAGTTAAAAAGCTTTGATCTTCTAACACATATATATATATAGTAGTGGTACCCAATGGATCGCTACATGTCTTATACACATAATAAAGCTTCATTTCATCTCAGTATCCATGAATGCTTCTGTTTTGCATAGATAGTGAGAATTTTGAAATACATGTTTTTCTCAAATTTTTACCAAATCTTAATAATAAAAGTCTATTCTGTTTTGGATAAAATTGCAAGCCTTATGGAAAATCTTTTATAATAGAGTGTTTTCTGAATAAATCATTGGTTGCTTCTGCATATAAATCAACAAATTTAAACTTAGCAGATTGTTCATTCAAAACACAAATAATAGGCTTTTCACTTGTAAAAGGTTTGATCAACAAAATATTATATGTAGACAACACATTTAACTTAAAGCTTTAGTTCTGCCTTATGGGATTCAAGTTTCTCATTGCGTAAGAGAGAGAATATCAGCGGACACAACACTTTTGAGAAATCTGTATAAGTTATCCACAATGTGGTAAAGAAAAATAAGACATTTTTAAAAACCACTGTTGCACGCTCTCCCCCTCCACACTCCCCATCACCTGTCGTTTATGGAGTCGTTGTTAATCATTAGGTTACATGTTCTGTATAAGAACGTTGCAGGTGTGACAGCTGATTCAGATACGAATATCACAGTAAACGTTTTTCTGATTTATTCCCATTCTTAACACAAAACAGATCGCTTTATGTTCCACTTCTTATATCACGAAAACACGAAAAGGTAAACGATGTCGTGTATTATGATTTGTTATGTATCGGGGTATTTCTGAACATGTGTTCCAGTGCTGAAAGGTAATATCTGTTTTACCCTTCCGCGTACTATATTCATGTTTTTATCTATTACTGCAAATAATATGCACATTTACTAAGTTTGTTTAAA
This sequence comes from Protula sp. h YS-2021, assembly GCA_949752745.1. NCBI lineage: Eukaryota > Metazoa > Annelida > Polychaeta > Sabellida > Serpulidae > Protula > Protula sp. h YS-2021. The sequence goes on from OX457033.1 coordinate 36,695,976, forward strand.
TGTATAGTTTTCATCGATGAAAGTAAAAAAACATATCTGCCTTTTATTCCATCATTGCGAAAGCAAAAATTTCATATAATGATGTCATTGCATGAATATTCGGAAACATAAAATGTTTAAAGTCTATAACAGTGTTGAATGTATGTCTTCCTGATATTATCGCCAACCATCACATTATAAGTAAACCCAATGTCGATTGTGAAAGCATACATACAACCTGCTAACAGTGCGTTTATTGACACGCTACAGATAAAAAACACATCAAATAACACAAGCTGCACGCAATGCCTGTTCCGGGAGAGCTATAAATAGCACCAGCTGTGTTTGAATGCCAAATATCAGACACACATGTTCCTCGCGCATATTGTCTCATGAAAATTCAATGGGAAATACATGATGCGGTATGTTATATCCAACTATTTCTCAGTTTAAATACCAAGATCCTTTTTTTCCTTTTGGTAAATGACCGTTTCTTTCAGGGGTCATTCGGTTAAAACAACACTGCTATTCTTTTCTCGCAAATATGAAGAAAAATGCCATTCTGTCAACTTTATGTACCTCTGATGCATGTTTCATTCCTATTTCGTTCGCCTTGGATCTTGCTAATCATGCGTAACTATCTTTTATCGATTCCTCCATGCTTTTCGACAGTTTTCCGGGAAAATATAACAAACTGTACTTCAAAAATCTATGGTCATTTCTATCACAAACTACCTTTCAAATAAACGTTTACGTGTATGTTAATCTTTAAAAAAAAAAAAAGAACTTGGCTTCGTTTTTCATGCCTTCAATTTGAAATACGAATATGTCGTTTAACAATTATTTTGTGAAAGAGCTTCAAAATTACTTAAAGACGAGAGGTATTTCTGTCACCGGACAAAAAAAAGAATCGGGCTTTTAGAGCAATGTAACTTAGCGAAAAAAAACCTTTATAACTATTTATCACTAGCTCAGTCTGGAGACTGTATCCATGAAAAATTACGCGAGTACACAAAACTTGAAGGATACGGAATGATGCAAGATGGACATGTATTACATTTACCATTTATTCAGTATTTCACGCATCCAAATTATTTCGCTGTGACCGCAAAGATCAAACCCTGAACCAAAGTGTGCGTTTCATCTATTTTTCCGTTCTTAAAATACGGTCTTGGGAAACTAACAGAAACTTACTTCCCTATCACATGTTTCACTCATTGCAGAGAAGAACTTATGTTTGTTAAGCGTTTCTCTTTCCAGTGATAAACAGCAACATCGAAAGGTGTTGTTGCCTTTGTTCTTATATCACTTGTACATTGTCCCCACGAACAACGAATAACGGTCATTTTGATTATTTATTTTTCACAAAACACACAAAAATTCAAGATATCCACTAAGGACATGTTGAAATGGCATAAGAAGGAGATGTCCGAAGCTGATGTGTGAATGATTTGAGTCATGCAGCGTGCACGCACATGTTGTCTGGAGCTAAATATAGCGAGCGCGCCTAGCAGCCAAAACAGAGCTATTGCCTCAAAGCCTTCCGTTAAAAAGCTCTCTACAATCATGCAACAAACTTCAGTTACTGCCTGTATTGTCATTCTTAAGTGTACAGTTTAACACTAACATATCGGATTCGTTTCATACAAATGAAACATTAAATAAATGGTGAACATAGACATTTGATTCGCTGTTAATAAATAGAAGCGTATTGTTATAACAAATATATTCCAATTATTGTTATAGAGTAAGCAAGGGATATTGTTATTTGTCTAAAAGACATACAATGTTGGAACTGTAACTTTGGTTAAATGCCCAAGATATTTTGACATAGGAGAGGCAAAAAGTCTTTAAGAATATTTTGGATTATTTTATAATTATGCATTTAGAAATTTACTGATTTAATAATAACATGATTGGAAACTGAACCACATACTTCAAGGAAGAATAAAACAGATCAAAACTATTCTTTTGCAGAGGAAAAACCTCAGGATTTCAATATTAAAGGAGATCAAGCCAGAAGAAAGTTTTATTCCGAACAGGGTCAGGAGACGAATGATAGAATAATGGGAAAGTGTATGTCTATGTGTGGAGAAATAAAAGCTCACCGAGTGGTGAAAATTCGAATGTAGGAACTGGAGTAGTAGTAATAAAAGACTATCAGGATAAAAATCTAGATCCTAGTGCCAAGGTCGACAGTACAGGTACAACAATGTCGCTTTGTAATGTATTAAAGCAGAATTCGTTGAGCGAAGAAGACTATGAAAACGCAAAACAAATGATACTGGATAAAAATTACGACATAAACGATCGGTGCATGTATTTATTGCATAGCAATAGGACGCCACTAATGATATGTGTAATAAGAAGCAGCAATGTTGATTTTTATGAGCACAAACTTTTGCAACTGATGATGGATGCAAGAAAGGACCTGAACGTAAACTTAACAGACGATAATGATCAAACGGCATTACACTTGGCTATGTATGGTTATGATGATACAACACTTCTGCTATTGAAACATTCCGAGCTGGACTTCACCTTACAGGAAGCTCCTTCAGGCTTCACTCCGCTTCACTTGTTTATGCGGCAGGGCATTTGTCGATACAATGGAGACACAATTAGAATAAATATTTTGGAAAAGATAATGCAGCACTCCAAGAGTAGAAAATGTGTAACTTTGCTGGATAAATACAACAGAAGTGCTCTAGATATATTTTTGCTTGATACACGCTTTCATTCTTATGACTTAAAACTAACAACTGTTGGTGTCAAAATACTAGATCTGCTGCTTACTTACCCTGAAATCGTTACTGCTTCTTCACGCACCATGGCTCTTGCTGGAACATTTGCATGCCCTTCAGTCTTCAACAAATTAATCAAGTGTGGTGGGAAAGTCAATGACAGTCTTCATGGTAACGAAACAACAATGCACACTGTAATACAGAGAAACTCTGTCCAAAAGGTAAAACTCGCCATAGGTAAACAGCCAGATCTCACTGTAAAATGGAATAACATGACGCCTAGAGAAATGGCAAACCTTTATAGGTGCAATGATGACATCAAAAATATCGTATGCAAAGCAAATGCAGCTGAAACTATGCCTGTGTTCGAAACAGAAAGAGAAATAAAGAAATTAACCAACAATAACAGGCACACCATTTGCAATGACTGGACATCCAATCAGAGATATAGTCTATACAAAGACTGGAAATCCATGAAAAAAGTAACTTCTTCTAAGATCAGAGTGCATAAAGAGAAAAATATGTTTCTTCACCATAACGACTTAGCTGTTCATGCCGTAAAAAATACCCAAAGCTTTCAAGAAGATTTCAAGTCAGAGTTTCGTGAAATAACGAAATCGATACATTCATTTTTTGACGTTATGTGCAAGTTCTTTAAAACTTTAAAGATGCCAAGAATGACGAAACCTCTGTTAGTAAAATACCTTTTATCGGGAAGTGTTGCCGAAGGTACAAAGACTTATTTTCCCGATGAGTATGATTTTGTATGTTTGATGGAAGAATTAGATGGTAGTTGCCCTCCTCGTGAAATCGCTCAAGAATTTTATGCCATCATAGCCTCATATACCCAGGAATATAGTTCACAGCTACAAACTGAAGGCATGGGATTAACTCAGTGTTTGTTCCAGTACCAGAACAAAATTTCTCGCATAAAACTGCAGTGGAATGGCCAAGTATTTCGTGGTATATCGATTAATGTGGATATTGCACTAGCATATGTAGATGAGGGAACGTATCTATACAATAATTTACCATTTGGTTTGAAGAAATCATCCCCATTGATGATAGCAAAGGCTCCTCGCCATGACCAACATCCCGATTACGAATTCCAAAACTCACTCAGCAACGAAGAAATCAGGCTAATTACCACGGTACCTACACCTGTTAAGCAAGGCGTAATCGTAGCCAAAGCTTTGCGAATCGCCTTGATATGCCGCCCAGGAGTAAATATTGAAGAACTGCAAATCGTTGAAGATCTTCATCTTGAAGACTATATAACCTCATATATGTTAAAAAATAGTTTACTTCTTCTTTTACGAACTTTACCATATATTGAGAGAAAATGTAGGAATATAACTGATAGCAACAATTATTCTAAAATGCATGCCAGATGTAAATACGTCTGGGCTGACAGAATATATCATCTTCTGCAAACCGCGGTTGAAGATAGAATATTGCCAATTTGGTATAATGTGAAGAATGCTGCAAACACAATATTTAACTGCAAATCATGCCTCGAGAATGAGGTTCAATTTACTTGCTGTCAAAAACTGATCATAAGGCTAGCCCTTGTCAAGCAGATGCGAAAATGGCTGAGAGAGAATATTTATGCCCTTCACGATGGCCAGCAATGTAACTGCAAGTACTCAGATAAAAATAGACACAGCGATGAACGTATTATGGAGCGTTTGAAAACTACCGGCAACTTATTTGATGATCTAAGCGAGATTGATGGCCTTTTCAAAGCTAAACCTGAAATTGTCGAATATGCAGAACAGGCATCAATGTACTTTATCAGTGAAGACACGGTATTGGCCCGTATTGTGTTTCAACAGAATGCCAGAAATTCTGCAAGACCTACCAGAGCCATCTACTTAATTAAAAGCATATTGCAACAAATATGACAATCTTTCCATGACAGTTTCAGGAATTCATGACCGTAGTTTCAGCGAGTTAACATTAGTTCGAAGGTTGAATATTTATTTATTACAAGTCCATTCATCTGCTTGAATGTAACATCACATGACAATTGTGCCCTGTTAGTAAATAACGAAGAAAACTGTTATTTTCTTCAAATCTTTGCAAAAAAGATCATCCTGTCATTATCTTTGGAATTGTTTCGTTATACAGAACACCAAATTTCTATAGAACATACTGATAGATGTTTTTGCCTGCACAATATAAATGTCATCTTGAAATGTTGCTTATAAAGCAACCATAAAGAATCAAATGATAAAGTGGTTGTGCATAAACAATGTTTATGTCTTTGCTAACCTAACAACGCATACAACAAGCGCCATTAAAGATTACTTACATTGAAATAATTAAATGAAAAACTGTGAAGGCTTTCGTGCATGCACAAACTGTTAAACGAACGTAAAGATGTTTGTGCATACACAAAAACTAGTTTGTTTCGAATAAAAAATAGTTCCGGAGTTATGAAATAGAATATATAGAATATTCAAATTGCTATCTTTTTTCATTATCTATGAGCTGCGAAACATTGTTTTGCTAAAGCCATCCGGGTCTTTGATTTTATGGCATAACGAAATTGAACATTTCTACATAATCTGTTGTGCTTATAGATACATTGATACATTTAAAAATAACGTTTCACTTAGTACAACTACCAACAGCCACACCATTAAGATAGCCTTTTAGGACACAATCATGCAGACTGACGAATATTATTTTTTGGGCAAACCATTGAATAATGACATTTTTTCTATAAGCAAAAAGAGTGACCATTCCAATTGTATTGCAGTGATGAGGTGTACGATAAATCTTTATTAACACTTGACAAGCCTTCGACTTGCAAGGGTTATATGAATTTGTGCGAGCAAAATTCGTCCTTTTTTTTCTTCTTGACAGTTTTTCGGATTTTTGTGTCTTCTTCTCTGAAACTATGGGCCCTACGACCATGAAACTTGGGACTTATGAAGAGCTTGATCTGAAAATGTGCATGTCACTTTTGATTTTCGTCTTTGATTTCGTTTTCTTTGTTAAAACTGCATTTGAAAAGAGTGTATTTTTTGCAAGTAAATGTGTAGCATTTAACCCACATAACACACAGTTGCACAGTGAACTTTGTGCGAGCTCTCACTGCGTAGATAGCTAATACGGCGTATGCTGGATCAGTCGAAAAAACCTTAAGTCAACAAAAACCAAACACTACTCGGCTTAAAAGACGTATTCAAGCTGTGTTGTTTGCAATATATTATTCAAGAAATAATCCATTGAAGGAAGTATTTTTGCGTTTTAATTTTTGTCAAGTGTTTAACATTTGGCTAGCGGAATGAGCCGAACCAATTTTAGTCACCACACGTGCCGTCATACTCACAACCTTTCATTATGATATAACATTTTCTTTTCTTTTTTATTACAATTAGCTTCAAAAAACATTTTAATAAGCCTTTGTAAAAAATTGCCAACATAGAAGAGTCAACAAACTATCAACTAAGTATATTAAAATTTAATCTTTCAGTCCCGAGTCAAAGTGTTTGCTTCAGTATTCTCTATCTATATTGTGCTAACTATATCAGCTTTTGAATAATTCAAAAGTACTTAATATGAAAGTCTTTCGCATCATTTAGACTCAATTTACATAGAGTGGACGGGTTCATAACCATAGCGGGTTGCCACGTCTTTTGGTGATCTAACTGTGTCATGATAGGGTCACCAATCTCGTTATGTAAACTTTCCCCATGATGTTTATTTAAGTGATAAGCCATCTTTGTAAAGAGCATCTTTTTTAAGAATCACGTCCAACAGGCGTTATATCCCTAGGAACAGTGGGCATTTTCGTGCGTACTTGGTTTCCACATAACAACTGAGCAGGGTTCACCTCTGTAGCACTGTGCGGCGTTGAATTTTATAACATCAACTCTAGAAAAGGGTTCTCATTGCTTAACAATTTTTAGCTACCTACATTGCAATTTATGCCTCCCCATTTGATTGGTAATATTATGGTGAACTTACTACGTGCTGAAATCCGTATTTATCAACTCGAAATCATTCTTTACAAACGAACGGCACACTTCCGGAATACGGAATCGAGCAAATATAGCCTTCAGCTTCAAACAACTGTCCTATTTATGATGTCCAGATGAAACACAAAATACCTTGAATAATAGCCGATAACTACTAGATACTGAGCTTTATCAAATTTGAACAGATCCATTACAACCATTTCCATGGCCCATCAGGAAGAGCAGTAGGCATCAAGGGCTCCCTAAGAAGTCTTACTATTATCTCACAAATTTCGGCAATGTCTCTTTAATCTACAGTCATCAAACACTTTGCGCTGCAAGTTTTCTAGACTAATTGATTCTTTAGTGTCCGGTGAGAAGCTTACAAAGTTTATCCTTTTACAACGACAGAAAATGACAATCCTATCTAAATACGTGAGGACACCATCATCAACCGGCAAAAATCTCCTGCTAGAGAAAAATAACTGGATTAAATCAGGAATATCTTTCTAATACTCAGGCCAGTCACTGAACGCAGACAACAACACTAACGGCAAATCTGCGCCCTTTGAAGTTTCAATCGCGAATTTTCATATCGAAAACCGGCCAGTTGTATTGAATACTATGTACATACACTGACTATCATCGATGAGTCAATCTTCTGATGTATCGCTCACAACCGCTGACAAATTACGAATTAACCTGCCAGCTAAGCCAAGATTATTGCACGATATCTGTTGGGCAACGCAGTTGAAACGCGATAACCTTCTGAGCAATCGTTGTATCCATACAGGGGTGTTTATCTTAATCACGAATATTAAACATGTCATTTCTGGTCCGTCAGCATGGAAAATTGCGGAAGATCTCCTGAGAAATCAGAACATTTCTCTCACTCGCATATAAAGCCAAACGTTGGTTATGAAATATCATAAAATGCAAGCATGGACTCTGAGCACAATGAAGTTTTTATGCCTTCAAATACTTTTTTCTATGATTAAACGAAACAAAAACACTCTCATTGTCAGAAACACAAACTTTACCGGCTTGAATTATTAAGAACTTTCATAGGAGAATACACTGGTCGCTCTATTCATTGACTAAATAACTGGGTCAGGGTCTTTGCACACATTTCTATATAGCGTACGTGGCTTGTTTAAGCTCAAAGTACATTTAAGTGCATCTAGGGTTAAGAGTTGTTTTCGAAAACACCGGTTATTTTTCAAAACACGTTTACTACATATTCCTTTATAAAGTACAATCGGGGACTAGTTGTTATTCACATAAATTTACTACATATTCCTTTGCAAAGTCCAGAAGAAACACATTTGATTTCGTAAACATGTTATTTACTTGTTTTTCAAGCCCTGGTAATGACCTAGGCAGAAGAGCGAGAGTTTCGAATTTCGGTGAATAAACAGAGCGTTTCAACTCCGGGAGATCGTCCTGGATCGCGGAGAAGAAAGAAGAAAGGAGAAGATGAAGCGAAGAAAAGGCGACGCTGTGGAGAAGAAAGAAGGGGAAGCTTTGGCGAAGAAATAAGAAAGAAGAGGAAGCTTCTGACGAAAAAAAAATAAGAAGAAGAAAAGTGTTGACCAAGTGAAACGGTTAACGCAATGTAGCAACTTCGGTGACCCGGTGAATAGGACAACGCAGAGAAGTGACTACGATGACCCTGTGAAAAGGTCAACGCAACGTACGGACCACGGTGACCAGGTGAAAAGGTCAACGCAACGCAGGGACCACGCTGACAAGGTGAAAAGCTCAACGCAACGTAGGGACCACCGTGATCAGGTGAAAAGGTCAACGCAACGTAGGGACCACGGTATCAAGTTGGAAAGGTCAACGTAACGTTGGGTCTAAGGTGACCCGGTGAAAAGGTAAACGCAGCGTAGCAATAGCTGTAACCAGGTAAAACGCAACTCAGTGGATAACGAAGCAAGTCCATAACTGCTAAAAGAGGAGCGACGCACCCTAAACACTAGAAGAGGGGCAACGCACATTAGTCTAACAAATAAATAAGTATAGTACACACTCGAGCAAATCATCGGAAGTAACATACATTCAAAGGCAGTTTATGACAAACAGAACTTTCAGATTTTCACGTCATATTTATTGGCTGGTCTAAATTTAGTCGCATATTATGTTCAACACAAAAGCAAATAAGGCGTGTCTGAATAAGTTGAAATCAGTATGCAGTGTTTTTATCTGGTTACAGAGTGCATGACTCATATGGCGTCACCAGTCAAGTTAAATTCAAAGCAGAATGGTAAGAATAACACGCAATTTGTCTTTTTTTGCGTGGGAGTGGGGAGGGGGATGGGGCTATATATAATATGTATGCCCCCTCCCACGCCAAAAAGACAAATAGCATTTTAGACCCCCTTCCCCCATGCCAAAAAGGGAAATTTCGCATTTTTATAAATTTTGTGAATAGGCCTGTGTATTTGTATATATTTTATAAAAAAACGGTAAGATGTTAAGATTAACATATTGGGTGGGGGATTGGGCAGTAGGATTACAAGATAAAAGATAACATGCCATCCGTGGTGGCAGGAGATATGCTGCGTCCACAGTGTCTGATGTCACTCCGGTTATCGTCGCGCGATGGAGTTGCAGGAGAGTAAAAGCGACAACCCCGTCTCAACACAACGGCAACATTCGTGGTGTAATATTTTTACAAAGTTTGGCATTGGTTATAAAGACAAAAAGAGAATTATACTTATGTTATGTACGCCGTAGCGGGGATATCGAATGACAGCCAATGTGCATTCTCCACAACCAGCAGCCAGCTATAGAGATAAAGTATAGAAAAACTAAAATCACTCTCGTTCTTGACTCATACTGCTGTATGAAAATTTAAGGAAAGATTAAAATTGCAAAAAAACCTGTCATTTATTTTTTTTTTTTAATAAAATAAAAAAAAAAAAAACCTGTCATTACAGAATAATCACGTGATTTCATATCCGCGATAAAGGATGAGCGGCATTGACGTTTTCACACGGCGTGTTTTGTTCACTCTTTTTACGTATTCCACCTTTCGGTGTTGATGCACTGAGATGTTCATTTTTCGAGTATGACATATACGTACATATATGTACATACAATATGTACAGGACACAGTGGGCACAATTTTATATTTTTCGAGCATAATTTCGACTTACTTGCAAAAAAGCATACTTTCAACAACAAAAATTAACTTTCATGGCGCTCCGCTAACATTGGTTGAATGGAGGACCGGTCTGGCTGGTCTTATCAAATCAATAAAGAGGGGTCATGTTATCAATCGCCTGTATGTGCGTATGTAAACATATGCTTAAAATGTTTCTTCTCCCTTGGATTCCTTTGATCGAATCCCTTCCAGATTTTATAGGCATGTTCTCTAGGTAGGACACTCTTGAAAATTACGTTTTGTTGGAATGCTTCTTCTCACACAATTTTCTAAATGCTTCTTCTAAAATTGTCAAAAACTGCTTCTTCTCCTATGATTTTAATCGGATTGTCTTCAAATTTTAGTAATAGAGGACTGTTCCTTCTGGACGCGTTAGTGAAAATGACAGAAAAAATTCCCATTATCGCCCACTTTGAATGACGCCATAATGTTGTTTATGAAGTCTCATTTGTGACATCAAAATGCCGTTTTGTGACGTCATATTGTGTGGGCGCTCTTTATTATATGCTAGATAACGTCACAGAGGTTCGAAACGCAATATATTTTCACCCCAACTTTTTTCTACTGTTGATCGAACCCCTCCTCCTCCCATGTTTTTACTGTTGATCAATCCTGCCCTTTCACCGTGAAATGGCATTTGTGCATAAAAGAGGTTGAGGCAAACAAGAAAGAGTTAACAATAATATGTTGGGGGTGGGGGTGGGGGTTCGGTCACCATTAGAAACAGTTGAGGGGTGAAAATATAATTGATATTAAAATATTAATATTCACTTCTCTATGCCGTTATTTATGACATAATTATGACATCACAAACGACATTATAACGTCCCAAACGACACTAAGACGTCACCTCCGTGGGCAAGTATAGGGGTTTTTTCCATCATTTGCACCAGCGCGTTCAGAAGACTCAGTCACCTGCTCGTAATTTTCACAAATATGTGACAGGAAGTTTGTTTTTGGCGATCCACCAAAAATTGACCAAATGGAGGGCATTTTTCAATGTATCGGTAGCTAATTTTCGAAATGTTTCTCCCATAATTTAGCTTCGATTTCTTTCCAATTTTTCTCAGACGGTAATCTCCAGAAAAATTACTTTTTTTGCGATTTGGCAAACAGAAGGTATCTATAAGCTTTTGGTAGCCAATTTTTAAAATGGGACTGTCTACTAATTTTGCACAAAAGTCTAGCATCAAGATCCCTCTTGAAAAATCTGAATAAAAGGGGGATATTTTTATTTATCGACAGGCACTTTTCAAAATGCTTCCTCCGTAATTTCAAAATGCTTCTTCTAAAACAATTTTGACAGGATTGTCTGCAAGTGTTGCATCTATTCCATTTATAACTTTGTGGTAGCCAATTTTCAAAATATTTCTTCTTCCACAATTTTGATCAGATCAAAATTCCAATTTTGTAAAAGTGTTCACTGGGCACGAATTTTTTTAATTTTTGGGAATCCAATTTTCAAAATGCTTCTATTCCCAAAATTTCAATAGCATTTCTTTCCAATTTTGCACCAATTCTTACTGGATATGCATTTCGTGAAAAGTTTTGAGGATCTGCCGCAAATTTGGCAAATAGTTGTTAATTTTAGGTAGCCAATTTTCTAAAGTTTTTTTGATAATTTTGATCTAATTTTCTTCAAATTTTATATAAATGTTCACTAGTCAACTTTTGAATAACACTGTTTCAACGATCTTCCTAAAATTGGTTAAATAGGGGCATTTGAAAAATTTGTAGCCACTTTACAAAATGCTTCTCCTCCAATCTTTTTGATTGGATTTCTGTCCAATTTGGAATGATTGTTCAGCCTTTGGATCTCTGTTGAATATTTAGTTGATCCACCACAAGTTGGCTAAAGGTGGAGCATTTTCAAATGCATACAAGTTCAGTACTCTCTCCTCTCTTGAAAATTACTTTTTTGGCGATGCACTGAAAATAAGCCAAATGGGAGGGGGGTGGTTGGGGTGGGGATGCCATTTTTCATTAGCGAATTTTCAAAGCGAATTTTCTTCTTTCACAATTTGGATCCGACTGCCTTGAAATTCTGCTTAAACGTTCACTAGACGGTATATATTTTGGAAAAGTTATTTTTTGGCGATTCACCAAAAATATCTTGCAGCCAACTTTTCAAAATGTTTCTTCTCCCACAGTTTTGATTTGATTTCTTTTTAGTTTTGAGCTTTTGCTCCCTAGCTTATTGTTGGCATTTAATGTGGGCATTTATGATTTTTGGTAGCCAAGTTTAAAAAATGTTTCTACTTCCACAAGTTACAAGTTACTCTTGAAATTTTTGGCGTGAGCCAAAAATTGGCCAACCAGGTTATATTTGAAATTTTTCCTACGAAATTTTCCAAAAGTTATTTCTTTCACAATTGTGACATGATTGCCTTCATATTTTATATAACTGTTCACTACTCTATACTCTCTTTAAAAGTTAGTTTTCAGTAATTCCTAAAATGGGCTACGTGAGGGGCATTTTGCGGTAGCCAGTTTTGAACAGCGTTCTTCTCCCATTATATGGACTGGATTGTTTTCAAATTTTGCATAAACGTTTACTAGGCGGTCCTTTTTTTGAAAAGTTACTTTTCTGGCGATCCGTCAAAAATTGGCTAAGTTGGGGCATTTAAAATTTTCTAAATGCGTCTTTTCCAACATATTTGATCGGATTTCTTTACAGTTATGAACTTTTATTCCCTGAATGACTCCCTGTTGGTAACTTAATTTTTTGGCAATTCGCCACAAATTGGCTAAATGGGGACATTAATAATTTCTTGTCAGCAAAATGCTTCTACTCAAACAATTTATATCAGACTACATTTAACTTTTGTACGAACGTTTGCTGGGTAGATTTCTTTTGAAATTTGAAATGAGCCACTAAGATTTGACAAATAGGAAGTATTTTAAATTTGTTTGGCAGCCAATTTTCGAAAGTTGTTTTCAACAATTTTGATTAGATTGCCTTCAAATTTTGCATAAAAAATCACTATTACTTTCTCTCTAGAAAAGTTGCTTTTTTAGCGATTCGCCAAAACTTGACTAAATGAAGGGTTGGACATTTTAATTTTTAAAATGTTTTTTTCTCTCATAATTTTCATTGGATTACTTTCCAATTCTGAACGATGGTCCTCTGTTGAAGCGGTACTATGTTTGTTGATCCGCCAAAAATTGGCTAAATGGAGGGCAATTATGCTGTTTTTGTACAATTTTCGAAATGATTCTACTCTTAAAATTTGGATCAGATTTGCATCTTCTCTCCCAGTTTGGATCAGATTTGCACCTACTCTCAAAATTTGATCAGATTTGCATCCACTCTCACAATTTGCATCAGATTACTTTAAAATTTTGTATCAATGTTTCCTAGCTTTGTCTATCTCTAAAATTTACTTTTTTTGTGGCCATTCTCTAAAAATTGGCCAAATTAGCAGTGTTTTAAGTCTTTTGCTATCAAATCTCTTCGTTTTCCAAAATGTGTTGTCTGCTGCAGTTTGACTGGATTTATTCGAACTTTTAGAATTTTACCGCTCGTGTAGTGTTTTTTTTTCTTTATTTTTCGCAGACCTCCAAAATTTGGCCTCATGCTGTCATTTGAATGCTTTAGGGATCGCTTTTTTTCAAAATAATTCTTTTGCAAGTAATTCTAGTCAGATTAATTTCACTTTTAGACGTAGTCAAACGTTAGCGCTCTACTGTTTTGCTTTTTTAGATCCTCGAGAGATCCTCGAGTTAAATGCTGGCCTTTGAAAAAATGTCAATAACCAGATGTTGAAATACGAGTACCTTTTTTTGGCTACCATACACGCCTGTTGATACTAAATTCACTAAATCTCAGCTAGTCACAATGTCCCTGGATATTCTTGTTATTCTGTTTTACCGGAAAGTAGATACACACTTTAAGCTCTTTTTAAGATTTGACAAGTCGAAGTGGGTGTTTCAGATATTTTTTCTCTTGAGTGGTGTACGCCATTCTTTGCTTACTACTTCTCTTGCATAATGACCTTAGAACCAACAAGTTTTGAACATATATTGAACTAGTTGTGAAGCAGAGCAGAGTGTATTTTTGTCTATGTTTTCACTTTCATAATCAAAACACGAGGCAAAAATCAGTGATTTTATATAAATAAATTAATTTTTTAACGCCGACAAAAGCATTCCAGGATGTGTTGAAAACAGTAAAACGCTGTGTTGGATGCAAAAATTATGTTTTTATAAGGTTTTCCCTTGAGGGGGGGAGGCAGGAGGAATTCAAGTAAAAACTGGTAACCATGCCCGTCAATGGCATTTTTTTGAAACGACCACAAAACCCGGGTGACTAATTTTGAAACAGTATCCTCTTTAATTAAATGAGGAGTGAAGTTCTCAAAATCGCCTGTATGAATTGGTTCGCAGTTCGCTTTGTGTTGTTCGGCCATGTCACTAATTTATTCGGTGACGTTATTCCACCGCGTGTACTAATGTGTACCGATGCCCCGCCCAACCCCAACCCCATAAAAAGGTTGCCATTTCACTAATTTATTCGGTGACGTTACTCCACCCCATGTACTAATATTCGTATTGACCCCTCCCACATAAAACGGTTGTTATTTCACTGTTTCATTCGGTGACGTGACTCCACCCAGTAATATGTGTACTGTTCTCACTCTGCCGTATTTACTAGATGACCACCCCGACCGCCATAAATAGGTTATTCTTCCTCTGTTTCATTCGGTGACTTGACTCCACCCAGTAATATGTGTACTGACTCCCTCCCGGCCGCCCCACAATAAAAAGTTTGCCTTCATGGACCATGATAGAGCTCCTTTTTTTACATTTATCCGGTGTCTTAAGATATATCTTGACAATTAAATATTTGATTTTGATTGGTATTTAATTAAATATCAAGGCCCATCTTATTTAACTTCTTATGTGTTACTGAATGGTTAGCTTTTAAATTCCAACGGATTCTGACTGAATCACTGCTCACTGACACATCTTTTATTATTTTGGAAGGTCTTCAAACATTAACCCAACAGGCAAAAAGACATCTTTAAGACGTCTATATGACGTAATTTTTGGACCAACATGACGTCTTTAAGACGCCTGAAAAAGGTGGATTTTGCAACAAAAACGGACGTCCTTTTTGAGACGTAAATAAGACGTCTTCATAAGACGTAATAAAGACGTCCTGTTTTGACGTAACAAAGACGTCGTTTCCTGACGTCTTTAAGACGTCTATAAAAGGTCAATTTTGCAACAAAAAAGAACGTCTTTTGTGGGACGAAAAGGCGTCGTTTTCGGACGTATTTACGACATCTGGAAAAGGTCGATTCCGCAGTTTTTTCTGAGTCTTCTGTCAATTTCATAGACGTCTGTTTGGGGAATCAAACTAGATTAAACACAAGAAAAATACAATACTGTTGCTCTATACAATTGTATTGCTTCATTATAAAATGAACGCATTGAATACATAATCACAATAATGCTTTAGCAATAAAAATGTTGTCCTTGAATCTAACCTGAATCATCATAATTTTACCCGAACACGCAAATACATAAAAAATGCACGCTGCTGTCCTACTAAATGCGCACTAAATCACAAAGTGCGCTGCGGAAAAGCGCTGAATTACAAATTGCAGTGAAGAAAGCGCACCGAATCACGCAAAGCGCCCTGAACAACAAAGGAGGCTCTTGGTGGTCCGAACTGTCTTTAGAGTTCATTGTTTCACTGTGGAAGTGCGTACTCCAAACAGACGGATTTCTTTATTTCTCCCAAATGAACGTTGAAACTGTATAAAAAATATAAATTAATGAATACATGTATTCAATTTAAATCGCTTGACATGCACTTTAAATAAACAACAAAAACCATTCAATTTAAGTAATTTGTCACTGTCAGTCCAGTTAAATAATACGACAGAATCTGTGATTAGATTTACACCAATAAAAGTAATTTATTACTGAATAATTTCTCATAAATCCCATTAAGCAATAAGATATTGGAGTGAATATACTAACACCAACATTTTGTTTATTGCTGCAGATCAATACCAAATCACGTAAAATTATTTTATTTACCGATATCAAAGCCTCCTGACATTCATTTGACAGGCCCAGTACACCACGTAGACGGACGGAAAGCCGTAGGACACCCTGAAATATACATAATAAGCCTTATCACACTGCGGGTGTTTCGAATAAAATTCGAAAAAATTTGAATTTCGATTGCAACTGCAAATGAAAGAATCAATAGAAGAATTATACGAGGGACAGGAGATAGATTTGGCTAGAGTAGATCGCAATTAGTGACAACAAAATGCTAAATTCCAACTCCACTAAATAAGCCAGCTGCAATTTTTGTAACCCTGTCGACTTAAATATGCGACATTTTGTGATATTTGACAAAATAAATTTGTTTTGAACTACGGAAGATGTTCTTTTTTTCTTTTTCATTTCACCAATTTGGATCTACTGTTACCATTCAACGTATTATAATCTTGCCATTTACTTCGCCTCAACAAAACTGTCCGACAAAACTGTTGACAAACCTGTCAGATAAAACAAAACTGTCAGAGAAATATTTTAATTTGCCGCTTTCCTACAATCACATATTATCGCCCATTTAGAGCACTGATTTCAAAATACACTTTACACGACATAATCAGCAAACAAATCAAATCATTCATATTAAAACCAGTAATAAACCTTACCTTTTAAATTGATATTTAAATCCCAATTTCTTTAAAATATAGCAAAAAATTGAATCCATGATTATAAATAAACCGCCTTGTGTTCAACCGGACAACGTTGTTATAAAACAGCTGACCTCTGATGAGATATGTCTGTTACAGATGCGTTGTTGTTAAACAACCAACCTCTACTGTTGGAATTTTTGTGGATAACACCTTTTTCGGAGGCCTACTTGGAAATAATACTTATAAAACACACACACACAGATATATTTATCTGTATATCTACAATATTTTGCGAGCGTTTTGTTATTTTAATAGATTATTAGTTTTATTACTTTTCTCTTGTATATATTATATATTGTAAAAAATAGGCAATATCGAGACCTATCGAGACTTGACAAATAATATTATATATCCAAAGATTATATTTTTTTACTTTATGCGTGATTTTATATCTCAAATATTGACTTTCAATCAAAATTGCCCAATAATTCAAATATATCCATAAGAAAAAATGAAAAATATGCAAATATATGTCGTCCCGCTAATATATATTTTACCAAACTGGAAATACTAACACTTGGCGTATTTTAAACAATTTCGATCTGTTACCTTTTAAAATCTTGTTTTTACTGTCGTTAGAACTGAAAATATTTATTAATTATTGGATGAAACAAGCAAGGAAGGCAACTTTGGATTGCAGAGCTTATTTTGTGACCTTTTTACGATGTGACCAAAATAGGACCTTTTTGGACTTGTCGAATATCCATATATGGTCTCAATTATGTCGCGACCAGAATGGGACCTTTTTGGGATTTTCTAAACGTCTTGATTTGGTCTGAATCACGTCGTGACCATATTTAGACCTTTTTCAGACCATATTTTACGTCTTTTGCCTGCTGGGAAGTAAATTTGACAATAGAATTTCACACACAAAAGAAAACTAATATGTCAATATACTGTCAAGGCCATGCACAAAAGTGGAAAAATTCTCTTCTTTTACCCAACATATCTAGATGCTCACGCGGTCAGTGACTATCTTAGCATTAAAGCTTTCATGCGATTGTATTTAATTTGAGATTCACCAAGTAACCTGATTCATCTTCGTCCCTGTTTCATTCATTCCATGCACAATTGACTGTTCTTTTTCTCAGTTCCATTTTGATTAAAGGGAAAAAGGTTTTGACAGTTTTTCACAGATATTGTCTGAGTGTTCCCCAATAGACAATATCACACCAGACAAGTAAGCAACGTGTGCATCCTTGAGTGTAACCTCGAATGATTTTCCCGTTTTGGGGAGGGGTTGGACTGGGGTTGGACTGGGGTAGAGGGGTGCGGGACATTGGTGGAATTCGCGGTGGAAATCTGAGTGCCCAAACATACAAAGAAGGAGGGGGTGGTGTAACCAGGTTTCGCAGACCTTGCGATCTTTGTAGAAAGGGCTAATTTTTATTCATTACTCTGAATTATTTATAAAAACCGTCACTTTTGGGCTCAGCGTTTTCAGTGCAGTGCAAAGTCATTTTTTACACGCGCACTGCTCAATGTAAATGTCTCTTTAGTTTTCATTCTATTCCTGCAGTAGCGTGCACTGTCCAAGGTATCAGGATCTTTAATGAGTAGGGATACTTGCTGCTTTTTGTCCAGTATCGCTTAGCATGATATCCCTGGCTTGCAAAAACATAACGGTTTTAGTCGCTAAGTATACTTACAAAAACTAAACAGCGTTGTTTCAACACTTTAAACCTACATGCCATAAATGATTATACAGTAAAAATTCCTTCAATTTCAGCATTTCCCTATTTTTGGGTGATTTGCAAGGAATCTAGTTAAGCGGTTTGCCAGTGGTTTGTTGTGTGTGGAGAGGAGGCAGTGCGGGGAGAGGTGGTGGCGGTCTGGAGGGAAGAGTGTGGTGTGGGGGAAGAGGAACGGTATAGGGGAGGGATCGTTGTGGGTGGATGGGATTTATCGGGAAGGGCGCGGTGTGGGGCGAGGGGGCGGTGTGCAGCCAAGGTGGCGGTCCTGGAGGGAGGGGGTTGGTGTGGGGCGAGGCAACGGTATAGAGGGAGGATGGCGGTGTGGGGGAAGAAGGGCGGTGTGGGGGTACGGTGTGGGGTGACAGGGCGGTGTGGGGCGAGGGGGCGGTGTGCAGCCAGGGTGGCGGTCCTGGAGGGAGGAGGTTGGTGTGGGGCGAGGCGGCGGTATAGAGGGAGGATGGAGGTGTGGGGGAAGAGGGGTGGTGTGGGGTCGAGAGAGCGTGTGGGGGAGGGGCCCGTGTGGTGAGAGAGGGCCGTGTGTGGGGTGGGTATGTACCAAAGGTTTGATATATATTCTTGACAAGTCATATTTGTAGAAGGCCTGCAGTCCTTCGATATATGGCATTAGTGACATTACCAAAGCATGGCAATAAATCAAATTTCTTTTGTGATTAGATACGAAGTGTAATTACCACTTAAACGTGTACCGCACCCAAAAAAGGATAAAACTTGCCAGGATGCAATTAAGATTAATTGTCGTTATATTTGGTTAAACAAGCTGTGTAAAGGCGTAACTTGCGTTCTTCACTTTTAGATGGTTTCCTTTCGGCTTATATCTTTCACGCAATAGAATATTTTTGTAGCAGTTCGAAAAGCCCTATCCCGCCGTCCAGTCAAGATCCAGTCAGAAGCGGGGAAATCATTGTATTACGTTACTGCTCTAATACGGCATTCCTGTTCGGGGACCAAAGAGATACAAATTCTCTTGAGCTTGTTGAGGGATTGAGGGTGGGATAGGAAACTAGAAGTGGAGAACTCGTAAAAGCTCGTTTTAGATGTCCGGAGCAAATATTGATAAAAGGACCTACCATTGTCATATACAATATAAAAAAGAAGCATGTCTGCATGTTTGCATGCTACATGCTAACAGAATGATTGATGTTGACTAACCACGCCCATCCCGCGCCTACCTCCCGCAGTATCGATCCAAAACTTTGATCACATAGGTGACACGAGGTAATGTTTGTAATATAATCTTAAAAGTGATTTTTTAATTTATGTGTTATATATACATATAAAATTCATTGGATTCACTACATATGGCCAAAACGAGTAGCAGCAATATACAGCTGGAATAATGGCAAATGAACAAGTAAAATAGCACATCTGAGCTGACAGATGATTTTGAAGGTTAAGTACGGATCTTCCAAAAGCAACTCAGAACGATCAAATATTTAGCCAAAAGCCTTAACAAATAAGACTAGAATATTTATCACCCAATACTGATTTTTAAATGAAGCACAGGCAGTGAAACAATTCACTTTAAACTAATAGTATCAGGGATATATGTGTGGCTGGCATGGTATAACTGGAGCAGCTGGTGCAGCCCGTAGGCCACAAAATAAGATAGTAAAGACAGAAATACCTAAGCGTGACTCAAAATAACCGTGGTGACACAAAACAGTCTCTATAAAGGCACTCAAATAGCTAAAAGTAAACGATAGAAATATAGATATTTGAAAATTATCTATAATGACGCTCTTTTAATGCAGTGTCGTTGGATGGAAACTTACTACGTTCCCCCTCTCCAGCAGCGAAGACCAGCTATGATGATGATGATGATGATGATGATGATGATGATAATGATGATGATGATGGTGCCTTATACAAGATCACAGCGTTGAAAGGTTTACAGCACCAAATTTAAAGAATTTCCCGAAGGAAAACTCTTTCTATACTGCAGGAATTATTTTGTTTTGAAAGAGGACAATGGCTGAATTTCAGGGCAAGTTTTAAGGTGGGTAAAACTTTTATATACGGTTCTTTCAAGAGAACAGTTTCGTCTCCCGTAAGAGGATTTTGTCCTAGTTTGTGAGCTTAAACTTCATTTGAAAGACGATCAATATAAAAGATAAGGACGTACTCAAAAGTAGGCACTCCTTATACTCTGACCCAGCAAGATAGCTGTATTTTGTAAAATCAAAAGAGATATTAATGTCAACTTAACATCAACTTCACTGTAGTGTTTATCTGTTGCAATAACCCCTCCCCCCCTAAAGTAAGAGATAAAAGACATAAAAAGGATACGTACTTAAAATACCCGCCTCCTCCAAGATAAGATAAAACACCTACTCAAATGTGGGTACTTCTTATGCTGTCACTCGAAAATATAGCTTTATTTTGTAAAATCGACAGAGAAGTTATTGAAAGGTTCTTGAAAGCACTTGAACAGATCAGATTGAATAACTTGTCACTACTTGTTATCCCGCACGTTAGACTACATTTTTTTTCATTATATCTATCTGAGTGCAGATTATATTATTTCTAGGAGTGCTCTTTGATCAAGTATTTTTCATATTTTTCTTCTTGTCATTCATATCATTGGCGAGACACGCACCATAAATGCGGGTGACTACCAATGACTCCAAATTATCTAAAATAATTCAAGAATTAGATGTAGATCGTCGAGGGTAATTTAATTGCCATAACGATGGTCAGTCAGGGAAGAGATGGGGTAAGAGAAAGAGGAAGGTACAGAGCAAGCCAAAAAAACTACCCGCCGTCAGGTACATTCTCCCTGAAATTTCGGACAAAAAGCTACAGGCGAAATCAACATTGAATCTACTTGTAATTAGGTTGTCATAAGTTGGGCTTAAACAGCACATCTATTTAACGTTATGTAGTTATATAGGGATTACAGATGTCATTGACACATGACTGTGGGAGTATTATGCTGCAAGATAAAAAAATACATATATCAAGTGAAGTTTTCAATATTGCGCTTTTACACTTTTCTTTAATTCAAAATGAAGAATTGCGCCCTCCCCCCCCCTAAAACAAAAATTTCTGTGATAAAGGAACTTAAAAGTTCTTGTCACAGCAAAGGAAAATTAAATAAAAAGACAAAAAAAAACTTTTTTACACTCTGAAAATCAAATGAATTTAAGTTATTCCACAGACACACCCCTCATTATTATGGGCATTAGGTATAATAAGTAAACGCAAAGCATCTCCACACTTAACAAAAAATAACTTCAGTACTTTAGAATCTCGTCCTTTGTGTGATTGCCTTGTCATAAGGATTTCAGAACAAAGTAATAGTTGAGTAAAAACTTGAAACAAATGAAAAATGTTAATAATTTTTGGGATACCTGGTGGCATAAATGAAATCAATATTCGTGTTTTATAAAGGGAAATCATTATATATATATATAGATTTGAAACCAGTCATATGTGGGCCATGCCTTATATATAGCACTTACGGAGATCATTGGAAAGAATAATATGCTTTTTGGCTTCTTATAAAGTGGCAACACCCAGATTTAATTTTAAAACAAAATGTATTAT
The DNA here is from genome assembly GCA_949752745.1 of Protula sp. h YS-2021. Taxonomy (NCBI): domain Eukaryota; kingdom Metazoa; phylum Annelida; class Polychaeta; order Sabellida; family Serpulidae; genus Protula; species Protula sp. h YS-2021. Next base: position 36,717,825 of record OX457033.1, read on the forward strand.
ATTCACTATGCTATAGAATCATTCGTGTTTGTTTACTGTGTAGTTTAATAGCGTTTCAGCAAACTAAGAGTTAAGGAGACCTACTTTTGGTCTCCCTAAATGTTTGGTCTCTGTTGTTTTAAGAAAAATGGTGTTTTGGTACATGTGTATTGCAAAAGTTTGGAAACACAGAACAGTGTATTTTTTATTGCATTTGACTCGAGTTCTTTTTGGTAGGGACTGATATAGCAAACACTTTTTTCTGAGAATCATGTCCACCTTTCACCATTTTCCCTGCGTTGTGCTGCAGAACTGCTTCGCCTGTTTGATTTAATGATAGAAAACATTACGATCAACGTTACTAGCAGAAGACTGTGATTTTACACCAGACATCGGAAACAGAATGATAAGCGGTGAACCCAATTGAACATGTGTGAATCACAAATTATTTTTGGAGCTATTCTCATATGAAGTGTAGGTTCTCAAAGCCGCATTTGAGGAAGACTTATTACAATCAAGTGAAGCCTTAATTATTACTTTTAGCACCTCGGTGCAAAACTTTAGTTGAACATCCAAATAAGCGACATTTTCAGCTCTGGTAAAGACCATTAACATATTGTTTGGGTTTAAGCTAATTTTATAGTTTCTCTAGAACGATCTATGTACCGCGTAGCAAAAGTTCCAATTAGCATTCCAGAATAATTTTTTCAAAGGCTTAAAATAACGAGATCGTTAATAAAATATAAATTCAGGATGCAACTGCATGAAGACTTACACATAAGTATGAAGTCCTCAATTTTCATCATGCAAAAAATTCGAATAAGTTCAACACAATTTGTTCCGTTATGTCGAGGTGAAGCTCAATTTTCATCATGCAAAAAATTCAAATAAGTTCAACACAATTTGTTCCGTTATGTCGAGGTGAAGCAAAATAAATTTTCCATGCAAGAAATGTTAGGAAAATTGTTAAACTAAATTATAATATGCCTCCTTTTCACCAGGGGTCATGTAGCAAAAAAATATTTCGACACAATATAGAAAAAATCAATGTAGTCGATTTAGCGTTATAAATGCGCTTTGTGAGGATATGTGCTAGACGGGTGGATGAAGTTTTACAGACGGCTTCAAAAGTCAACGATTTTTACACGAAAACAGATCCCAACGCCAATATATGTACAAGTGTGATGTAAATAGCCCTCAGTTTTTTTAAAATAGATGCATTGAAACCAACACATTGCGAAAAAATGAAAAAAGTGTGAATGAAGAAAAAATAATTAAAGGGAAGCTATTACATAATGTTATGTAACAGAGAATCCTGTTAATTCTGATTCTGTTAAGCATTGCAGTCGTTAATTAACTCAGTTCGAATTCTTGTGTGAAGATTTTACTTTATTGCAGTGCTTAGTGTTTATACCATTGTAAGAGCGTTATAAATATGTTAATGATAATAATAATAAATAACCTTTTCTCAAGTGCAAATTACCATGGCATAAGTATGTCTTATAGTTTAGACAGCAACACTCGGGTCTCGAATTTGTCCAAAATTGCCATTGATTATCAGGAAAGTAATACAGATTTTGACTAGTGTATTGACATTAAAAGGCTGCAAAAATACAAAAGAAGAAAAAAAGACAAATACAAAAACAATAATTAAAAAGGCACTGGGGAAATACCTGGTCACAAGGTAACTTCTGGGGACTTCATCCCAAGTGCAGATTTTTACATAGGTTATGCCTTTAACTGGACGGGCGGAGTTAGGGGGCTCATTTTGCAAAATTTTACAGCTTTTTAACAATTTTAAGGGCAACCGTGACCACAGTCAAAGATGGAGAACACTTTCACACTCGTTTCGCTGTTCTGGTGAAATGTCAGGTTAGAAAAATTGTCAAGAAACATAGTCGTGTAAAAGACTGCACGGAGAAATACATCCTACAAATATGTGGCATCATTATGAGTTGTGAAGTGTGCCAGGACAGCCACTTGAAAGCTCTGTGGTAAAACACCATGCTACCTAGCAGGCACACTAAAGGACAAGAGTGCAAAGGGGATACGAGAGAGATCAGGATCGGAATTTGTAAAGAAGCCATCACCAAATGGAAACGCAGAGTTACTAAGGCAAACCATAAAGAAACCAATAGAACACCTTATCCTGTATCCTTACAGGACGTGTGGAGTCACATGCAACAATCATCACATCATTGCCAGTGAATGTAGAAGACCCAACCCATAGACTTGTCCATGCCTCCCGTTTTTATCGGAAAATCCAGGAAGGCATACCACATACTCCTTCTTCTAGGCTATATAGCGGCATTGGTGAGAACTGTATTGTAACAGTAGATTGCGCCATAGCTTGTTCTGAGAGGCCAAAGTCCATCAAATCTTGCAGCGGTGAATACCTTTGGAATCATTACAAGGCGTACAGAAGCTTTCGATCCAGGATCCGAAATCACTTACAAGGAATTCAACGCCAGAGACCGAAGCCGTTACACCTGGAGAAATTATTCTTCCAGGTTGATGAGAAAGAGGTAAAAGCTCTCAAAATCGGCATCCACGCCTCTGAGTCGTGGGCCTAATCATGGACCCAGTTAAAGGGAATGATCTATGTCATCAGTGACGTAATACCAAAGGATTCTATCATGTTGATTGTTCGATGGAAGGGTGGCGCGATAGGTTGTAAGGAATATTTCATTATATATTATTGCACAGTTCAAAACAATAATAAATCAACCCTTAATTAAAGTTAAATAATCAATATCATTGAGAAAACTAACGACATCAAATATTTTGTATGTCTCAGGTAGAGCGAGGATAGATGCATATGTCTTAACCAATTGCAAAAAAAAAATCAATTTTATGAAATAAAATCGCGGTCAAGGAAGAGCTCATAATCCAACTCATCTCTATCCAGCCCGTACCGTCTTAAGTAGTTAATAATGATATCACATAAGGTATACCAACCACCCAGGCAACCAGTTTCTCACTCCTTCTATATAGCGGATTTGGTAAGAACTGCATTGTAACAGTAGAATTGCGTTCATACAACAAAAAAGATAAACCATGCCGTACCGGCATCCCGGCGGACGCCATAGGCTACCATAGCTTGTTCTGAGAGGGCAAAACAGGCAAGCACATGAAATCTTGCAGCAGTGAATATCATTACAAGGCGTACAGAAGCTTTCGATCTACGGTCCGAAGCCACTTTTAAGGAATTCAACGCAGAGGTCGAAGCCGTCAGAACTGGAGAAATTATTCTTTCAGGATAATGAAAAAGAGCTAGAACCTCTCAAGATCGGCATCCACCTCTGAATCGTGAGCCCAATCAATGACTTATACATAGTGGGCGGTCACGGAAGAGCTCATAATCCAGCTCATCTCTATCCAGCCCGGAACGTCTACATATCCTGAAATGAAGCATGGCTGCAAGCAGTTAGAGATACAGAGTGCTTCGACGAAAAGGCGAATTGAGCTTTTCATTTCTGTTACGGCCAGCAGCATTAAAATTGAAGTAGTTTTAAATATCACATTTCTATAGCTGTTTAACTGTATAATGCATAATTTGTTTTGAGAAAAACAGAGTAAATTGTGAACGATAAAATACTGCAGAAAAAGTATTATGGCAAAATGTGGTAGTTTAATTTGAGTGTTATGTAATCTAATGTGAATGTTGAAAATATGTAGTAATTATTGTTATTATAATTTGAATTGAGAAAATAAAATAATGTTCCAATGGAAATTTATATTCACTATAACACTGGTCTTACACTATAGTGAACAATCTAACAATAAACTCCAAAAAGTGCTTCTTGCACTTTAAATAATTTGCTGTCTAATTTACAACCAGCACAATCAGGCCATCAGTCCATTTATGTACCTCCAGCAATACGGGGACAATTTACAACTAGCGAAATCAGGCTATCAGTCCATCTGTTGAATAGCCTGATATAAGCAAATGTTTCAAGAAGCGTACTTATTCATCACATCATCTATGAATTCTCAAGTATATACTTGCGCGAAGCCCCTCATGATCGTATTTAATATAAAAGCTGTTTCAGCATTAATATGGGTAGCAAACACTTATGTTCTAGACTAACCACTTCATTGTGAATACATAATTTCATGATCTGAAGTGCTAGAACAAATGTTTAACTGCTTGAAAAGTTGAATGGGATACTTTTCATCGTAATGTTACGGCGTCGCACCTCGATTTATATCATGCGATACCCAGGATCCAGAAAAATCTAGAACAACTATACTTAGGCAAACGTTTCCTCTGTAATGTTCTGCACGTCGTCTAACATGAATATTTATTATGTCAGCAACAGCGTTAGGGTATGCACCACCACTAGAACCGCTACAAAATGTTGTGTAAAATCAATCTCTTGCCCATGTGCTCGCTTTTTTCCGTATTTTCTTTCATGCCGGATATCTTTTTATTGGAAAACACTCAATTTGAATACATTATCCAATGTCTCTATTCGTCTGTAAAGTAGATAAGACGTTGACATGTTTCATCTTTCTTTTTTCTATAATATAAGACATTATCACTTCAATTTCTCACTGCATGTTCATATTTGACTTTTTTTAAAATACCTACCACGTTTTCTATTATTTTCTTCCTTTGTTGACTTTGAAACATCTCACATAAGATTAAATTGGCTAGAAAAAAATACATATTGTCGATGTGTTAACGTTTAAATGATTAACTTAAACGGATTCTTATCTTACCTCTGCTGGAAGATGTTGATCACTCTTGACTTTCTGTTTATTCGTCTTCTTTACAAGATTCTTTTGAAATAATTCACTCCTATATCAATGCGAGCAGAGAAAATTGTACAATCAAAGTCATAGTCCTCTGCGTCTTCTATCGAAGCTTCATAGCGCTCTTCAACAGAACGTGTGTGCGTAGTTTAATCATATCGAGACTGTGGTGCAGAAAATCCCAAAAAACAGTCTATATTGTGAAGTCTATGTTCTTCATCTCCATAGAGACCAGAGTCACCAATTATAAAGTCAACATAAATCCGTTTGAAAATATCATCTATGGTCAAAATATAAAACAGTTATTAGCAAAACAAACTTTTACTGCTCAGTCTCCTCCCCCGGAATATATGATGATATACCTTATCTAAGATGTTCTTCTCAGTGCATCGGCCATTCCTGTATCTCACCAACCTTTAAGACTTCACATTTACCTAAAAAAGTTTTCAGTTTCAATAATTGAAATCAAATCTGTGGCAGTGGTAATCATCATCTTCTGTATATCCTTCAGCACCGCAAAATGTTGATGTAAGTCCAAGGATATTCTGTACATTTGCATTATATAACTCCATCTTGTTTAGTTTTCCCCTGGTCAGATTAGTTTTCTTTAGTTTATCCTCGGGTAACTGCTGTCACCCAACCATAGCATTCCGTTCATGCTTCATCAAAGCTACAGTTGTGTCACAATTGTGTGAAACGTGTAAATATGTCATATTCCCAATTATCACTCAAGGGGTTCCTCACTTATCCTCAGTCATCCTGCTTCAACTCAAGATTACTATCGTGAGACGGTGGGAATGTTGGTAACATCGACCGTAGGAAAGTGGCGTGACTGACAGGTCTACATAACAGCATAAACTTTTCCCAGTACCACAACACATATTGCATATATAGAAGTGCACCACATCTCTATCATCACCCGACGGGGTCTGAAAATGAAAAATGATTAGAATTCTCTGAAACGTAAAGCTATCCCATGATCACAATTTATCACTTGGGGCGCGGACGGGGTGTGTGCCCAGAAGTGCCGTTTCTCACCTACTGGAGGGATAGGGGTGGCACAGATATACTCGATGGATATGTGCTAGCATGCGTATCTAAAACTAAACAACAAAGAGGAGAAGGGGATTAATTTTGATCCCAGGAGTGGTTCGCACGGAATGCAATTTTAGTTTAACAAAAAGAAGTAATTTTCATTCAGTACCCCGCGCTTCTCACAAAAAGCCTTTTTCGGAAATACATTCTGCGTTTGATTAAAAATTAAAAATTAAAAAATCATAATTCGCTTTGCCCACTTTTATATGGGTTCCTTTACGGTTAGTACTTTTAAAGCAATATAAACAATATTTATAGCAGTTAAAACTAACCTATCACGCCATCTTTCCATCGAACAATTAACATGATGGAATCCTCTGGTATTACGTCACTGATGACATAGAACATTCCTTTTAGGCCTCACCAGGTGGTTGTAAGCTCAGATAAGCTGGTTATGGGATGGATGGGTGGAAAGTAGGCTAAACGTGGGGAACACGAATTGCGCTTTTGCTCGTAAAAGCTCGTTTTTCTAAACAAAACGCTAATTTACTTCGTAAAAGCTTCAAATTCGCGAATCTTTACTTTTATTTGGGACTTAGGTCCGGAGCTTGGGAGCCTGCAATTCTAATCTGTGCAGAAAAGGTTGCGAATTACGCTATAACACGTAAGAGTTCGTTAGGATTGAATGATAGCTGTAGCTGAAGTCTATATGAAACCCAAAACTAAGTTTTACTTCTTTGTAATTCTTCAGAGTCTGCGACGGGGTGAACACTCCCGGCCCTAAATAAGTACAATTACATAATAGAGAAAGAAGAGATCTGAACCTTGAAACTGACAGACTGATTGACTATGATTGCCGTTAGCTATCCTTTCCGTCCGCCCACAGGACGGATCCCGACCTAAAACGCTCAAACATCGAGTTATCAAATAAAAATTTGAGCCAGGAGTTCCTTGTGGCAAGGTATTTGAATGGATCTGATTACTCTGCAAAGGCGTAGGGTGAACCATGGGGCCTGTGAGGAAGATGGGGCTACCTGCAACAGAGCTGGTGGTCCCAGCGCAAATACCCTTTGCAATACTTGGCGAAGGACTGCTTGAAGCGGGAAGGCATAAAGCACTTCCTGTATGGCCCATGCGTATTTCATGGCATCCACTGTAAAGACTGTTTGATCTGGGCAAACGTGTTTTAATGCATTGGCGAACAGGTCTAAGTTCGGAGGGCCCCATGGGGAGTGACGTGACACACATTCAAAGGATGACTGAACCAGGAATCATTCCATGTGGATAACATAGTCTGCTCTGGATCCCAGATCTGTTAGACCATTGAGCTTTCCTTGAGATGATGGGCAGTCATAATGATCCGATGCTCGAAGGTAAAAAAAGGATCTGGACAGTCAGAGCCTAGAGTAAAGGGATCTGGTCTATCCCTGCCTGTTTATGTATGCCGCAGCTGTGGAGTTGTCTAAGAGTATTGCAGATCAGTCAAATGGATCATTTTTAAGGGTATTCAAACTACTCGAAGCTCCATCCAGATGACATGGTACATGTGCATGGACAGAAGCTATTTTCGCCTCCACGTGTGACAGCGTGGCCATGGGATACCTTTCCCGACCCAGAGCCCATTTTACATTTGTCTAAAAATTCTGTGATGCAGACTACCCAGTAGTCATAAGCAGCCCCAGAATCTACTCCATGGATTGTAAGCTTACCTTATGGTCTGCGTGTAGTTTTTTGTTGCCTTTCCATAGGGGAGCAACATCGATAAGTCCTCTCCTTGTACCAGGAAAATAATGTCTAGTTTTGGTGTCAACTCGGACTTTGGCAGATGTACTACGGAGCCTTCCTGTACAGCCTTTGTGTGTGATTCAAAAACCAATTGTCCAGGGTCTGGAACAGTGACATACCTTGCAGTCGAGCCCAGAACTTCAGCATCCTCATGGCCTTTGACAACATATACGGAACTGTGAAAAACACCGAATGGAAATACCAGAAAGGAGAACCGTTTTTAGGTGGGTGTGACTGCACCTGGGAACTGGACCAGGGCGGCTGAGATGGAGTACGTCGTAACTTCTTGAGTTTGGGCGAAAGGACGCACGTGACATCTTGGACATCAAGGCAAAATTCTGAGAAAGCGAGGGGCTCTCTTGATGTACCCTTTCCATCTCCTCCGGAGGCAAGAGGTCTTTCTGGTAGAGGATGGTAGCTCGGGGTAAGTCCCATAATCCTTTGACACTAGACCAGCAGTGCTGCAGGAAAACATGTTGCCTTAAATGCCCCATGGACGTGATCAGAAAGTTCGCGAGCTTCACTATCTCGCGCGTCCCAAGGGTCAGGTACTTCAAAAGTTTGTAGGAAACCGGATCATTGAAACATAATTCCATCTATCTTGCCCTCAGGGCATTCAAAGTATGTTCCTAAAAGGACATCAAGAACATGACCGGAATAGGTCTCGTTGGTCTTAGCATCCCTCTCCACTATTGGAATTTTCGAATCGGCGTGCACAGCCGGGATCCACACTGTCTGTTGGTATGTTGGTGGAATGTCTCTAACGGAATCTGGTTTTCAGATGAGCGGCAGGGACCGGGACGAACAGAGCAGTGTTTCAAACCGCGTGAAACCGCGATTACGACAGCTGGCAGCCTTCTTAGACTAGTTCGAGCAAACAATTAAAGCACTGGCAATGCCTTCGCTCGTAGCCAGTGCGATGAACGAGTCATGTTAAGGAGGCACCATGTGGGATTTCATCCTTCTGCAGGAGAGTCGTCCCTTTTCACGCATTTCATGCCACATATGACGTTCGCGAAGCGGGCTATTTCTTGTATAACGTTTCTAATGGGAACGTTTTCTGGGGTTGTGATTGACGCGAGATCAAGCGGTGAAGGGGCGCCTAAATGCCGCTGCCGAGCTTCGTCATGAACTTTTGCTGGTGACCTGGTGAGCACACACAGTCTACCTGACGTAAGTGCCCTAAAACGCCTTATTTGCCCGGACAAAAATCTGTGATGCAGAGCTTGATTGTACAACACCGATACCGTCCTGTGGAGTGCTAGCTTAAGCGAAAACTGGCTATTTCTGTTATGGCACAGTCAGCTGAATAAATAGACTGAAGTCTATGCAGAAAATGAGGACTGTAAAGACTCATACCAACTCCTAGAAGTGTGTGGTGGAACCAGTAACTGATTTTTTGCGATCATGATATATATAAGACCCACACCTCTCGGGATAACCAAAGGGTCATCTCATCAACTATCAGACCGAAGCTACAAGTTTTGAATTTTTCTCTTACTGGAACCAAATTTAACCAAATTTTAGAATATGATAAAATAGTCATTTATTAGTCAAGCACTCTCTTTCTTTCTACTAGTTCTCCAACGCAAACACAGTGGAGCACAGAGAGTAGTGTGTGTTTGCAACAGCACGCTTAAAGGGAATGTCCTATGTCATCAATGACGTAACACCAGAGGATTCCCTTATTCTGTCTGGTCTATGAATAGACTGCGGAATGGGCTAGTTCTTACTGTCACCCTGTTTTTATTGCGTGAAAGGTACTAACCGAAAAAGAACCCATCTAAAAGTAAAGATAAGGATATTCAATTTTTACGGCGTAAAATATAGCATTCTGCGTTGAAGTGGGATTTAAGAGTCATGGGTATGCATAGTAGCCAACTGGTATGTGAGTGCACCCTCCAGGTTATGTACTCACGTCATGTGAGCGACCCCTTCGGGCCATGGACCCGCATGATAAACCAAATGGTACGTGAGTGCTCCCCCCGGACATAAACACACATGGTCACCAACGGGTATGTGAATGCCCCCCCCACCCTGGTCATGTATGTATGTGAGTGCCCCCACCCCGGTCATGTGAGTATGTGAGTGCCCCAACCCCCGTCATGTGAGTATGTGAGTGCCCCCACCCCGGTCATGTATGTATGTGAGTGCCCCCACCCCGGCCATGTGTGTATGTGAGTACCCCCAGCCCGGTCATGTATGTATGTGAGTGCCCCCACCCCGGTCATGTGTGTATGTGAGTGCCCCAACCCAGGTCATGTGTGTTTGTGAGTGCCCCCACCCCGGTCATGTGTGTATGTGAGTGCCCCCATCCCGGTCATGTGTGTATGTGAGTGCCCCCCACCCCGGTCATGTGTGTATGTGAGTGCCCCCACCCCGGTCATGTATGTATGTGAGTGCTCCCACCCCGGCCATGTGTGTATGTGAGTGCCCCCAGCCCGGTCATGTATGTATGTGAGTGCCCCCACCCCGGTCATGTGTGTATGTGAGTGCCCCCACCCAGGTCATGTGTGTATGTGAGTGCCCCCACCCCGGTCATGTGTGTATGTGAGTGCCCCCACCCCGGTCATGTGTGTATGTGAGTGCCCCCCACCCCGGTCATGTGTGTATGTGAGTTCTGCCACCCCGGTCATGCATGTATGTGAGTACCCCCAGCCCGGTCATGTGTGTATGTGAGTGCCCCCACCCCGGTTATGTATGCATGTGAGTGCCCCCACCCCGGTCATGTATGTATGTGAGTGCCCCCATCCCGGTCATGTGTGTATGTGAGTGCCCCTACCCCTGTCATGTATGTATGTGAGTGCCCCCACCCCGGCCATTGTGTATGTGAGTGCCCCCACCCCGGCCATGTATGCGCGTGAGTGCCCCCACCCCGGTCATGTGTGCATGTGAGTGCCCCCACCCCGGTCATGTGTGTATGTGAGTGCCCCCATCCCGGTCATGTGTGTATGTGAGTGCCCCCACCCCGGTCATGTGTGTATGTGAGTGCCCCCAACTCGGTCATGTGTGTATGTGAGTGCCCCCACCCCGGTAATGTATGTATGTGAGTGCCCCCACCGCGGTCATGTGTGTATGTGAGTGCCCCAGCCCGGTCATGTATGTATGTGAGTGCCCCAATCACGGTCATGTATGTATGTGAGTGCCCCCATCCCGGTCATGTATGTATATGAGTTCCCCCACCCCGGTCATGTATGTATGTGAGTGCCCCCATTCCGGTCATGTATGTATGTGAGTGCCCCCAACCCGGTCATGTGTGTATGTGAGTGCCCCCATCCCGGTCATGTGTGTATGTGAGTGCCCCCACCCCGGTCATGTATGTATGTGAGTGCCCCCACCCCGGTCATGTGTGTATGTGAGTGCCCCCACCCCGGTCAGGTGTGTATGTGAGTGCCCCCCACCCCGGTCATGTGTGTATGTGAGTTCTGCCACCCCGGTCATGCATGTATGTGAGTACCCCCAGCCCGGTCATGTGTGTATGTGAGTGCCCCCACCCCGGTTATGTATGCATGTGAGTGCCCCCACCCCGGTCATGTATGTATGTGAGTGCCCCCACCCCGGTATTACATGGATGTGATTGCCCCCACCCCGGTCATGTATGTATGTGAGTGCTCCCATCCCGGTATTACATGTATGTGATTGCCCCCATCCCGGTCATGTGTGTATGTGAGTGCCCCCACCCCTGTATTATATGTATGTGATTGCCCCCACCCCAGTCATGCATGTATGTGAATTCCCCCACCTAGGTCATGTGTGTATGTGAGTGCTCCCACCCCAGTCATGTATGTATGTGAGTGCCCCCACCCCGGTCATGTATGTATGTGAGTGCTCCCATCCCGGTATTACATGTATGTGATTGCCCCCATCCCGGTCATGTGTGTATGTGAGTGCCCCCACCCCTGTATTATATGTATGTGATTGCCCCCACCCCAGTCATGTATGTATGTCAGCGCCCCCACCCCGGTGATGTATTTATGTCAGTGCCCCCACCCCGGTCATGTATGTATGTGTGTGCCCACACCCCGGTCATGTATTTATGTCAGTGCACCCACCCCGGTCATGTATGTATGTCAGTGCACCCACCCCGGTCATGTATTTATGTCAGTGCACCCACCCCGGTCATGTAAGTATGTCAGTGCACCCACCCCGGTCATGTGTGTATGTGAGTGCCCCCACCCCGGTCATGTATGTATGTGAGTGCCCCCACCCCGGTCATGTATGTATGTGAGTGCACCCACCCCGGTCATGTATGTATGTGATTGCCCCACCCCAGTCATGTATGTATGTGAGTGCCCCCACCCCGGTCATGTGTGTATGTGAGTGCACCCAGGATCAATGACACGCATGTTATCCTGTCACCCAACAGGGTCAATCTGTGACCAATTCAGGTCAATTTGGTGACTCATTAGAATCAATCTGTGCCCCAACAGGATCAACCTGTAATCCACTAGGATTAACCTGTGTCCCACCAAGATCCAATAGGCTCCACTAAAACTAATCTCTACAAAAAGCGACTTCGTAACTTGACTGAAACAACGACGTAAAATATGAGAATTCCATGTGCTCTCATGTTTTTCTGCCTCCTTTTTAAAAAATAGTCATCGGCTTCATACATATTTTGAGGTACCGGGTGCAACGAGGATGGGATAGATAGAAAGACATTGTTTGGACTTCCGTTTGATACTTTTATTCAACATTATTCAAACGTAGGATTATCCTTCTGTGACCCACTAAGGTCAAGTTATGACCCAACGTCCAACGTCGGAAGATAGCTGTTGTTTCACCTTCCAAAAAAAAAAAAAAAAAAAAAAAAACAACCATATCCCGACGTTGATCTGAAGTTGGATGCGATATGTGTCCAACGTTTATTCCAATGTCGCAATGGTTACTGGGCCAAGTTAACATTTTATGGTCGAAGCAACGTCGATTTGAAGTTGGGAAATCAGATTGTGAGCAACATTGTTTGGAACTTGCTTTGGGTTGTAACCAACCCACCTATACTGCATCTACAGTGGCGGATATAGCTTTCGGGAATAATGGGGGGGGGGGGGGGGGGTTCAACTCGGAGTTAAACAGTCAAACTTTTTTCTGCTAAAAACCGAGTTAAATAGTCTATTATGTTCGGATTGAGTGTGGGGGCGGAGGGTTGCAACCCCTGAACCCGTCCCCACCCCTTTGGACCCGCCACTGATCTAGCCAGTACAACACGACTCAGCACCAGGATTTAAAACTGCACCCTTACCCCCTCCTCCTCCCCCTCTCCCTCTCCCTCTCCCTCCCCCTCCCCCTGGATCCAAACAATAGGAGTCAGAACAACAGCCCGACCCACCAAGAAACGCCAAGTCACATTTGCAAGAGGGAGGAGGAGGGGGGTATATTTCAGCAGATCATCAGATAAGCCAAAAAGTCTTCCCCTCCCCCCCCCCCACCTTCTACGCCCAAACACACGACTCCACACCACTAAAAATGGTTATTAAAATATGGGTTTTTATAGTACAATGCCACCCCGGTCATGTATGTATGTGAGTGCCCCGCCCCGGTCATTTATGTATGTGAGTGCTCCCACCCCGGTCATAGTTGTATGTGATTGCCCCCACCCCGGTCATGTGTGTTATCCTGTCACCCAACAGGGTCAATCTGTGACCAATTCAGGTCAATTTGGTGACTCATTAGAATCAATCTGTGCCCCAACAGGATCAACCTGTAATCCACTAGGATTAACCTGTGTCCCACCAAGATCCAAATGGGCTCCACTAAAACTAATATCTACAAAAAGCGACTTTGTAACTTGACTGAAACAACTACGTAAAATATGAGAATTCCAGGTGCTCTCATGTTTTTCTGCCTCCTTTTTAAAAAATAGTCATCGGCTTCATACATATTTTGAGGTACCGGGTGCAACGAGGATGGGATAGATAGAAAGACATTGTTTGGACTTCCGTTTGATACTTTTATTCAACATTGTTCAAACGTAGGATTATCCTTCTGTGACCCATTAAGGTCAACTTATGACCCAACGTCCAACGTCGGAAGATAGCTGTTGTTTCACCTTCCAAAAAAAAAAAAAAAAAAAAAAAACAACAACCATATCCCGACGTTGATCTGAAGTTGGATGCGATATGTGTCCAACGTTTATTCCAATGTCGCAATGGTTACTGGGCCAAGTTAACATTTTATGGTCGAGGCAACGTCGATTTGAAGTTGGGAAATCAGATTGTGAGCAACATTGTTTGGAACTTGCTTTGGGTTGTAACCAACCCACCTATACTGCATCTACAGTGGCGGATATAGCTTTCGGGAATAATGGGGGGGGGGGGTCAACTCGGAGTTAAACAGTCAAACTTTTTTCTGCTAAAAACCGAGTTAAATAGTCTATTATATTCGGATTGAGTGTGGGGGCGGAGGGTTGCAACCCCTGAACCCGTCCCCACCCCCTTGGACCCGCCACTGATCTAGCCAGTACAACACGACTCAGCACCAGGATTTAAAACTGCACCCTTACCCCCTCCTCCTCCCCCTCTCCCTCTCCCTCCCTCTCCCCTTCCCCCTAGATCCAAACAATAGGAGTCAGAACAACAGCCCGACCCACCAAGAAACGCCAAGTCACATTTGCAAGAGGGAGGAGGAGGGGGGTATATTTCAGCAGATCATCAGATAAGCCAAAAAGTCTTCCCCTCCCCCCCCCCCCCACCTTCTACGCCCAAACACACGACTCCACACCACTAAAAATGGTTATTAAAATATGGGTTTTTATAGTACAATGCTCATCTTTGTTTGATTGTGCAACTATGCAGTTTGACTTAAGTTTGCTTTAGGGTATCCTAAACAAAATTCTATCTTTTTTGACGCTAAATATAAATATTGACGCTAGCCACACGAGCACATCTGCAAAAAAGAAAACGTGCATAGTTCAGGAAAAAAAACACAAGTATGCAAAGCCTGCTTCGACGGACAGGCGATTCGGGATCAGATTCCGGGATGTCTTGTAGAAATGGAAGTTATCTTTGCGCGGGTAGTTAGTGTGGCTTTGAAGAGTTTTTGATTTGCAGTTTTTGATTTGATAATTTCGGTGTTCTTTTTGTTTGTATTTTTTTGTTGTTGTTGTTGTTTTGTTTGTTTTTTTTTGTTTTTTTGTTTTTGTTCTCAGTTCTGTATCCCGAATCCCCTGCTCTCCCACCTGGCAAAAGTCAACAGAATGCATTTGAAAACCTGAGTTTTGTTTAGCTAGGCTAGTATTTTTTCGTCTTTATAAACATTGAAAGATAATAGTAGTAATGGTGGTGATGAAAATAACAATAATAATAGTGATTATAATAACAAAATAATTAAAAAAAACACTTATGATAATAATAATCATTATAATTTTTAATAATGAAGCCGGTTTAACTTTGTGTCACAACGTCTATTGTCTTACCAGCAAACAGTCCCTCCGGTGATCAACCAGCTCGGAAGTAAATTTAATACATAATTTTCTTTAAGCTCAATTTCTCAGTTGAAAGAAATTGCAAATTTATCTTCAAAAAATAAATTGGAATAAGTTTGGAATAATGTGAAATGTTAGCATTAGCAATTTCTTGAATAAAGTACTTCCAACCATGTGGCATTTTACGTTCTTTTCTCCTTGCAGAAACCAATGCTTCCTTAAGCAAATCTACAATATTGGAATTCGTGATGACAAGTTCATTTTTATCTGTCAAGCGTGAGCCATATCTAGTTAGTTGTGACATGACTGTGTAAACTTTTGCATGATACAAAGATTGAAAGTGGGATAAACTGTTTGCTCTAGCAGCTTTCACAGCAGCAGCCTTTGCTTCTTTTCCATCTTTCTCAGGCTGAAGGTTGCACTCTCGTAAATAGCATCCAACAAGTTGTGTCATTTCAGTTAACTTTTCACGAGTTCGTTTCCCACATAAAAGTTTATTCACTTTCCCTTTGATTCCACCATAGTTTCTCTTCTTTTCTAACAATATTTTATATTCGTATTCGGTAATGAGGAAAATTTTGAAAGCATGTTTCATTTAACAGCAACTGAGCTAATAAGGGTAATGCAAATTTAGCAATAGCTCCAATGAATCCTCCTTTCTGATTAACCAACTTCATTTTTCTTCGAAGTGATATCTTCCTATCTGCCAGTGTGCGTAGGCTATGACGCCCACGCTTGAATTCCTTGCACATTTTTGAGCTTAAGGTAAATGTCCTCGCAATATATTCAAACAAATTTCAAACAAGCTAGTTAATTCCTCTATGGTAGCTTGCTGTAGCAAGAATTTACGTCGTCTAGGCCCACTGCGTGCAAGCATGTGAAGAAAAGGTTGGGTAGCTTGAATACGTTCAGACATCTTGGCTGCGAATGGTCAAGTGACTTGGTTCTTGTTCATGCGCTACTTTATCAACATACACATAATGTGTATCTTTTGGTTAAATTCCTGTACGAATGCGCAGTTGCTCATTTGTCTTTGGTTTTAAATCCATGAATAAATAACAATGGGGTTGGCTAGTAGCATCTTGATAGGCTTCTATGAGAAACTGAGAATTTCCAGGATACATATGCTGCGCTAATGCTTATTCAAACTAATATTTCGCATTTCTCTACCATGTTTGAATAAATTATGCACAATAAAAATGATGCTCAAATTTTGATGACTGCTGCAAACTCTAAAGAGAGTTATACGCTCATCACTATAACGTTTGGTCATTAGGTCGTCAGTGATGAGTAAATTTGGTTTTTCCAATTAAAGCGCGCTTCACTGTCGTCTGGAATGCCTTAGTAAAATTCCACACCTTTTATTCCCTTGTACAAAGACTGATCTGCTGCATAGAGCCATAAAATGGTTTTTGGAGAGGGATTAACTTTTGTTCTCGAATTTCCTAACCAGAGAAGTTTTACCACTACCTGTAGATCCAGAAACCAAATGTATTTTTTAATATTTTTGTATGTATTTTTTTAATATTTTTAACATCTGTTTCTTTCACCCAACTGTTAAACTTCTTTGTCCAGCCTAATCAATTGACAGATAATTCTTTAACATCTTGTCTTTTTCGTGTTTTCAAGACCTTTTTAATTCTGCAGATGGATTCAATATGTTTTGTCACTTTCTGCAATTTTTTCTCAAGGAAATGCCCATCAATATCTTCGTCCAAAAAGTCTTTCACACGATATAAGTATATTCCTTGCTTCTTACAACGATGTGTGGCAGTGAAGACTTCTTGCGTCCACTTTATATGATAATCCCGTTGAAACATATATTTCATGTGAGAAATGCGAACATGTTCGCCAATTGTAAATTTGTAAGGCTTTTTCTTCTTCCTTGATGTTAATTTCAATTTGTCTACATACATACACTTCCACATTTTAGATTCATTTTCCTATCCAATATCTGCAGGAGCAAACCCATTAGGGAGGGAGCCATGAGGTCTATGGTTGTCATTGTACATTAAGTCTGGAAGGATGTCCACATAGCGATAAGTTTGGTTATGTAGCATATACCGATACATAATTCCCTTTAGAGTACGAATTACTCTCTCAGCAAAGTTGGTCTTGGTTTCATTCTTTGTCGTATACCCCTCTGTTTTTAAATTTAGTTCCTTTATCTGACCTTAGAGTTCGTGGTCTTCGATGCGTTTCATGAAGAATGCTCTGGAAGGCTTGTATGACGCTGGTATGCGATTTGTTGGGTATTGGCTGCACCCACAAATATTTGGAAAACACTTCAATGATAACCAGTAAAAAAGGGGGTGTCATCATTAAAGGAGGCTATGTTTACCATGTCATCCAAAACAATATCCCACATATCATCAATACTACGCTGTCTTTTAAAACTTTTAAAATGCATCTTGATCCTGAAACCATGTCTTCACTTTAGAATGGTTGACTTGGTTGTTTTTGTTTTTTTAATATGCGATAAAGGTTTGTAAGGACCAGCAAATGCCCAGGGTTGGCCAGGTTTTTATAGTAAATATTGGTTAAGTAGTCTTTCCGCGCTGACATGTTAAGTGAACACCACTTTTCAACATATCTTACATTTTATTTCGCCTCAAAACTCAATCAACATATCTTACAGTTTATTCCTTTTTTACAAATCAAGTACAGACACATTGGTGTGAATAATTGGAGTCCATTGATCTTCAAAGTACACTAACCAACTACTTAATTCATCAAATGTTACAGCATTTACACCATATTTCTCACAACGTTTGTTGAATTGTCTAACACTTTATCTAAATGAATATAATATTTAGCTTCATTCCAATATGTATAAACACATGTGAAATGACAGTATGTTTTTTACACTCTTCATTTTAACAAGTTTGTTCTTTACACTCTTCATTTTGACAAGCAGGACATACCAAACATGCAAAGTTTTTTTACAGCTAATAACATTTCTTCACAATATGCTTTTTGCAGAATATATTGTCTCAGTGTAATGTCTTTCATTATACTGCAATATAGCTTAACCAATGTCTCACTTCATCACACAGTCTTAGACCAAACCGTGCAAAGGGAAATGCTGCATCCACATTAAACTCCTCAGCTCCGTCAATGTTTGAAGAAAACCTCACGTAAGTTTGGCAAGTTAAGCGTTGAATGAGCAAGTTCCCAATAGATGTTAAAGTGTTGCAATTGTTCTTCAATAAAACCAAAACGTGCCAGTTCACTTACCACGTACTTCTCCTTGAAACACGTTTCTGCATTCATCCCTAATTCACATCTTCGTAGTGGTTGAATAATATTTGTTAAAAAAACACGTCTGTACACTATGATCGCTGGCGAGCAAATGGTTTCAAAAAAAGTCTATGTTTACTCTTCAGATACTGTTAGCGAGCCACTGGCATATCGGTAAGCAAGTAAGTCCAAGCTGATTTTGCACGTTCATATTCTCCAACTGAACTTCAGCCAGGTTTTTGTTGGATAGTTTTGGCATCTTCATCCGATTGTCCTTTTGCAATTTGATGGCAGTTTTCACCCCATGACATTCCGTACGTGGAACTGGCTTAGGTTTGGCGAATAAGACTTAGTTGATGTTATCCATCTCCTGAAGCATTGTTTCGCATTCACCATCATTCATGTTGATGTAATACTTGTGTACGGTCCCTTCAAACAGTGATGTGAGCACAAAACTCACATGGCGCATGCTTTGGTATGAAATTACTTCAAGTCACTTCCTTTGCGTTAAGTACAGTTTGAAGCCAATGTTGCACAAGGATGGTGCTAAAGCAAGCCATTTCTCTCCGCGTTTGATTCACAGAAATGGTCCATATTCTCCATGCTCCACAGTCATGTTTAAGTTCACACTAATTTTAAAACTGCTTGTCTTCTCCATGGCTACACATTGAATGCTGACTTGGTCCTCTTCACCCGCTCCTTTTATACGGCATCACATGTATGTTTTCACGAGATGGTTGTAAAATCGTATAGTCAACTCGTTCAAAGCATAAAGAAAGGCTTGTGGCAGACCATCTGTTACAGATTGTCTCATGACGATTACTGAAAAGTCTCGTCATGAGACTCGTTTGCAACTGCTCATAGCCATGCAAAGAGCATTGGCATGGTGAAATGTCCTTCAGAATCGTCTAAAATGTATAAATATGCAAAAATCGCAAAATTTTCCCACGGGGGGGTCAAAAACCAAAAATGTTCATAATCGTCTGATACGGATAAATATGCAAAAATCGCAAAATTTTCTCACGGAGAGGGTTCCACATACCCGTAATATGCATATACGAAGACGTAATATGGGTTCAAAAACTGAAATTTGGCTGTAATATGCTGGACGGGGGTGGGGGGGGGGGTCATGCTCCACATACCATCACGTTTGTTGCTGCTAATGAGAGGTAAATTTTGGCTGTAATTTGCTAGACAGGGGGGTTCCACATACCATCACGCAATATGTCTATGAAGACGTAATATGTGTTCAAAGCTAAAATTTGGCTGTAATTTGCTGGCCAGGGGGGAAAACCGTCATAACGTACCTGCACGTTTGTTGCTGCTGAGAAGAGGTAAGTTGATTTCTCTGACACTCACGTTTCGGTACTCGGCGTTGGAAAATGTCGGTCATCAGAGTGGGAAAATGTCATTCCTTCTCAAATGGTTTTCATTGATTCCCAACGCTGTGGGTCTTTCATCGATTGATTGCCAAGCTGTGGGGTCTTGGATAGATTGACCTAGAATTCTCGTCGCGCATATACAAACAGCTCAGATAAGAGGTCCTCACGCACGGAAAAGGAGAAAGTGAAAAAAAATGTATGGGATGGGCACGCCTTTGAAAGACCATTCGAGCACATTTTTGAATGGGGCTTGCCATTCAAACACATCTTTGAATGGTGCATGCATTCGAACACGTATTTGAATGGTGTGCTCTTCCTCACATAACCAACTAAAGAAAAAATTGTATAACAAATATAACATACATAACAAAGAATTTCACTTACCTTAAATTTTCACTTCCCATCTTCCAGCAACAACAACACTGTCACTTCCTCTTCACACACAATTTCCTTATAAAGTCTGAGAAACCATGTCCTGGGTGTTCCGGACAGAGTATGTATTGGGGGGCTGACTTCACGATGATTGATTGATGACGTCACGTAATGTTAGACAGATGGTATTAGTGGGCGGGGCTTGATGACGTCATCATGACGTCACCATGATTGGGTCAAAACACTCGTTTTCCCCCTACTTATAGCTAACATTTGTCCGCCGTATGGTACGATGTCTGTGAAACATTGAAGGAACGTCACAATGGTTACGGGGTACATGCATGCCCACTGTATTTAAAGAGTTGGGCGGGCAAGCACTCAACCCAATATCAAACATGTCCGGCCTGGATCAAGGAAATTGATGTACTAATCATGCCCAGCGCCAACAGCGAGAGGTTTATCGGGTTGTTGGGCGGGGGGTGATTGGGAGAGTTGGACTCACGTGTCATCTGGTTACAATGTCCATGATTTTTTTCTTTAAAACAACCCGAATTTTGTAGGATCATTGGGTAATAAATGAAAAGAACGCCTCCATTTCAACGTTGCTCGCACTGCCCGCGGACAGCGTCCAGCCTGGAAATTACCCCCTTTCACCGCGGGTATTTTTTTTGGAATGCATCGTAACATATATCACACTAGGAACTCCCACCACCCCCCTGCTTTTTAATCAGGAGGTGTGTTTACATGTTTTACACGTTTTACAGATCAGCTTTCCGTGTGAGCAAATAAAGAAACACACACACAGAACAAAACAAAAAACAATAGCAAAAAGCACTAAAAGCTGTGACTTTTTTAAAACTTAATTTCTAAAGAACTGTGCCAGTACTAGGTACAAAATACAGCACGATGCTGATCATTGTTATTCGGTGATGATTCGTAGTAAATTTAATCCAAAGAAAACGCAATAGAAAAAAGAAACAAAGCATTTCATTTCTTTAGATAAGGGCCTCATGATTTTGTATTCATGTGGGTCAAATATCGAAAACCGAAAAGGTTTTGTAGACATTCGTTTTTACTGGCGTGCAGTCACTCCCTCATATGCCGCAACTATCAGAGTTAATCAATAAAAGCAAGTATTTCATGAATAAACCTGTATCTTAATACAGTTTTATTAACACTTGACAAGCTGTTAGCTTGCAAGGGTTGTATGAATTTGTGCGAGCAGCCGTTCGCCCTTGTTTTTTCTTCTTGACAGTTTTCCGATTTTCTTTTGTCTTCTTCTTCTCTGACACTATGGGTCTTGGGACCATGAAACTTGGGACTTGATCTGAACGTG
Source organism: Protula sp. h YS-2021 (assembly GCA_949752745.1). Classification (NCBI taxonomy): domain Eukaryota; kingdom Metazoa; phylum Annelida; class Polychaeta; order Sabellida; family Serpulidae; genus Protula; species Protula sp. h YS-2021. The sequence goes on from OX457033.1 coordinate 36,739,135, forward strand.
TGCATGTCACTTTTTGTTTTCGTCTTCGATTTTGTTTTCTTTGTAAAAACGCCATGTGAAAAGAGTGTATTTTTGCAAGTAAATCCGGAGCATTTCACGTACAGCACGGACCATCACGCAGTTGCTCAGCTTTGTGCGAGCTCTCACTGCATAAACAGATAACACAGCGTATGCCTGATCAGTCAATCAAACCTTAAGTCACAAAACCAAACACTACTTGGCTTATAAGACGTATTCAAGCTGTGTTGTTTGCTAATATATTTAGCTGATATTAAATTTTCAACCTATGGATTTTTTTCTTGACAGTGGTCCGATTTTTTTTAGAATATTATAAGCCGCATAGATACTGTGCCATAAGCCCTGTTTAACACACTGTATGCATGTTGTAAAATACTTTATATTATTCAAGAAATAACCCATTGAAGGAAATGTTTTTGCATTTTAATATTTGGCAAGTGTTTAACATTTCGCTAGCGAAATGCCGTTCTAGTTCATAGTGAGCTGATGTTACTTGCTGTGTGAATGGCTGTAAGTGATCCTTTTTCAAGACGCTTGAAAAGCCTTCAATGCGTTGTGGTCTAAATTTTGACACCATGTATCTATAAAACAAGCAAATGATGCAGCAAGTCATTCATTTGCCTTTCGGCTTACACTTTCATTTCGTTCTGTTGTCGATACTACACACTTTTGTGTCACTGCTATTTATTAAAAGGATAAAAATCCTTCAAGAACTTAAAACTTCAAAATGACGGGAATAAGTTCACTAAATACATCCAATCGTTGAATTTGGTGAAAAACGATCAAGATGCAATGATAAGATTTAGTGAAACTTTGAAAAAGTAAGTTTATATCTGAAATGTGTTTTATATCAACATTTTGACTGTACAATTAGAAGAAAATGCATTTTTCCCTACAGTTTTTAACCGATTTCATTTATTTTGGATTTGACCCCCCAGCATAAATTTTGTGCATTTTTAGTCGATCGGGTGATTTTTGGAATAGTTTTGAAGAAACAACTTTAAAATGCATTTTCTGCTACAGTTTTGATCAGATATCATTTATTATGGGTGTGAGGCATGCTTAGAAGCTCTTGAATGCGGCTTGTGCTTTTTCAGTCAATCAGAAGATTTTTGTGGAATTTTTTAAGAAAAAAATCAAAATGCATTTGCTCATACAGTTTTTATCCGATTTGTTTTGTTTTGGCATGAGAGATCACTAAGTGGTTCGGGCATAGGCTGGTGCCTTTTGACTCCACTTGGAAATTTCTGATTTTTTTTTGGGGGGAGGGGAATTTTTTAACAAATTACCTCAAATTCAGTTTTGATCCGGTATCATTTAGTTTGGGTGTGAGACTTGCTTGGGGGCTCTTGAATACAGCTTGTGGTTTTTGAGTCGATCAGGGGATTTTTTAAGAATGTTTGAAGAAAAATGCATTTGTGTTTATCTGATTTCATTTATTTTTTTGGTGGAAATTTTTTATGAAAATACCTCAAAATGTATCTTCTGCTACAGTGTTGATCCGATATCATGTATTTTGGATTTATGGCATGCTTTGGGGATCTTGAATACGGCTTGTGCTTTATGAGTCAATCAGGAGATGTTTGCGGAATTTCAGAAGAAAAAATTGAAAATCCATTTTCTCATACAGTTTTTATCCAATTTCTTTTGTTTTTGGCATGAGAGATCACTAGATGGTTCGGGTATATGGCTGGTGCTTTTTGACTCCCCATGGATAATGCTGATTTTTGGGGGATTTTTGAATAAACTACCTCAAATCCATCCTCTGCTACAGTTTTAATCCGGTATCATTTAGTTTGGGTGTGAGACATGCTTGGGGGCTGTTGAATATGGCTTGTAGTTTTTGAGTCGATCAGGGGATTTTTTTGAGAATTTTTGAAGAAAAATTGGAAATGCATTTGCTCATTGAGATTTTATCTGATTTCTTTTGTTTTTGGCATGAGAGATCACTAGGTGGTTCGGGCATACGGCTGGTGCTGTTTGACTTCACTTGGAAATTTCTGACTTTTTTCGGGGGAGGGGGGATTTTTGAATAAACTACCTCAAATCCATGAGGTATGCTTGGGGGCTCTTGAATGCGGCTTGTGGTTTTTGAGTCGATCAGGGGATTTTTTGGGGAATATTTTAAGAAAAATGCATTTCCCCTCTACAATTTTTATCCAATTTCATTTTTATTGGTATGAGGCATCGCTAGGTGGGTCTGGCATACCGCTCGTGCTTTTTTACTCGATTTGAAAATTTCTGATTTTTGGGAAAACTTTATGAAAATACCCAAAATGCATCTTCTGCTATAGTTTTGATCCGATATCATTTATTTTCGGTTTGAGGCCTGCTTTGGGGATCTAGAATACGGCTTGTGCTTTTTGAGTCGATCAGGGGATTTTGGAGGGATATTTGAAGAAAAAATCAAAATGCATTTCCTCGTACCGTTTTTATCCGATTCCATTTGTTTTTGGAATGAGTCATCACTCGGAGGGTCGGGTATACGCCTCGTGCTTTTTGACTCCATTTGGAAATTTCTGAATTTTGGTGGAAATTTTTGAAGAAATGCCTCAAAATGCATCTTTTGCTCCAATTTTGATCATATCATGTATTTTGGGTTTGGGCCATGCTTTCGGGATCTTGAATACGGCTTGTGCTTTTTGAGTCAATCAGGGGATTTTTTGAGAATTTGTGAAGAGAAATTCAAAATGCGTTTGTGTTTATCTGATTTCAATTTTTTGGTATGAGGCATCGCCAGGTGTTTCGGGCATACGGCTCCTGCTTTTTTACTCGAATAGGGAATTTCTTATTTTTTTGGGGAAATTTTTGAAGAAAATACCTCAAAATGCATCTTCTGCTACAGTTTTGATCCTACATCATTTAGTTTGGGTGTGAGGCATGCTTGGGGCCTCTTGAATACGTCTTGTGGTTTTTGAGTCGATCAGAGGATTTTGGGGGAATTTTTGAAGAAAAAATCAAAATGCATTTCCTCCTACAGTTTTATCCGATTTCATTTGTTTTTGGTATGGGCCGTCCCCAGGGGGTCATGCATACGGTTTGTTCCTTTTGAATGAATTGAAAAACCTTTCGGAATTTGACATGCGACACCAACCGAAATGCAGACCTAGCATCAATGCACGTTAACCAAGCTTGGGCACTGGTCCAAAATGCGAAATGGTCATTAGTGCAAGTTAAATCAACATGCTCACTGGTCTAAAATAAGAACCGCCTATCAACGCAAATTAAATAAACCTGCGTACTGGTCAAAAATAAGCAGCCGGCATCAACACAAGTTAAATAAACATGCGCACTGGTCCCAAATGCGAACCGCGCATAAACGGAAGCTACATGCGCATTGGTCTAAAATAAGTACCATGCATCAACACAAGTTAATTAAACCTGCGCACTGGTCTGAAATCCGAACCACTCATCAACGGAAGTTGAATAAATATGCGCACTAGTCCGAAATGCAAACTGCGCAAGGTAGAGGGACTTCTGTCCTGAGGGCGAGGGGGCTTTTGTCCACTTAAGTAGTAGGAAAATAAGAATTCTGTATCCCCATTCCCCTCCCTCCTAGGATTGACCTTGAGCGACCCTCCCCCCAAAGACATACTATGTGACACCCCTCTCGGTAGGAAAATTTGGCGATTTCAGCATATTTACCCGTTTCAGACAATTCTGTACATTTGGGGTTTTATACGCCCCTCCGTGGGAAAATTTTGTGATTTTTGCGTATTTATCCGTTTCAGATGATTCTGAAATTTTTTTTGATCTCCCGCGTAGTAGTAATCAAGTAATCAAAGTCCTCTAAAATGGCTTGATAATGTTGGCTGTGTTCTAGACGTTGGGTATATTTGAATAGTCACATAAACAGTTGTTTTAATCCACGCTTATAAATGTGTCGAAGGTCATCACTTGCTCATTCAGCGCATCTTCAAGTCCTTGTTCTTTATATTCTAATACCTTTTCTTGAAATTTGTCCTCATAGTCATCGCAGACTTCTTAGACCATATCATGCCAAACAGAGTCTATTTCTGATTCACTGTCAGAACTGCTGTATGAGCTGTTATTATCAGCACCCTCCCACACTGAACCATATGTTTGAAGAAAGCTTCTTCGCTGTTGTATAATACACCGCATTCTGTACAAGCACGCGCATTAATTTCGGCCATATTGACTCTTTGACTTTCCATAAAAGACTCATCTAAAGTTTCAGTGATAGGTGGTTTTACAGGATTTTCCATATCCGTCTCCCATTCTTCATCCACAGACATTACTTGACGTCACCTCCGGTCAGCAATAATACCAGCATTTTTTCTATCATTTATGCCAATTTGATTTCCAAGTTCCCAATTTTGTAGGAAGATGTCACACTCGCGGTTGGACACACTATGTCCTAATATGTTTAGAAATAACTTTACCACATGTTGGAATGGGATTGACATTCGAACAGATGTTTGAATGGGCGCGATCTTCACAAATAACCACTTACCTCAAATTTTCACTTCCCATTTTCCAACAATCAAACAACAACCAACCAACAACAACCAACCAACCACCCAACCAGCCAACCAACAACCAACCAGCAGCCAACCAACCAATAACAGCCAACAACCAACCAATCAACCAACAACAGCCAACCAACAACAACCAACCAACAACAACAACCAAGCAACCCACAACCAACCAACAACCAATATTTCAGTGAAAGAATTGTTCAAATCAGTCAAGTAGTTTCAAAGTTATGCGCTGTTGAAGTTGTCATGCTAGCCACATGGTAAATTAATTTCCCACGATGGTGTTGGGGGGGGGGGGGGAAGAGTCGGGAGGTCAAAAAACCAAAAATGTTCAGAATTGAGTGAAACAGATAAATATGCAAAAATCACAACATTTTCCCAGCGGGGTCCAAAACTAAAAATGTTCAGAATTGTCTGAAACGGATAAATATGCTTAAATCGCAAAATTTTCCTACCGAAAGGGGTCTGACATGGTATGGCCTGGGGGGTCGGTCAAGGTCAATCCTAGGGAGAAGGGGGAGAGCGGGTGATAGAGAACTCTTATTTTCCTACTACTCGCGTACCTATAGCCGCACAAACATAGAGAAATGAAGGTATCCCTCAGACGCTTTGCCGACTGTCCGTCCACACCTTTCACGAGAGACGAGTGCTAGAATTTCTACAAAATCTTCCATGAAGTTCACTAAATACTCTGTGGAGGAAGTTGGAGGTGTGGTTGGGGGTTATGCTAGAGGTAATCGCTAAATCCGAAGTGTTAATTTTGAAATAATGCTCCATTTTTAAGGAAATGCAATTCTGAATAATCCCTGTTTTTTATTAATTTGCTACTGGGGTTTGACCGCGTTTTCATGCGCGTGCATGTGTTTTGGTATGTCAGTTTGTGTCCCAGTACAAGTAGGGAAATGGTTGTTCTACAACAGCCAATCATCGTGACGTCATCAATCAAGTGATATCAACCCTGCCCACTAATAGTAGGGGAGAACGAGAGTTCTGGCCCAATCAATCATCGTGACGTCATGACGTGACGTCATCAAGTCCCGCCAAATAATACAATCTGTCTATCATCCCTTGACGTCATACTTATATTATCTGTCAATCATTACGTGACGTCATCTGTCAATCATCGTTACATCATGGCGTGACGTCATCAAGCCCACTAATAGTAGTTGAGAAATAAGAGGTCTGGAGCAGTCAATCATAGTGACATCATCATGACGTCATCAATCAAAGTCGCCCACTAACCATAATACCGTATATATATCATCCTGACGTCATCAATCGATCATTGTGAGTTATGTGTAATGCTGGGTTCTACCACAGCCGCCATCTTGAATGTTCGGAATGGCTATGTACCAAACAGTGTCAATCAATAATCACGTGATCAATATCGACCAATAATAATCGAGAAGTAGAGGAAAACGACAGTTCTACAGCAGTCAAGCATTGTGACGTCATCAGTCGCACACCGCCCCTCTCGGGACAGTGAGCCTTGGCGTCAGCGACCCCACTCGCGGCAGCAAGCCTTTGTGAAGTTGTGTGTGATGAGCGCACCATTGAACGATGTGTTCGAATGGTCAGCCCATTCAAAGACGTGTTTGAATGAGCAGCCCATACATTTGTTTGGTTATGTGTGAAGAGCGCTTCATTCAAAGATGTGTTCGAATGGCCAACCCAGTCAAAGACGTGTTCGAATGACCAGCCCATTCATTCAATGCTTTGGAGATGTGCATATTAGAACCGAGTGTGACATACCTCCCCTCCCCCAGGCTATTTTGCAAAATTTACTTTTACTTTGTGCCTAATATGTGAACTATGATAAAGACTATGAACTAACATTATCAAACAAAGTTGACGTGAAAGTGATTGGATTGGATCAATGTTAAGTCAGTTTTCATAACATATATGATACTTATATCAATTTCAGTTCTTGTGAGTTGCCTAATATTTTACATGTATAAGCATAATAAGTATTTGAACTATTTTTGTTTCTATTCTTGATAAATGTTAATATTTTAATTTAGTGTTTATAATAACTGTGCATAAGTGTAAATGTTTGTAATTTTCAATAAACTAAGAAATGTTTTTCAACTTTTTATTTTTCTCATACAATACTTGACTATAATACATAATAATAATAATACTTAATTATAATACATAATATATGATGTATGATATATGGTTTTGAGGTGAATTAACACCACGCCAGGGACCTTAGCTTCTTGCAACTTCATATGTTAAACATCAAAAGCAAGACATATATTAAATAGTTTTATTGATACACTTAAATACACAGCACTTACATCAATAAAATATTATAACATTTGTTGATTAATAAAGTCTTTATTATAAAGTTTAGTCAAATAAATCTATTTTTCGTCATCTGTTTCACTCTGTTGCACCTCCATATCACTTTCTTCGTCTCTACTGTCATCTTCCTCCTTTGCTGTTGTATGACGCACACCATTCTATACAAGCATATGCATTAATTTCAGCCATGTTGACTCTTTGACGTTTAATAGAAGACTCATCTAAAGTGTTTATAGGAGTGAAAATGAAAGGCGTTTTTATAAGATTTTTCATCTCCCATTCTTCATTCACGTCTGCAGCGTGTGCTTGCTTTAAATGCCTTTTAAGACTTTGTGACCAGTCGTAAGATTTCGAACAAATGTTGCCTTCATACATCCTTTCGATTCCACATCCACTTTTCAAATGACAAAAAAGTCTTTGAATGTAAATATATGAAGAACAACAACAACAAGCTAACAACAACAGCAATAGCAACAGCAATAACAACAGCAACAACAGCAACAACAAGAACAGCAACAACAGCAACAACAACAACAGGAACAACAAAAAATAACAATAACAACAACAAAAATAACAACAATAGCAACAACAGCAACAACAATGGTATGTACTGTCCAATCCTACATGGTGGAAAAACCATAACGTATTACAGCTGTCATGTGACTAAATATCACATGTCGGCAGTTGGTAATATTGGCACATTCCTTATATCTGCATCCGCCTACGCTGTTTACACAGTTCAAAGATGGTTAGTTCAGCTAACATAAAGTCTATATAAATCCAATTAAACGTATCGTCATATTTCACAAAGACAAAGTCTTGCTGAACGTTTTAGTCAAAGAATGGTTCAAATCGGCACAGTAGTTTTAAAGTTATGCGCGGTTGAAGTTGCCATGCCTTACATGTTAACCATATGGTAAAACAAGGCAGAGGAATGGTGTATCCCATACTGAACTGGCTGCCACCGTTGATGCTTCAACTGATATGCTAAAATGTGTTCTCAGACGTCCTTTTATACACGCAGGTTTCTCGTCAATTTGATTTCCAAGTTCTCAATTTCGTAGGGAGATGTCACATTCGGTTGTAATATGTCTAAAAATAAATTTTGTAAAATTTCGTGGGAGAGGTATGTCACACTCTGTTCTAATATGCACATCTCCAAAGCATTGAATCAATTTGCTGGTCATTCGAACACGACTTTGAATCGGCTGGTCATTTGAACACATCTTTGAATGGGCTGGCCATTCGAGCACATCTTTGAATGGTGCGCTCATCACACACAACTTTGCAAGGGCTTACTGCCGTGAGAGGGGTCGTTGACGCGAAGGATAGCTGTCGCGACGGGGCGGGGTTGATTGATGACGTCACGATGATTGACTCCTGTAGAACTATCGTTTTCCCGACTTCTCGATTTCTATTGATCGATATTGATCATGTGACTTTGATTGACACTGCTTGGTACATAGCCATTCCAAAAATTAAAGATGGCGGCTCTGGTACAGCCCCCATTTACACACTACTCACGATGATCGACTGATGACGTCATGGTGACATCACGATGATTGACTGGTCCATAACTCTTGTTTCTAAACTACTATTATTGGGCTTGATGACGTCACGCCATGACGTCACGATGATTGACAGATGACGCCACGTAATGATTGGCAGATGGTATTGGTATGACGTCACGTGATGATAGACAGATGCTATCAGTGTGCAAGGCTTGATGACGTCAAAAATTAAAGATGGCGGCTCTGGTACAGCCCCCATTTACACACTACTCACGATGATCGACTGATGACGTCATGGTGACATCACGATGATTGATTGGGTCAAAACTCTCGTTTTCTCCCTACTATTATTGTTCGGGGCTTGATGTCACGTGATTGATGACGTCACGATGATTGACTGTTGTAGAACACCCACTTCCCTACTACTAACAGTCAAAATTTATTGGTCTCAGCTATCAAAATATTACCCTATAATGCATTAAAATTCAATGTAAACATGTGCTATTATCCTTAATTTTTAACGACTGTAACAGAGGCCGATAACGTGCAGCGCTTCAGAAATGTTTTTGCCAAAGAAAAAAAAGAACGTTCAGACGTAACTGTGGGTTTTGCTGCATGAATTTCGTACAAGGCAATGCCGCGATATTTGAAGGTTGTTTGCGAGTGTGCGCCTCCCAGTTAACGCCAATTAAACGTTTATCGATTTCAGACCAGCTGCTAACTTGTCATTGGTTTTATGAGAAGAAGTTTATCTCTTTCACGTATATACAACACTTGTGTTTGTTTATTGTTTTCCTCATTTCAGGATCTGAAAGAATTGAAAGGAGAACTATTTGAGTACGCAAATTTGACGGGGTTTTCTACATAAATATGAGAAAAAACGTTTTATCTGCCGATGTACTGAGTGATCCCGCCGATGTGCTCAGTCATGACAGAAAAGACCGCCGTGTAACAAGGCTCCACAAAGCAGTCGCCGAAGGAAATATGGGAGAGTTAAAAAGACTGATTAAGGAAGAACCATGGAGCATTAATTACGAAGCTGAGCAAGGTGATGATAATTCAGATATAAACACCCCACTCACGTTAGCTGTTCGCCTTCGTGATCTTGACGCTGTGCGCGAACTGATCAACGAACCCCTCTGTGACGTAAATCTGGAAGTGGATAGCGATAAAGCACTATCTTTGGCATGTATAGCCGGATACATTGATATTGTGGAGGTGTTGATGACTAGAAAAGATCTTCAACTGAAAAGAGATGAGTGGAAAACAGCTCTTATGGAGACTTGTGAATATCAACAATTTGACACAGCGTGTTCGCTTTTAAAGCATGAGAGTTGTGACATACTTGCCAGATACCTGGATGGACGTACGGCGTTACATTTTTGTATGAGTAACGAAGTCGAGAATTTTGCTGCGGTGATGAATTTACTTAAAGCATTTTTTAACCATATTGATATTGATAAAAATCTGGAGTGTTTAGATGACAACCAGGAGAGTGTTCTGACGACGCTTCTGAAGAGTAGGGGAGACATGAGTCACTGGGAAATGACGACGGATCACGTAGAATGCATAGAATTCCTTCTTCGTAACCCACACTCATCCAGAGCGTCACCGTACAGCTTGCCGGTCGCCATAGAAACGTCTTCCACTCACGTTTGTGATCTCTTACTGCGCGCTGATCCAGGCGCTGTAAATAGCAGCTATCCAGAAGGAGAAACGGCGATACATTGCGCTATCCGCATAGCTTCCTTAAAGAAAGTTCAACTGTTGGTTGATTTTAGGGCCGATTTATCAATTAAATGGCGAGGAATGACACCGCTAGAATTCGCGATTTGCATCAGTAGCAATACTAACATTATTGAGTTATTAGCTAAAGCTTGTGCTATTGAGGAAAGTGCCAAAATTCAATATCTAGAAACTCTTGCATTCAGAAAGGAATCCACTTTTATGCACGCACGTCGCTTAGGACTTCTCCACTGGATCTCTAATAATGCGGAACAGGAAAATACTCAAACATTTCCTTCAAAAGCGAATCCAATATATCATTTTATTTCTGAAAACAAAATCAAATTAAACAAAAATACAGGAACAGAAACAAATCCTGTTGTCGACCAAAATAATCTGATAAATGCAATTGCTCATTGTTACTGGTGTAATTTGCATCCCGAAAAATTTCATATAATGAAAGCCGTTATTCGTGTATTTAAATACATATCAAACAAAATTTCAAAGCGCAAAAACGAGGCAAACTTAGCCTTTGACACGGTGTTGAGTGGAAGTGTGGCGGAAGGAACTAAGACATACCAACCCGATGAATTTGATCTTCTTTGTGTCTTTCGGATTGAAAGATCACGCTCATACAAGTGTTATAGGGGTTCCAAGAGAGCTGATCCGCGCTTACTAGCTCAAGAGTTCTATTCAGTGTTGGAAGAAGAATTGTTTAATGCATATCAGGAAGGTGTGGATTTTGGGAGCATTTCTCTTCATCCTCATTCACTGATTTTAAGCGATAAAATATCCCGTGTTCAGCTGTTATGGAATGGTGTCACATTTAAAAACATGGTCCTTTCTGTAGATCTCGTACCAGCATATAGGGATTACCGCGTACATAATGAACTCGAACTTTTTGACGTTGAATGTTACAAATTCCATAAAATTGCAAAGAGGTCACGTCACCAATTTCGTTACGAATCCCAATTTCACAGGTCACAATCCGTGGCAGAAAACAGGTGCATTAAATATTTAATCCCTGATATACGAAACGGCCTAGCTATTGCCAAGGCTTTACGGATAGCCTTGATTTGTCAACCTGACAACACCGACGCCTTCAGTCTCTCCGAGGATATTTCCATTGAAGATGTTATTACTTCACATATGTTAAAAACCTGTCTTCTATGTACAATAGAAACACTTATAATCATGGAATCGAATTTCAGGGATGACGGAATTGATACGAACGCCTTTGACAGGCCTCCACGAATGAGTCGTAACCCCCTTGACCGTTCCTTTGAATGGGAACAACTGTATATGGACGCCTTTGACAGGGCTGAACTAATGAAAATGAACGCTTTTGACTGGGCTGAACGGATCTACACTGAGCTGGAAAGTCGTATGAACAGCGGACATTATGCGGGTTTTTGGGATGATACCAGAATTTTTCCTGAAATCGTTCTGCGGGATTGCGAATTAAAGAGCGAGTTAATTTTATTCCTTTGTAAAAGGATCAAGCAGTGGTTGGCAGACAATAAAGCCGAGTTAGTGGCCGCAAGCTATAGCAAACATCTTGTTTATCCACGGCAGTGGTATCTTATATCCGAGTTTTTAAATGACATATGAGTTTTATGATATTTATGAATTTCTAAATGTCTGTGAAAACAATACTTTAATATAGTGCATTAATATTTAAATTGCATTTTATTCAAGTGATTCATTTCAAAGTGATGCAATGCTGAAAAGGGCTCTTCATTGCATAGACTTTCGTCTGAACAGCTAACGGTCTATAAACATTCTGTTTAAAATCATAAAGACTTGTGTAAAAATACAAAACAAATGCAAAAAAAGAGAAAGTTAGAAATTTGAAGAATTTATTATGAATTACGCTAGCACTGAATGTTTATTTTTAGATAGATAAAATTATAATTGCTTTAAAATTATTGCTGTTGTATTTGTTGTATTTGCTATTTATAGCGTTGTTATTTATAGCGTTGACCGTCACGGTGGCTGACGCATTGGCCCATACCTCCATCGGATACTGTATAGTTTTAGGGAGTTCGCACATAACCCTGTCTCTGTGTATCTTGCCGAAAGACAACCCCATCCCCCAACCCCCAACACCTCCCCACCCCCCTTGCACTCGACAAAATACAGGCATTCAGTTGCGATGTATTCCATAAAGACATGTGTTTTTACGTGAATCTCGAATGAATGACAAGCGAGGCTGTATAATGCGTTTCATGTCGGATCGCTGATGGGAATTCGGTAATGGGGGTGGGGGTGGGGATGGGGTGAGGGGATGAGTGAGGAGTGGGGGGTCATTAAAGTTCGTTACAATGCGCGTCGAAAACTTTTTTAAATGGCTCCTAAAAGCCCCTAAAAACTCCCCCCACCTCCAAAGGGCCCACTCGGTATAATATGTCTTACTACGTGTGCCCAAAAAATAGAGCTGAGAAAGAAGGTGGGACTATTTTTTGCAGTCAGATGCAGCCCTTATGTTTGCTTCAGGCTATACAGGGCTGCACTGACTCTGTGGGATGACTGTGTGCTTGTCCAAATCCCAAGCAAAACCATAATGCCCTCGTCTGCTACATTATCCTCATTTTCAATCTCAGGTCAATTATAACACGGCCCTGACTGATACTGCGATATCTGAACTATATTTTCTTAATAAATCTCGTTCATTGATTTCAATGAGTTGAAAACTTGAAAAAAAATGTGTTGAAATCCTTCAACCTTTCCCTCAAACTGCTTAAAATCTCGTTTGTTTACAATCATAACTGTATCAAACAATAAACAGATAACTAGGAAGTACAAATCAACAAATCCCCGTGTATCTGGGTAAACGACAGGTCTATCATGCAAATTTGAAAACCCATCTCCACCCCAACGCGCACCGAGTAACAATGCACTCCCTATGAAAAATGATAAGTAAATTTTATTTGAAGTTTTCTAACCGCGTGCGACACTCTCCTCCACTACTTTCAATTACACTTCATGGATATAAGCAACGTGACAATGACAAAGGGTTTGTCACTTGTGAAAGACAAATGTACTCAACGCTGTGGGGCTCATTCACAGCAAGCTCACACGCTTGTTTTTAGACCAGCCGACTTACCACATTGGGCCTGTCTTATCACATCAGAAAAGGGGCAGTCGTCGTCTGTTTGTATGTGTGCATTATTATTATTCAAACTGGAATGTCCCATTTCAGTATAATGTGGCAGGGTAGTCCTGATATAGCGCTGAGATCGCTGAAAGGGATTTAAAACACCAATAAACCAACGAACCAACCAGCTCAATGATATTTCAATTAATATGCTCTGACTGTGCTTATATTAAGAAATTGTCTTTCTGAGAACCTCTTATATTGCACAGAGAAAGTAACTTGCCTTACAGGTAATTAAAGAACTGTGACATTTTTAAATTCAGTCAACCCTCATGCTGCGCTCTGAGTATGCATTCTTGAACAAAAATACAAGTATTTTGCCGTTATTTCTTCGTTTCATTGAAATGATACACATTGTTATGTATTCGTTTTTTTCTGTTTATCACACACAAAAATACAGTAATTATTCATATTAAAGCATGCTAATTCATCCCTAAATTAGATTTTGTAATCGCTGCTAATTTAACAGTTCTAAACGATTTACTAATCAAATTGCTCTGAAGAGGTAAATAATACGACTGCACCCTTTTCCATCCAAGTTTTCTTTTACAACAGTAGCATGTTGTGCCTAGATGTATGGAGTGTCGTTTTAACATTTAATCCTTATATTTGATATCCAAATATATTTAGAGATGTCAATAAATCAGTGTAGATCTCATAAATTTATATTTTGCTCCGAATAATTAAATTTTAGATAGCAACATTGCTTTTTGAGATCAAAAAGTCAATTTTACAAACTTAGAAAATCTTAATATTTATACAAATTTAACAAATCTTCAGTTTAATTTTGAAGGTTGAAACTTGATTATTGATATCAATAATAACAACACAAGTTTTGAGCTCAAGAGTTGTTTCTTTTTTTTAAAGTAAAAATAAAATAAAGATTCTGTATGCATGTACCAGTCATTATTCATTCATAGATATTTACTTTTTTATGTAAAAAATAGATCGATATTTTAATATCAAGAAATTTTTGAGATCCAAAAATCATTCGCAGATTTTAAAATACAAATTAAAAAAGTTTCATTTTGAATAATGATATCTGAAAAAATTTCTTGATATCAGTAAAAGGAAAAAAAATATTGCACTCAAAATTTGCTGTCAAATTTTAAAAATATTCTAAATTAGTGTTGATCAATCTGATTTGGGAATTATTTGTTAATAGAGGGTGATGTCGCGCCCATAATTTACGTATCAAGGTCGTGTTTAAGATTTATTCATCGCGCTTCTAAACTTTTTTCTCGCCATAATTCTTTTTACCATCACTGTTTCTTATCTCTACTGTGATCTATAAAGCCGCAGTACAAAAAATAATGTTTATCCTGATAACTCTGACCCCTCACATCATTAATAATGTTTACCATGCTCACTCTGATCCTCACTTCATAAGTAATGTTTACCCTGCTTACTCTGACCCTCACTTCATGAGTAATGTTTACCCTGCTCACTCTGATCCAACACTTGATACGGTGTGCCTACACTGCTTACTGTGATCTCTCATCTATTGCGTAATACTTAAACTGCCCGTTCCGATCTCTCACATGATTAGTATTGTTTACGCTGGTCACTCTCATTCTTCACACAATAACTACGTTAGTAAATTAGTTAGTTAATTAGTATTGTTTACCTTCACATTCTGACTATTAAGTTTCAATAAGTAATGCTTATCCTACTCATTCTCATTCTTCAAGTGTAAACATTTTTCACTCTAATCACGCAACCTTTATGTATTAAGTATGCTACCTGCTCACTCTCACCCTTCCCACAATATGTAATGTTTAAAGTGCTCACTCGAACCCCTAACAAAATGGGTAATGCTTACTGAGTTGTATGAATAGGAAGACCCTTTCCTTCGCTGTTTTAAGAGCAATTTACATTAAAACATATACAGACATAGCCACATACATAAACATATAAACACATCATACATCAAATAAATCAAATAGTGTCAGAGATACAGATATGTATGTGCACAAACAGATACACGTTCATACCAATATGGACCCACACACACGGAGGTACAGATATACACATACGTGTATCTACACACATATTCATACATTCACACAACACCGAGACGTCTTAGATCTTTCCGTTACTATCCTATTGGATGCATTGGGACGAGGTTGGATGAAACCTGGAATCTCTTCGGTCGTGACCATTTTCATTTTTTCCATTTCAAGTGAATAGCTTGAGGCGGGGTTAAATCTCGAGGCTAGCTAGTCAGTGTTAAGTGTAAGACAACAAGGTACTGGAACTTAATAATAAAGATAGAACAGTCTTTACGACACTTCGCCATGGCATTTGTAGCTTGTTATTTCTTCACTTTGCTTCACATAATTTATTAAAGTTAATTACCATCTTTACTTTGCAAAATATTATAAATGTTGTTCTTCATGGTAAATGGATATTTCACCCCTCATGCCCGAAAATACTAAGCAAAGCTTGTTGTTCAGGCGACTGTATTGTTTAACTGTGGCGGACATCATAGCAAAATAGGGATTTTTCGGCTCTTTACAGATGCATACAAATTAAAATCATCTTTACAAAGTATTCACTTATCCAATATAATGTCTAAACTTCAATTACGTTGTTGCAAAATGACGCTACATAAATCAATAAATTAATTTCCATATACAGCAGTCTTTATCTTTTAGTTTGTGTAGAGTTTTCGGGCAGTGTTCGAGTTGTAATAGAGATATTCCCTTGTGCCAAAAACTATGCTTCAGAAAAGCTGTGAAACAATTAACCTCACTTATCAACATCATCACAAGAGCAAAGCATGATAATGTAGCAAATTGAAATTGCTTCTTATTTTTCAGGTTCATCATTTTTGTTCATATCTTAAAGGACATACTCAGGAGAAGTTTTGCAAGTATGCCAATGGAACACGGAATAAATAGCTATTTTTTAAATTGACACTGACGCAGTGGGTGTTTTCAACATCAAGTAAATTCTTGAAGGAAAAAATTATTTTCTATTTGAAAGCGGGAGACTTTGAGGCCAAGCCAGCTCAGGGTTTTCCCAAAATCGGAAATTCTTTTGGAACCTCACTGGAACTTGGTCTGAAAATAGAACTAGCAATTTCTTGATCAAACATGGCTCACCACTGTGAGTTGGGAGGTATTTTTGAAAAATCATAGGTACGATTCGTACGTGAGTGCAATCCATTCCGTGGATACTTCCACTATTCTCCACTTCCATATCTTACAAGATAAGAGATAGCCAACCAGTCTCATCCATGCGAATGAGAAGAAAAGGATTTGTACTAAAATACAAACCGTGTTCTAAGATAACTTTAAACTTTTTACAGAGCAGAAGCTGGTCAGATGGACAGAATGTTTTACCCATGGACCTACTGGCCTCGAAACATGTCTAACATCCACTACATATAAGTGTAATTCCAGCAATACGGGGACCATTTTTGCTAAAAACCACAGTATTAGGGAGACCAAAAATTGAAGGAGACAAAAAATAGGTCTGCTTAATTCTTAGCGTGTTTTAAACGTTATGACACACTCTGCCTCTCACTCTCTTTCTGTCTCGCCATTGCTCTTGATTTTGTTTCCCTTCTCTCTTTCTTGCTTTCTCTTTCTGTGTGCCCTCTCTCTACCTCTGCATATCTTTCCCACTCACTCTTGCCCATATCTCTCTGTCTCTCATTCTCTCTCTCTCTCTCTCTCTCTCTCTCTCTCTCTCTCTCTCTCTCTCTGCCCTCCCACTGTCTCCCTCTCTCTGCCTCCCTACTATCTCTCTGTCACAGACACAATTCCTCTCACTCTCTCCTTCTCTCTGCGACTCTCTCTCTCTCTCTCTCTCTCTCTCTCTCTCTCTCTCTCTCTCTCTCTCTCTCTCTCTCTCTGTATCTCCCTGTTTCATACATAGTCTTAAAAAATCATTTTTTCCAACTAGAAAACATAAACAGTTATATATTTTAGACATTTTTCACCTTTTATCTTAGAGCCATCATGGGGGCGGAAACAGGCACTGCCAGTGAATGTTTTGGAGGTGCTTCAATCACTGAAAATTGGTCGAGATGGATGAAAGAAATTCCAGATTCTAAAAGTCTTAAAGATATTTCAATACCTGGAGCACACGATTCGATGGCGTTTTACGGAGGAGATTTAATTTGTTGCCAGTCTATGAGTCTCCCTAACCAGTATAAGGCTGGCATTCGATTCGAAGATATTCGGTGTCGTCATTTCAATGATGGATTGGACATTCACCATGATTTATCTTACCAATATGCCAATTTCCATGACGCGCTTAAACCAACTAGTGATTTTTTGAGATGCAACGCCAGTGAAACTGTCATTATGAGTATTAAAGATGAATACACTTCCTATTATAACCAAAAGACGTACCAACAAGTGTTTGATGACTACCTAAGAGAATATGAAGAGAATTTATTCTTTGAAGGAAACTACATTCATACGCTAGGAGAGATGCGTGGCAAGATTGTATTTATGCGAAGATTCAACGGATCTGCTGGAATATGCTTTGAATCACAAAGCGTAAGAGATGATTGGTATGTAGCAACCATATTACCAGCTTCTATCGATAGCAAATTACAGGGAATAAAAGATAGCCTGGAAAAAGCATGCACATGAGCAAGATGTTGTTTTTACATAACATTTTGTAGCGGCACTAGCAGTGGTGCATACCCTAATGCTGTCGCTGATAGAATAAATATTCATGTTAGACGGTATGTCCATCAGTACAGAGGAAATGCATGCCTAGGTATAGTTGTTCTAGATTGTCCTGGATCCTTGTTATCGCATGATATATTCATGACCAATCCAGGTGCGATGCCTTGACTACTTTGAGTTAAACGAAAACAGCTTATAACAATTAACTTTAAAAGGTTGCTAAAACAAGAAACAATATCCATGTAACTTTTCAACATTACAGCCTAACTGGGGCTACTTTGAGCACGTCATGCTCAACGTTTTTAAATTATCGATTGACCGGTACAGTCACAGCGGTTAAACATAACCCAGGAATGTCACATATCATCGTTATTCTTCAGCTTAGAACCAGTAATTTTCCAAACATTTTCCCTGATTCAAATTTTAGTATATTTTTCAACAAATTATAGAGAAAAACAAACAACCGTGCCAATGGGCATATCTTGCCTTAGATTCTTTCAGTATCTAGTTGAAAATTTAGCTAGTGATTGTCTAAAGCTATAATTCGAGGAAAATTACAAGGTTCAGCTGAGTGGGTTTTTTCCATACCGGCTGCAGTCGTGACTTCAGAAGTATGATGTTCTTAATTGAAACTCATAGTTCAATACGCATCAAATATTCGGTTAAGCATAAGTAAGCATGTGTTTCCTTGTTACAATGCATAGCAATTAATTGCATAAATCAGATAACTGCATATTATTTTATTTTGCTTTCCGTTCTAGCAGATTTTTGCATAAACTAGATAAATGCACAACTTTTCTTGGATAATGTGTTTTTTTAATAAATTAAGAAATGTGCTACTTATTTATCTACATATTGCAGATCTAAAATCCTCCATCCTTTTAAAGTTTTAATAAGTCGTGCAGAAACACATATTTTACAGATATATAGGCATGCACACTTCTCTTTAATGCAAATTTAATTTAACAGTTTGAGGCCTTAAACAACTCCATCTTTTTGAAGTTTTAAAAAGTGTTTCTTAACTTCAAGAAAACCATGTAAGAACTCTGAAGATATAATGTTTTAATATGTCAAGAAGCCACTCAAATCTTTTTTCAATGTTTCAAGTCTGGAATGTCTGTGGCCCTTGTTGCTGATCTCCTTGATTCTGTCATCATTGAGAAAATTTTGAAATTCCTAAGTATTTGGATATTGTTAGCATTTAACGTGTCAAAAGAGACTTGTGACTATTTGATGTGATATTCGTTGTTTGGTTATTTACAAAACTTATATCAAATTTAAAGAATCTGTTATTCTGTTAAGCTTAAAAGAAATTTATTTTGGTCTGTTTAGCAATTTTTGGTAAAATTTAAAAAATGAGCACTTGACAAACAAACCAAACAAATTTATTATACTAAATACAAGTAGCTCTTATAGCACTTATGGATGTGGTGTGTAGCATCACATCTTGATATCACCTGTGCTGAAGATTAGTAATATCTGCGTACAGTAAGTACATTTTTAAATTATAAAAGCAGCTTGTTTATTATAGAACTCATTTGTAAAATAACACCGGACCCATTGAAGCTTTAAAAGCAACATTCTACTATATTTACAAGATCTTTGTATACCCGTTTATTCATTAGTTTGTAACAGGGTATTAGTCACATCTGAGCCGACTCCATAGAAGACTGCAAAGTAAAAAAAAGTGCGACATATGTTGGAACTACAGTTTAAGCTCAGCAGTAGATCAATAACTTTAAACGTATAATAATGTTGTTTCTTGTAAAAGACAAGCAGAAGGTATTTCAGGTACTGGCAGATGGCTCGTCATATGACGAAAGACAATGATATAATTTACATAATTCGTCTGTTTTCCGGAATATATCCAGAGAAGTTAGATGCTCGTCAGAAAATGTTCGCTTATTGGCAACCAAAATTAACTTCACATCTAAAATTCGTTTTTATCAAACAGTTTTAATGGGTGTTAAAGACGTTCAACAGGTGTTGATCTATGGCTGCACATGTGATCAGAAATCAGAAATAAATTACAGACAGATTTAATGTTGCCAACGCCTATTCAACGTTGTGTCAAAAACGTTGATCTGCTGTATATATATATATATATATATATATATATATATATATATATATATATATATATATATATATATGTATATATATATATATACAACAGACCAACGTTTTTGACACAACGTTGAATAGGGTTTGGCAACATTAACTCTGTCTGTAATTTAGATATATATATGTATCTTACAATTTTAGTTGCAATTAATAAAGACCTTATGACAATAGCAATTAGCTGTCAAGATTTAATTTTTATTAATTGATCAGTTTATTTCACAAAATAAAGTACATGCACTACACGGATATTTTAGTAATAAATAACGCTGACGTCCATACCTCTTTCTAACTCTTCCTGGACGATTACTCCAGCACTTCCTTTATAATAGGACATTACTTCAGCAGGGCTGAAAGTTCGTATTCATTGATCTTCAGTTAATTACAACCTTGTAAGTTTGGGGAATAATAAGGCCTTTGATAGCTTCGGCAAACTGGACAGCAAGGCACGTGTGTCCCCGTTTTGACAAAATGACAAAGTTGTCGCTGTGGCTATTGAACAGCTCAAACACATATATTGGCTAACAATTCCTATTGATTTGTCTTCAATTAATTGTAACATTATAACATTAGAGCATCTAGCACATAACAAGGCCTTGAGAGCTTCGGCAAACTGGACAGCAAAGCGAGAGTGTCCTCGTTTTTGACAACCTGACAAAGTTGTCACTGTGCCTATTAACTAGCTCAAGCACATATATCCACTGAAGTCTTCGCCACCTAAGCAATTTTCTGTGTTTTATTTTCGTATTTTCCGATGGCAGCAAACAAATTGCGGCACTCTTCATGTTTTGGTTTTATAGTTTGGTCAGAATGGAACGGCTGGCTTGCTCTCATCATCCACAAGGAACCTAATATAACCGACCGTTATGTGTGTGAAGTTGCATGGATTTCGTCTGTACGATACATCGTATACCTCTGAGTCCAACAATTACGACCGAACCTAACCAAGAAAATGATCTTCAATTGATACGTTATATAATCTACTGACACTTAATAGGCCTCTATGTACGAACACATGAGCTTCCACAGAGAACTGGATGTTTTCAGTGCTTCAGTGCGTCCAACTATGAATTCACTTTTGTTGTTGTGCTCCCTTTAAGAAAAAATACCTGTAATGTCTGCAATACGGATGGTTCCGTCGGACATCAAGCAAGAGATCAGGGGCAGACAAAGACGACCTACTTAACTTCTACAAAGCCCTTGTAAGATCCCAGCTGGAATACGCAGTACCTGCATGGGGAACAAGCATTACAAAAGAACAGACAAATAATCTAGAACATATACAGAAAAGAGCCCAACAAATTATCAACCCACAACTACCATATGGCCAGTCATTGCTACTACTCAACCTTGCAACACTTGAGGAAAGAAGAAGAGATATCTGTAAAAAGTTCTTCAAGAAAATTCAAGCTAGCACCGACAAAATAAATAAACTTCTACCAAGCCCTAGACAGTCATCGTACACACTGAGGACAGCCAAACAATACCCAATCCCAAATGTAAACACACAAGGCGATACAAAAATTCCTTCATCCCCTTCTCGCTGTTCAACTTTCAGTTACTTTATATTTTAGCCTATAGACAGCGTGAAATTTCTAAACTTAAAATAATGAATACCGAACAACTAACAACGAGAACAACAGATAACAACAGATATTTCGAAACATTTGATAAGTGATCACAATATCCGTCGAATATTTACCCTGTATTTTCGAACGCAATTCAACCTTAACGGTTGCAAGTTTCGAAATAAAATGATATCTTATCTTATCTTATCTAAAACCCGTCACAGGCGGGAAAGAGCACAATGCCACCTGGAGCATTGTGCTGGCTGTTTATCTTGCTCCTAAATATTGACCCCGATTCCCCTCCTATATGGGCATTTTACCCGGCTATAATCCAAGAATAGCGTTGCGTAAGTCCGAAATGTCCACCCTCGATCGGACTCGGGAGCATCCATAAATCCGACTGTATCCTTGCAGAAGATCAGCGATTGAAGCTATGATTCTTTACAATACTCGGAATAATTCAGAAAGGTATCGGGTATATTTTGTATTAATACTTAGCATTAGTCACTGTATTTCAAGCTTCTTTTAAAATGCGTGCTTTTACATGGAGACCTATATTTGAGGTTTAACCAATCCATTCAGCTGTGCAGTATATTGAATGGTATCGGCGCACCTTTTGACACTTGAGAAATGTGTCGGATCTCCTCAATCTGGATCAGTTCCAGTCCAGTGTTCATTGGCTTTGGCGCAAACAGTGTCAGATTATATTGATGTCTTTCAGCCGATTTATTAAATTTTAAGCTATGGTGATTCTTATTATTTTTTCTTTTCAATCCTTTCAGACGTTTGAGCGATTTTTTTAATGTTGTCTTGTTAACGATCTGAGGAAGAATGGGTTTGCTGATGAAACTTGGCTATTGCATTTCTTGTCAAATCGTTTTTCATGTCGGATTTGGCTCTTGCAACATTCTGCTGAACTGACGAAACTATTATAATAAGAGACTCCCATGTTCGGTTTTCACAGAATTTACAACAATAAAGTTAATGTTGCTTCCATTTGTCGCTGCCAGGCATGCATGGAACGTAAGCCACCAGTTCTTGTGTTTTTGTCTCAGTTCATGTGTGCAATTTACAGGTTCATTGATGACTGTTGAATTTTGGAGTGTTTCCATTTTTGTAAATGGTCGAAGCTCGCGTAAAAAGCTAACCCAGATAGGAATTGAAAATGTATATTCTACTGTGGCAGACGATGATGTAATGTGGCGCTAGACAGGCTGCTTATTATCAGCAATTTTACTGCTTCACAAATATCACTTAAAATAAGTATCTTCCAATATAGTTTCTTTCTTACAGCTCAGATTGTCATGAGTCTGACAATTAAATATATATAGATATAAATTCCTACATTTATCTTGTTTCAGCAAAAACATGTAGAAATTGCTTTGATGTTTGATTTTCTATTTGCTGATGTGTATAGCTTGCTGCTTTTTTTGTATTGAGGATGAGTGCGTTTGTGAAACGCAATAGCTGTTCACACAATACTAAGTAAACACCCGGGGGAAAACTGCGTGGTATCATATGTATCATGTGTGTTACCTAGCCTTTCTAAAAAACGCGGAAAAAAGAGGCTTGGTCAAGGTCAATCCTAGGGGTCAGGGAGAGCGGGTGATACAGAACTCTTATTTTCCTACTACTCGCGTACCTATAGCCACACAAACATAGAGAAATGAAGGTAGCCCTCAGACGCTTTGCCGACTGTCCGTCCACATCTTTCACGAGAGACGAGTGCTAGAATTTCTACAAAATCTTCCATGAAGTTCACTAAATACTCTGCGGAGGAGGTTGGAGGTGTGGGAGGGGGTTAAGCTACAGGTAATTGCTAAATCCAAAGTGCTAATTTTGAAATAATGCTCCATTTTTAAGGAAACGCAATTCTGAAAGAATCCCTGTTTTTTTTATTAATTCGCTA
Source organism: Protula sp. h YS-2021 (assembly GCA_949752745.1). Taxonomy (NCBI): domain Eukaryota; kingdom Metazoa; phylum Annelida; class Polychaeta; order Sabellida; family Serpulidae; genus Protula; species Protula sp. h YS-2021. Next base: position 36,762,599 of record OX457033.1, read on the forward strand.
CTCCGGTTTGACCGCGTTTTCACGCGCGTGTATGTGTAGTATTAGGGAAATGGTTTCTCTACAACAGTCAATCATCGTGACGTCATCAATCAAGTGATATCAAGCCCCGCCAACTAATATTAGGGGAAAACGAGAGTTCTCGCCCTATCAATCATCGTGACGTCATCAAGCCCCGCCCAATAATACAATCTGTCTATCATCCCTTGACGTCATACTTATATCATCTGTCAATCATTACGTGACGTCATCTGTCAATCATCGTGACATCATGGCGTGACGTTATCAAGTCCACTAATAGTAGTTGAGAAATAAGAGGTCTGGAGCAGTCAATCATAGTAACGACATCATGACGCGATCAATAAAAGCCGCCCACTAACCCTAATACCGTATATTTATCATCTTGACGTCATCAATCGACCACTGTTAGTTATGTGTAATGCTGGATTCTACCACAGCCGCCATCTTGAATGTTCGAAATGGCTATGTACCAAACAGTGTCAATCAAAAGTCACGTGATCAATATCGACCAATAATAATCGAGAAGTAGAGGAAAACGACAGTTCTACAGCAGTCAAGCATCGTGACGTCATGAATCAAACACCGCCCCTCTCGAGACAGTGAGCCTTTGCGTCAGCGACCCCACTCGCGGCAGGAAGCCCTTGCAAAGTTGTGTGTGATGAGCGCACCATTGAAAGCTGTGTTCGAATGGTCAGTCCATTCAAAGACGTGTTCGGATGAGCAGCCCATACATTTGTTTGGTTATGTGTGAAGAGCACGCCATTCGAAGATATGTTCGAATGGCCAGCCTATTCAAAGATGGGCTTAAATGACCAGGCCATTCAAAGACGTGTTCCAATGACCATCCCATTCATTCAATGCCTTGGAGATGTGCATATTAGAATCGAGTGTGACATACCTCCCCTCCCCACAGGATATTTTGCAAAATTTACTTTTACTTTGTGCCTAATATGTGAACTATGATAAAGACTATGAACTAAAATTACCAAACCAAGTTGACGTGAAAGTGATTGGATTGGATCAATGCTAAGTCAGTTTTCATAACATTTATGATACTTATATCAATTTCAGTTCTTTTGAGTGAGCTAATATTTTACATGTATAAGCATAATAAGTATTTGAACTATTTTTGTTTCTATTCTTGATAAATGGTACTATTTTAATTTGGTGTTTTTACAATAACTGTACATAAGTGTAAATATTTGTAATTTTCAATAAAATAAGAAAAAACGCATATGATGTTTTTCAACTTTTTATTTTTCTCATACAATACTTCACTATAATACATAATAATAATACTTAATGATAATACATAATATATGATGTATGATATTTGATTTAGGGGGGAATTAACACCGCGCCAGGGACCTTAGCTTCTTGCAACTTCATATGTTAAACATCAAAAGCAAGACATATATAGAATAGTTTTATTGATACACTTAAATACACAGCACTTACATCAATAAAATATTATAACATTTGTTGATTTATAAAGTCTTTATTATAAAGTTTAGTCAAATAAGTCTATTTTTCGTCATCTGTTTCACTCTGTTGCACCTCCATATCGCTTTCTTCGTCTCTGCTGCAATCTTCCTCCTCCTTATCTAGATTCTCTTCAAAGAATGCATTGTGTTTCTTTATAGCCGCCTATAATGCCTTTGAATATTTGTAATGTTTTTCATCAACAAAGTAATTAAAGTCTTTTAAACTGACTTTATAATGTTTGCTTTGTTCTAGACGTTGGATATGTATGAATAGTCTCACAAACAGTTGTTTTAGTCGACGCTTATAAACGGGTCGACGGTTATCACTTGCTCTTTCACGCGCATCTTTAAGCCCTTGTTCTTCATATTCTAAAACCTTTTCTTGAAATTTGTCATCATGGTCATCACATACCTCTTGAACCATATCATGCCAAACATGCTGTCATCGGCCTTCTCGCCACACTGCTTCATATGCGTGGCTAAAGCTTCTTCGCTGTTGTATTACACACACCATTCTATACAAGCATATGCATTAATTTCAGCCACTTTGACTCTTTGACGTTTAATAGAAGGCTGATCTAAAGTTTTTATAGGAGTGAAAATGAAAGGCGTTTTTATAGAATTTTCCATATCCATCTCCCATTCTTCATTCACTTCTGAAGCGTGTGGTTGCTTTAAATGCCTTTTAAGACTTTTTGGCCAGTCGTAAGATTTTGAACAAATGTTGCCTTTATACATCTTTCCGATTCCACATCCACTTTTCAAATGACAAAAAAGTCTTTGAATGTAAATATATGAAGAACAACAATAACAACAACAAGCTAACAACAACAACAGCAGCAGCAATAACAACAGCAACAACAGCAACAACAACAACAGAAGCAGCAACAACAATAACAACAACAATACCAACAACAATAGCAACAATGGTATGTACTGTCCAATCCTACATGGCGGAAGAACCATAACATATTACAGCTGTCATGTGACTAAACATCACATGTCGGCAGTTTGTAATATTGGCACATTCCTATATCTGCATCCGCCAACGCTGTTTACACAGTTCAAAGATGGTTAGTTCAGCAAACATAAAGTCTATATAGATCCAATTAAACATATCGTCATATTTCACAAAGACAGTCTTGCTGAACGTTTTAATTAAAGAATGGTTCAAATCGGTCAAGTAGTTTTAAAGTTATGCGCTGTTGAAGTTGTCATGCCTTACATGTTAACCATATGGTACAACAAGGCAGAGGACTGGTGTATCCCATACTGAACTGGCTGCCACCGTCGATGCTTCAACTGATATGCTAAAATGTGTTCTCAGACGTCCTTTTATACACGCAGGTTTCGCGTCAATTTGATTTCCAAGTTCTCAATTTCCGATGTCACATTCGGTTGTAATATGTCTAAAAATAAATTTTGTAAGATTTCATGGGGGAGGTATGTCACACTCGGTTCTAATATCGCATCTCCAAAGCATTGAATGAATTTGATGGTCATTTGAACACGACTTTGAATGGGCTGGTCATTTGAACACATCTTTGAATGGGCTGGCCATTGAAGGAACTTTGAATGGTGTGCTCATGACACAGAACTTCGCAAGGGCTTACTGCCGTGAGAGGGGACGTTGACGCGAAGGATAGCTGTCGCGAGAGGGCGGGATTGATTGATGACGTCACGATGATTGACTCCTGTAGAACTGTCGTTTTCCCCTACTTCTCGATTTCTATTGATCGATATTGATCATGTAACTTTGATTGTCACTGCTTGGTACATAGCCATTCCAAAAAATAAAGATGGCGGCTGTGGTAATGCCCCCATTTACACACTACTCACGATGATCGATTGATGACGTCATGATGACATCACGATGATTGACTGGTCCAGAATTCTTGTTTGTGGGCTTGATGACGTCACGCCAGGACGTCACGATGATTGACAGATTACGTCACGTGATGAGTGACAGATCGTATTAGTATGACGTCACGTGATGATAGAAAGATGGTATCAGTGGGCAAGGCTTGATGACGTCATGATTATTGATTGGGTCAAAACTCTCGTTTTCCCCCCACTATTAGTGTGCGGGGATTGATGTCACATGATTGATGACGTCACGATGATTGACTGTTGTTGAACACCTAATTCCCCACTACTAACAGTCAGAATTTATTGGTCTCAGCTATCAAAATATTACCTTATAATGCATTAAAATTCAATGTAAACATGTGCTATTATCCTTAATTTTTAACGACTGTAACAGAGGCTGATAACGTGCAGCGCTTCAGAAAGCTTTTTGTCAAAAAAAAAAAAATCAGACGAAACTGTGAGTTTTGCTGCATGAGTGGCGTACAAGGCAATGCCGCGATATTTGAAGGTTGTTTGCGAGTGTGCGCCTCCCAGTTAACGCCAATTAAACGTTTATTGATTGCAGACTAGATGCTAACTTTCCCCTGTCATTTATTTTATGAGAAGAAGTTTATCTCTTTCACGTATATACCACACTTGTGTTTGATTATTGTTTTCCTCATTTCAGGATCTGAAAGAATTGAAAGGAGAACTATTTGAGTACGCAAACTTGAAGGGTTTTTCTACATAAATATGAGTAAAGACGTTTTATCTGCCGATGTACTGAGTGATCCCGCCGATGTACTCAGTCATGACAGAGAAGACCGCCGTGTAACAAGGCTGCACAAAGCAGTCGCCGAAAAGAATATGGGAGAGTTAAAAATACTGATTAAAGAAGAACCATGGAGCATTAATTACGAAGCTGAGCCAGCTGATGTTTTTCCAGAGATAATTACCCCACTCACGTTAGCTGTTCACCTTCGTAATCTTGACGCTGTGCGCGAACTGATCAACGAACCCCTCTGTGACGTAAATCTGGAAGTGAATGACTATAAGGCACTAGCTTTGGCATGTGAAGCCGGATACACTGATATTGTGGAGGTGTTGTTGACTAGAAAAGATCTTCAACTGAAAACAGATGAGTGGAGAACAGCTCTTATGGAGGCTTGTGAATATCAACAATTTGACACAGCGTGCTTGCTTTTAAAGCATGAGAGTTGTGACATACTTGCCAAATACCTGGATGGACGTACCGCGTTACATTTTTGTATGAGTAACGAAGTCAAGAATTTTGCTGCGGTGATGAATTTGCTTAAAGAATTTTTTAACCATATTGATATTGATAAAAATCTGGAGTGTTTAGATGACAACCAGGAGAGTGTTCTGACGACGCTTCTGAAGAGTAGGGGAGACATGAGTCACTGGGAAATGACAACGGATCACGTAGAATGCATAGAATTCCTTCTTCGTAACCCACACTCATCCAGAGCGTCACCGTACAGCTTGCCGGTCGCCATAGAAACGTCTTCCACTCACGTTTGTGATCTCTTACTGCGCGCTGATCCAGGCGCTGTAAATAGCAGCTATCCAGAAGGAGAAACGGCGATACATTGCGCTATCCGCATAGCTACCTTAAAGAAAGTTCAACTGTTGGTTGATTTTAGGGCCGATTTATCAATTAAATGGCGAGGAATGACACCGCTAGAATTCGCGATTTGCATCGGTAGCAATACTAATATTATTGAGTTATTAGCTAAAGCTTGTGCTATTGAGGAAAGTGCCAAAATTCAATATCTAGAAACTCTTGCATTCAGAAAGGAATCTACTTTAATACACGCACGTCGCTTAGGACTTCTTCACTGGATCTCTAATAATGCGGAACAGGAAAATACTCAAACATTTCCTTCAAAAGCGAATCCAATATATCATTTTATTTCTGAAAACAAAATTAAATTAAACAAAAACACAGGAATAGAAAAAATCCTGTTGTACACCAAAATGATCTAATAAATGCAATTGCTCATTGTTACTGGTGTAATTTGCATCCCGAAAAATTTCATATAACGAAAGCCATTATTCGTGTATTTAAATACATATCAAACAAAATTTCAAAGCGCAAAAACGAGGCAAACTTAGCCTTTGACACGGTGTTGAGTGGAAGTGTGGCGGAAGGAACTAAGACATACCAACCCGATGAATTTGATCTTCTTTGTGTCTTTCGGATTGAAAGATCACGCTCATACAAGTGTTATAGGGGTTCCAAGAGATCTGATCCGCGCTTACTAGCTCAAGAGTTCTATTCAGTGTTGGAAGAAGAATTGTTTAATGCATATCAGGAAGGTGTGGATTTTGGGAGCATTTCTCTTCATCCTCATTCACTGATTTTAAGCGATAAAATATCCCGTGTTCAGCTGTTATGGAATGGTGTCACATTTAAAAACATGGTCATTTCTGTAGATCTCGTACCAGCATATAGGGATTACCGCGTACATAATAAACTCGAACGTTTTGGAATTGAATGTTACAAATTCCATAAAATTGCAAAGAGGTCACGTCACCAATTTCGTTACGAATCCCAATTTCAAAGGTCACTATCCGTGGCAGAAAACAGGTGCATTAAATATTTAATCCCTGATATACGACACGGCCTTGCTATTGCCAAGGGCTTACGGATAGCCTTGATTTGTCAACCTGACAACACCGACGCCTTCAGTCTCACCGAGGATATTTCCATTGAAGATGTTATTACTTCACATATGTTAAAAACCTGTCTTCTATGTGTAATAGAAAACATTAGAATCATGGAATCGAATTTCAGGGACGAAGGAATTGATACGAACGCCTTTGACAGGCCTCCACGAATTAGTCGTAACCCCCTTGACCGTTCCTTTGACTGTGATGAACAACTGTATATGGACGCCTTTGACAGGGCTGAACTAATGAAAATGAACGCCTTTGACTGGGCTGAACGGATCTACACTGAGCTGGAAAGTCGTATGAACAGAGGAAATTATGCGGGTTTTTGGGAAGATACCTCTATTTTACCTAACATCGTTCAACGGGATTGCGAATTGAAGAGCGAGTTAATTTTATTCCTTTGTAAAAGGATTAAGCAGTGGTTGGCAGACAATAAAGCCGAGTTACTGGCCGCAAGTTATGGCAAACATCTTGTTTACCCACGGCAGTGGTATCTTATATCCGAGTTTTTAAATGACATATGAGTTTTATGATATTTATGAATTTCTAAATGTCTGTGAAAACAATACTTTAATATAGTGCATTAATATTTAAATTGCATTTTATTCAAGTGATTCATTTCAAAGTGATGCAATACTTAAAAGGGCTCTTCAGTGCCTAGACTTTCTCCTGAACAGCTAACGGTCTATGAACATTCTGTTTAAAATCATAAAGACTTGTGTAAAAATGCAAAACAAATGCAAAAAAAAAGAGAAAGTTAGAAATTTGAAGAATTTAATATGAATTACGCTAGCATTGAATGTTTATTTTAGATGGATGAAATTATAATTGCTTTAAAATTATTGCTGTTGTATTTGTTATTTATAGCGTTGACTGTCTTGGTGGCTGCCTTATTGGCCCATACCCCCATCGGATACTGTATGGTTTTAGGGAGTTCGCAAATAACCCTGTCTCTGTGTATCTTGCCGAAAGACAACCCCATCCCCCAACCCCCAACACCTCCCCATCCCCTTGTACTCGACAAAATACAGGTATTCAGTTGCGATGTATTCCCTAAAGACATGTGTTTCGAATGTCTCGAATGACTGACAAGCGAGGCTGTATAATACGTTTTATGTCGAATCGCTGATGGGAATTCGGTAATGGGGGTGGGGCGGGGAGGGTGGAGGAGGGGAGTGAGGAGTGGGGGGGGGTCACTAAAGTTCGTTACAATGCGTGTCGAAAACTTGTTAAAATGGCCCCTGAAAGCCCCTAAAAACTCCCCCCGAAGGGGCCACTTGGTATAATATGTCTTACTACGCGTGCCCAAAAAATTAGCGCTGAGAAAGAAGGTGGGACTATTTTTTGCAGTCAGATGCATATATTATGTTTGCTTCAGGCTATACAGGGCTGCACTGACTCTGTGGGATGACTGTGTGCTTGTCCAAATCCCAAGCAAAACCATAATGGCCTCGTCTGCTACATTGTCCTCATTTTCAATCTCAGGTCAATTATAACACGGCCCTGACTGATAATGCGATATCTGAACTACATATTCTTAATAAATCGCATTCATTGATTTCAATGAGTTGAAAACTTGAAAAAAAATATGTTGAAATTCTTTAAGCTTTCCCTCAAACTGCTTAAAATCGGCTTTGTTTACAATCATAACTGTATCAAACAATAAACAGATAACGAAGTAATACAAATCCAGAAATCCCCGTGTATCTGGGTAAACGACAGGTCTATCATGCAAATTTGAAACCCCATCTCCACCCCAACACACACTGGGTAACAGTGAATTCCCTATGAAAAAATGATAAGTAAATTTTATTTGAAGTTTTCTAACCGCGTGCGACACTCTCCTCCACAACTTTCAATTACACTTCATGGATATAAGCAACGCGACAATGACAAAGGGTTTGTCACTTGTGAAAGACTAATGTATTCACCGCTGCGGGCTTCGTTCACAGCAAGCTCACACGCTTGTTTTAGACCAGCCGACTTACCACATTGGACCGGTCTTATCACATCAGAAAAGGGGCAGTCGTCGTCTGTTTGTATGTGTGCATTATTATTATTATTATTATTATTATTATTATTATTATTATTATTATTATTATTATTATTATTATTATTATTATTATTATTATTATTATTATTATTATTATTATTATTATTATTATTATTATTATTATTATTATTATTATTATTATTATTATTATTATTATTCAATGGTCTGGTTTGATTTACTTGCTTCGAATATTGCTTTTAACGTCTAAGTTTTCCATTATTGTTTTGAAGGAGTAGTTTAGCTACTTGTCTCAAAATTAAAATTGAACATGGGAGAATCCATTCGTTTACTCAATGATATAAGTGGATAGTTCAGTTGGTAGAGCGCTCGTCTTCAGATCTAGGGCGTATTTCAGGTTCGAATCCTGCTCGTGCCTATTAGCTATGTACTAGGGATTCAAACTGGAATGTCCCATTTCAGTATAATGTGACAGAGTAGTCCTCATATATCGCTGAGATCGCTGAAAGGGATTTAAAACACCAATAAACCAACCAACCAACCAGCTCAATGATATTTCAATTAATATGCTCTGACTGTGCTCATATTAAAGCATGCTAATTCATCCCTAAGTTAGATTTTGTAATCGCTACTAATTTAACAGTTCTAAACGATTTACTAATCTAATTGCTCTCAAGAGGTAAATAATACGACTGCACCCCTTTCCATCTAATTTTCTTTAACAACAGTAGTATGTTGTGCCTAGATGTATGGAGTGTCGTTTTAGCATTTACTCCTTATATTTGATATCAAAATATACTTAGAGATGTCAACAAATCAGTGTAGATATCATAAATTTATATTTTGCTTTCAATAATTAAATTTTAGATAGCAACATTGCTGTTTGAGATCAAAAAGTCAATTTTACAAACTTAAAAAATCTTAATATTTAATTAAATTTCACAAATCATCAGTTTAATTTTGAAGGTGAAAACTTGATTATTGATATAAATAATAACAACACAATTTGTGAGCTGTTAACGATTAACTTCACTAGTCAGCATCATCACAAGAGCAAAACATGATACTGTAGCAAATTGAAATTACTTCTTATTTTTAGGTTCATAATTTTTTGTTGATGTCTTAAAGAACATACTCAAGAGACGTTTTGCAAGCATGCCAATGGAACAAGGAATAAATAGTGTTTTTCTTTTCCAAATTGACACTGATGCAGTGGGTGTTTTCAACATCAAGTAAATTCTTGAAGGAAAAAAAATATTTTCTAATTGAAAGAGAGAGACTTTGAGGCCAAGCCAGTGCGGAGGGCCAGCTTTGTTAAAAAAAGGTTATTTTCATCCAGAGCTCAGGATTTTCCCAAAAAGTCTTTTGGAGCCTCACAGGAACTTGGTCGAAAAACAGAACTAGTAATTGCCCATTTCTTTATCAAACTTGGCTCACCACTGTGAGATGAGAGGTATTTTTGAAAAATCATAAATATGATTCGTACGTGAGTGCTATCCATTCCGGGGATACTTCCACTCTTCTCCCCTTCCATATCCTATAAGATAAGAGATACCCAACAAGTTTCGTCCATGCGAATGAGAAGAAAAGGATTTGCCCTGTCTCTACCTCTCCCTATCTCTCCCATTCACTCTTGCCCATATCTCTCGCACTCTCTCTCTCTCTTACACACACACACACTCTCTCTCTCTCTCTCTCTCTCTTCTCTCTCTCTGTCTCTCTCTCTCTGTCTCTCTCTCTGTCCTCTCTCTCCTCTCCTCTCTCTCCGTCTCTCTCTCTCCCTCTCTCTCTCTCTCTCTCTCTCTCTCTCTCTCTCTCTCTCTCTACCTCTTCCTGCTTCCTACATTCATACATAGTCTAAAATATCATTGTTTCCAACTAGAAAACAAACAGTTATATATTGTTAGGTATTTTTCACTTTTTATTTTAGAGCCATTATGGGGCGGAAACAAGTACTGCCAGTGAATGTTTTCTTACCAATTTGCCAATATCCATGATGCACTCAAACCAACTCGTGAATGTCTGAGATGCAACCCCAATGAAACGGTCATTATGAGTATCAAAGATGAACACACTTCCTATTATAACCAAAAACGTACCAACAAGTGTTTGATGACTACCAAAAAGAATATGAAGAGAATTTATTCTTTGAAGGAAACTACATTCCAACGCTAGGAGAGGTGCGTGGCAAGATTGTCTTCATGCAAAGATTCAACTGATCTGCTGGAATATGCTTTGATCACAAAACGTAAGAGATGATTGGTATGTAGCAACCATATTACCAGCTTCTATCGATAGCAAATTACAGGGAATAAAAGATAACATGGAAAAAGCACGCACATACGCAAGAGATTTTTTTTACATAACATTTTGTAGCGGAACTAGCAGTGGTGCATACCCTAATGCTGTCGTTAGACGGTATGCCCAGCAGTACAGAGTAAATGCCTAGGCTTGCCTAGGCATAGTTGTTCTAGATTTTTCTTGATCCTTGTTATCGCATAATATATTCATGACCAATCCAGGTGCGACGCCTTGACCACTTTGAGATAAACGAAAAGGACTTGTACCAATTAGCTTTAAGAGATTGCTAAAGCAACAAACAATGTTCATGTAACTTTTTAACATTACATTTTAAATTATTGATTGATCGGTACAGTCACAGCGGTTAAACATAACACACGAATGTCGCATATCATTACGTCGTTCTTAAGCTTAGAACCAGTAATTTTTAAAACATTTTCTCTGATTCAAAATTTAGTATATTTTTAAACAAATTATAAAAGAAAAACAAAAAACCGTCCCAATGGACATATCCTGCCTTCGATTTTTTTCAGAAACTAGTTGAACATTAAGCTAGTGATTGTCTAAAGCTATAATATCAGGAAAAATCACAAGCTTCAGCTGAGTGGATTTTTTCCATATCGGCTGCAATCGTGACTTCAGAAGTTTGGTGTCCTAAACTGAAACTCGTATTTCAATACGCATCATATATTCGGTTAAGCATAAATAAGCATGTTTTTCCTTATTAAATTGCATATCAATTAATCGCATAAATCCGATAATTGCACCCTATTTTATTTTCCTTTCCGTTCTTTTATGTTTAAGATACAGCAGATTTTTGCACAAACTGGATAAATGTACAACTTTTCTTCGGTAACGTGTTTTGTAACAAACTGGAAGAAATGTGCTACTTATTTATTACTTATGTTTTTCTGCATTAGATACGTATTACGAGAATAAATCATGGGCTGGGTGCTTTGTATTGGATTTGGGCCCCGTGGATTACAAAGCAACTTTCGTAACGCAACACATAAAGGGTTTCGTCACAAAGCATTTTTTCATCACGTTGGATTCTACCTTTGACGTTCGAGTAAATATGACAAGTTTCATACGCGATTACATAGCGCCAAATTTGCTTATTCATTCTGTTTTACTTGAGTGCATTGTCACTGAAGTACATTAGGACACACATGTGAAATTATCCGAGGTAAGTGTTTCCGATTTTATTGCTATCTGAGATACAGAAGCACATGTATTGCATACATTTAGGTATAGACATCTTACCTTACCATATTGAAGATTTAAAATCCTCACATATTTTACAGATATATAGGCATGCACACTTTTCTTTAATGCAAACATTTAATTTTACAGTTTGAGGCCTTAAAACGCTCCATCTGTTAATCTGTTAAGCATAAAAGAAATTTATTTTGGTCTGTTTAACAAGTTTGGGTACCCTATGAAAATGAGCACTTGGCAAACAAACCAAACAAATTATGATACTAAATACAAGTAACTCTTCAGGCTACTAATAGATAAAACTGTGATGTGTAACATCACATCTTGATATCACCTGTGGTGAAAATTAGTAATATCTGCGTACAGTAAGTGTAGGTATACATTTTAGATTACAAAAGGAGCTTGTTTATTATAGAACTCATTTGTGAAATAACACCGGACCGATGGAAGCTATAGAAGCAACATTCTACTATATTTACAGCACTTTTGTATAGCTTTTCATTTATTTGGTTTGCAACAAGGTATTAGTAACATTTGAGCCGATTCTATAGAAGACTGCAAAGTACAAAAAGTGCGACATCTGTTGGAGCTACATTTTTAGCTCAGCCATAGGTCAGTAACTTTAAACGTATAATAATGTTTTTTGTAAAAGCCAAGCAGAAGGTATTTCAGTTAGTGACAGATGACTCTTCATACGCTAGAAAATTGAATGACGAGAGACAAAGGCATAAATTACACAATTCGTCTGTTTTCCTGAATATATTCAGAGATGTTAGATGTGCGTCAGAAAATGTCCGGTTATTGGCAACCAAAGTCAACTTCACATCTAAAATTCGTTTTTATCAAACAGTTTTAATGGAAGCTAAAGATGTTCACAAGGTGTTGATCTGTGGCTGCATATATGATCACAACCAAATTAAAAACATATTTAATATTTCTGAATTTTCTTGCGGGCAAAATTAGCGTTTAAATGATCAATTTATTTCAATAAGTAAAATACACGCACTACATGGATATTTTAGTAATAAAATAAATAACGCTGAATTCGATACCTCTTTCTAACTCTTTCTGGACGATTACTCCAACACTTTGTTTATTTATAATAGGGCTTTACTCCAGTAGGGCTGAAAGTTCGTATTCATTTATCTTCAGTTAATTACAACATCATAACATTGAGAAATAATAAGACCGTTGAGAGCTTCGGCAAACTGGACAGCAAGGCACATGTGTCCTCGTTTTGACAAAATGATAAAGTTGTCATTGTAGTTATTCTACAGCTCAAACACATATATTGGCTAACAAGTCTTATTGATTTATCTTCAGTTAAATATAACATTATAACATTTGAGAATCTAGCACATAACAATGCCATTGAGAGCTTCGGCAAAATGGAGAGCAAAGACCCTGTGTCCTTGTTTTTGACAAACTGACAAAGTTGTCACTGTGCCTATTATCAAGCTCAAGCACATATATCCACTGGAGTCTTTGCCACCCACGCAATTTTCTGTGTTTTATTTTCGTATTTTCCGATGGCATCAAACAAATTGCGGTACTCTTCATGAAGTTTTGGTTTTATAGTTTGGTCGGAGTGGAACGGTTGGCTTGCTCTCATCATCCACAAGAAACCCAATATAACCAACCGATATGTAGGCGTAGTTACATGGATTTCGTCTGTATGATACATTAAATACCTCTGAGTCCAAAAATTACGCGTGATCGAACCTAATCAAGAAAATGATCTTCAATTGATACGTTATATAATTTACTGAGACCGAATAGACTTTTACGTACGAATGCATGAGCTTCTACAGAGGACTGGATGTTTTCAGCGCTTTAGTTTTTCCAACTGTGAATTCGCCTTTGGTGCTGTGCTCCTTTTAAGAAAAATGTCTGTAATTTATGCAATGTGGATGGTTCCGACGGACATCAAGCAAAAGCTGTCAGCTATTTCTCTTGCTCCTAAAATATTGACTCCGATTCCCCTCCCATATCGAATAGCGTTGCACAAGTCCAAAATTTCCATCCTCGATTGAACTGGGTAACATCTATAAATCCGACTGTATCCTTGCAGGAGATCTGCGATTGAAGCTGTGATTCTATAAAATACTCTGAATAATTCAGGGAGGTATCGGGTATATTTGTATTATACTTCGTATTGGCTATAATTTGTATTAATTGGTGGCGAGGAAACAATCCGCGCAATGGCTACATCAACTTGTTTCCACAGTGACTGAAGTGCAAGGCTAATAAATGCAACTTTGTCAGCAGACCCACTGGATTTCAATCTTCTTTTAAAATGTGTGCTTTTACACGGAGACTTTGAAGCCTTGAAAAACCAATCGCTCAGGTCAGTATATTAAATGCTTTCGGAACACCTTTTCACACTTGAGAAATGTGTCGGATCTGCTCAGTCTGAATCAATTCCACCCCAGTGTTCATTGGCTTTGGCGTACACAGTGTCAGATTATATTGATGTCTTTCAGCCGATTGATTAAATTTTAATCTGTTGTTATTCTTATTATTTGTACTTTTTAATCCTTTCAGAAGTTTTGAGCGATCTTGTTGTCTTGTAAACGATCTCAGGGAGAATGGGTTTGCTCATGAATCTTGGCTATTTTGCTATTGCATTTCCTGTCAAATCGTTTTTCATGTCGAATTTGGCTCTTGAAACATCCTGATGAACTGACGAAACTGTTATAATAAGAGACTCCCATGTCCGGTTTTTACAGAATTTATAACAAAAAAAGTTATTTGTTGTTGCACATTTCTGTTGGCATTGTCTCAAAATGTCTCTTATATTTGTCGTTGTCAGGTACACAGGGAGCGCAAGCCATCAGTTCGTGCATTTTTGTCGCAACTCAAGTGTGCAGTTTACAGGTTCATTAATAAATGTTGAATTTTGGAGTATTTCCATCTTTGTAAATGTACGAAGCTCATGTGAAAATTTAACTCAGATAGGAATTCCAAATGTATATTCTATTGTGGCAGACGACGATGTAAATGTGGCGCTAGACAGGCTGCTTATTATCAGCAACTGGACTGCTGTCACAAACATCAGTTAAAATAAGTATCTTCCAATATAGTTTCTTTGAACTAAAATCATGCAACTTAGGTTGTCATGAGCCTGACAACTGAATTGCATTATTGTCTTGGATAAATATATTCCTACATTTATGTTGTTTCATGCCAAAACATGTAGCAATTGCTTTGATGTTTGATTTTCTATTTGCTGATGTTTATAGCTTGCTGTTTTTTGTTTTGTATTGAGGATGAGTGTGTTTGTGAAACGCAAGAGCTGTTCACAAAATACCAAATCTGGAGGAAAACTGCGTGGTATCATATGTATCATATATATATTTATATATATATATATATATATATATATATATATATATATATATATATGTAACATATCATATGTATCATATATATATATATGTATCATATCATATGTATCATATATATATATATGTATCATATCATATGTATCATATATATATATGTATCATATCATATGTATCATATATATATATGTATCATATCATATGTATCATATATATATATATATATGTATCATATCATATGTATCATATATATATATATATATATATATATATATATATATATATATATATATATATATATATATGAATTTTGAGGGCGATCCACATTTTCATTCTATGCATCATTTCTCTTGTGGTGGTGTTTGTATCCCTGTTATTCACTACGAAGCCTAACTTACCTACTATTTACCTGTTATTTTCTGAAATCTGCTTACTGCCAAAATTTCAGTGATAGTTGCAGTATTGCAGCAAATCTGTTAATTCATAGCAAGGCTTCTATTTGAAATTACATTTCAAACAATTTTAAACTAAAAGGCATAATATTATTGAAAGGAATTAGAAATTATAGAAGTAATAATCCTGAATTTTAAAGATTTTTATTGATCCCAGTTTGATTGAACGTCACAGTCGAAGTGTATATGACTTCTTGTAACAGATGATATAAAAATGTATACTAAGTTTTTCTATAAAAACGTGCCGTGCACAGTTCAAAGGGGTTGAAAATCATTTTTATTTATCTACTCGCCTATATATTTCAGAATAATAATGAAGAGGAACTATATATTATGGATTCACTTTTACATAAAGTGAACGCAACGCGTGGTGTGATATACAACCGTGTTCCAAAAACAGGCTCCACGTCTGTTCGATTTGAGTTCCAAGAGCTGGCAAAGCAAAATGCATTTATTTTTAAGATGTATTCTATCTCTTTTGGAGGGCCCGCTAGTACACCCAGACACCAGGAGAAAATTGTTGATATGTTGTTGAGATTAAAATCTCCATGGATTTATGACAGGCATATGCACTTTGTCAATTTTACTGATGTTGCCCTACATGACGCCGTATATATAAACAAGGTGAGAGATCCGATTCAAAGGCATATAAGTGAATATTCCTACGGCAAAGAGAAACAACGTAAACATAATGAAACTCTGGTAATTTCGTCATTTAATGAATGTGTGGCAAATAGGGAAGACAGTTTTGTTGGAGAACAGCGAATTTCGAGAATGACTAGCTATTTCTGTGGTTATAAAGCATTCTGTGGCTCTGCAGTAATAAACGTTACTGATGTATGGGAAGTTCTCTTATATAAAACATTGTATTAAATCTGAAAAGCTTCAATGATATCGAAGCAAGACACAATACAATATTCACTGTTTGTTCTGTTTCATCAAAACTGGATACTCAGAAAGTTGTTAAGTAGTACTTCCAACAACGGAGTCAAATCAGATCTTATATTCTGAAAAAATATTACTTTTTATTTTTTTATTATATATTTTGTTGGCGTTATTAAAATGTCTATGACAGAATTTTGACAAATAAAGACAAAGGTAGCATGATCCAAATTAGAATGTAAGAAACAGACTTGTCGATACTGTATTAGCCCGCCACATTCATGCTTATTCCGAAAACCACCTCAAGTATGTGAATATATTCAACCTTTCATCAATAAATGCAGGCAGAGTTTTTGAAAGAACACAGCTAAACTAAAAGTACTGCAATCATCCAAAAATTTAACAAAACAGCGAAATATATTTATTTTTCTGTTTCAAGAAAACAAAATAATACGAGATTATAAATCAAACTGTTCCATATCAATAGACAGAAAATTTTTATAACAAACGTATCTTATACAAATTTACACAGATTATCATATGTATTGTCGTCATTTCTCATAAGTAACATTGAAGCCCGGAATATAGCGAACCCAGAACCAAACCTCTTCTTTGTCAAATGACCCGGCAATGACGTCTGAACCAGCAATGACGTACATTCGTGCACGACAAAAAATAGTCAGTCCTTAATGTATTGATGTAAGACAGATTCTCTGTGGAACAATTGTTGAAAATATTTAGTTTACAATTATAGTTTTGTCTATCCATTCTCTAATATTATAGGTAGCTACAATTAAGCAATGTTGAGTCATTTTGCTCAAGCTTGCAAGATTGCAAGATTTTGTTTAATTCTGCTATATATTTTAACAAAGAATAATTTAGAACAAAGAATATACCCGTTCCTAAAATATAAGTGCTTAACTTTTTGCTTCTCTAGTCAAAATTCAACGAAATAATCGGTATATTTCGCCGCAGAAAGTCCTTGATTACACTGGCATATATATTCACTACAATCTATGCAAATACTGTCCTCTCCGCATTGAAACCCTACACTTCAATCACAATATTTTTTGCAAAAAATGTTAAAATTATAATGCATATGGACTTATATTGCTTATTCACGGAATGAATTAAATAATTTATCTTTAAAATTATTAAGATATGGTTTTGTATAATTTTCCTTCTAAGGTTCAATTATTGAGCATATTGTCTATCGAAAAGCGTCCAGTTTGATACTAAAATGGATATTTTTTCGACCCCATCTTTACTGCTTCATTCATTTTGACAGTTGTCTGATGCACAGACATCGATATCTACAAATAGTAGGAAAGCTTAGTGTTTCCATAGGGTTGTGATTGGGATCCCGCCATTTTCATTCCAGACCAGGTTTTGTTCATGTGAAGCCCGACACATGCAATTTGGCGTCCGAGTGTGCCAGAACCTCAAATGCGTGTATCATATGGTAAGTTTCAAATGGGGAAACCAAGTGCCCGAAATGAAAACTTTTGGCTTCAGATTACTTGAACCCCCCCCCCCCCCCCAGCAGAACACTGTGATTACCATGATTATCAATACATGTGGGATATTTCGTTTTTCTCAATTCTATCGAATAATGTATTTATCTGAAAAATGCTTGGAACTTCTCACATACTAACTAATCACTATGTCTGTCCTTATCTCATTAAAAACACCATTAAACACAGAGTGCTTATTTCGAAATAATACCCCCTTCGTGAGGTACTCGGAGTACTTGATGAAAATCGGTCCTTGTTAAAGAAATTGTCATTTTCAAAATTACATATTTCTCTATGTGTTTGGAACTTGCATAATAAGACATAGGGTAGTAAATCCCCCGTACCGGAAAAAAATTATCTTCATAACCTTTTTCGGTGACGTGCTTTTTTGTTTGCATTTCGGCTGATCTTTTTATATACATTCTTCAACAAGTTTTTATTTAACAAACGCGCGGTTGTGGGAAAGGAGTGGTATTTGGGACTTTTCAAGGCATATTCTCCCTGTAATTTAATTATTTTCATCAGATGATTTCAAAATTAGCAACAGAAATGCCAAAAGAACAAAAATCGATAAAATGACATCTTAATGGCGGCACATTTGAAACAGTAGGTCTGTTGGTTACTTAGAAAACGCGGTCTCGTAACATTTTTGCTCTAAAAAGTAAATCTTACTGTTTTGAGACATAACACTTTAACAACGCTATGACATCATAAGACATAATCATAATGGCGTCATACTCCAATGTAAGATCCAATGGTAAACTGTAAATGTGTGAAATTTTTTTTGTCTTGCTCCTGTATTTTCGGAGCTGTTGTGTAGAAAACGATGAAAAAGGGCTTGGAAAAAGGAAACAAAAGATAAAGTTAAGTATTCTTTCCGTCTTTTCCCAAGTGTAAATTTTCCCTGTAAATGTTTTTTTTAAGAGCTCAAGCAGGAAAGTATCATGAAATTCACAACTTTAGTTAACTTGTGGTGGTCGCAATGCGTTGTCATCGGCCGATTTTTATTATGTTTACTATAATTATTCTCAACAAATTCTATTATGCTGCTCATGGGCTCATTATTCTTACATATGTACATTATTTGACATAGGAATATATCATATTGACTGTTAAAACCTGAAACAGATACTTGGTTTTGATTGTTTTAAACAATAAAACAAGCATTGTGAATATGAAGAATATAAGGATACATGAAAGAAGGGATGTCATAGCAGCAATGTGAATAACAGGACTTACTCGGTATATTAATTTTTCTTATTCGGAGACATTTCCAAAATAATTCACTAAGTATAAAAATAATGCATAGTGATACAATGAGTTATTGACAGACTGCAGTGCAGTTGTGGATTGTATTATAGGCCTACATTAAGTGGAAGGAATAAACTGAAAGGGATGGGAGAGATAGAGAGTGGGAGAGAGAGAGAGAGAGAGAGAGAGAGAGAGAGAGAGAGAGAGAGAGAGAGAGAGAGAGAGAGATAAAGAGAGGTATGAAAAGGAATAGATATTTGTGTGTGCGTTTGTTTGTGTGAATAAAAGAGAAAGAGATAGATTAAAGATCATAATCACAATATTGCTGTTTTCACATAATAACCTAGATTTTACAACTTCTCTTATTTACAGCAAGATTTAAACATTTTGAGATTGTAAGACGCAAATATTGTTTAGAGTAATGGTGAATTATAAAGTAATTCTAAATTTAAAACATATTTATTGAAAGCAGCATGACTGAAATTTCAAACAAAGTGCCAGAAGCGTTTTCCATAGCAACAAATCAAATAATATAAATGATATTTTACGGATATTGAAATGGCCACGGATAAATGTCTTTTATATGCACTTTGTATATTTTACTAATGCTGGCCTACGTTACATGGCATGATATGAAAGAAAAGAGAATAAAAATCTGATAATATCTTTATTTAACGGATGCGTAATACGAAGAAAAGTGCGTAACTAAAATGAAAGATAGTGCGTAGCTAATATGAGAAAAGCGATTTGCAAGATTAATTATTTCTGTGCTAATGAATCATTCTGTGACTCTGTTAATATGGTTTGTCTTGCGGAAAGGTTTGGAAACTTTGTAAAACTCCACACCCCATCTTCTTTTTGGAAAGTATATGAAGAGCATGAGTTGAGAAATGACATGTGATAATGGGATAAGCTTCAAAACCTTTTCATATCTAAACAGTTCTTCGGAAATCAGTATGATTTGTCCGGTTCTTTTGGACAGGGGTTTCACACAATGGCGTCATATAAGAATAAACATGGTATATGCTATAATCAACTAATCTAAATTGATTACTGAATGCATCACATGATACTCTACCTAAAACATTATGCATCGACAATACATATATTCTCGGCTATGAAAGTGCGACAAATCTTTGACAGACTTCACTACTGTCGAAGTCGCATACAGGATTAATGCAGTTTTATTAAAGTGGTAGACACAAGCGGTTATGCTTACGTCGTATATGAAAATGAAGATAGTAACTCCCACAAAAGGTTCAAATCAAACGTTGCATGTTTTATATTTCATTTCTTGTGACAGTTCTTAAAACTACTTAAAGTGTATGAATATCTCCATTTTGCACCTTTTAGGGTAAAATTCAACCTTTAATTTGTTACTGTTTGCTATATTTAGTTTTGCACATCGTTACATCCAACCAAATATTAAGTGAAGTAACTACATTTAATATTATCTTTTATTTAATGTCAACTGTAGAATGAGGCATTAAGAGAACACTGCGAAAATAAAAGTACCTTCATTCACTTTAAATATGGTATTTTTTCAATAATCAAGTTGAGGCTTTAAAAGTAAATAATTGCGAAACAATTAATTCTTCAAATCCAAACATCAATTTGATATGAATAACAGAAGCACATTTTTCCTTGATGACAAGCAGCAACTCTTAAAAGGCTTATAAATGATTACCAAAGATAAAACCTATGTTGTAAGAGAAACCTAAATATGTTTAGCTATTAACTATTTAGCTTTGCAATTATTTGTTATCTAAACTAATTCAGTGTAGAACTGTCACAGCAGTCAATAGCCATGGATAGCTGCAAGCTTAAGTATCATATACTCTATTTACGTATTATTAGTGGAATACTACTTAAGTAAGTGCTGCACCACAAAGAAGTAAAGTTTATAAATTGCACAACATTTACACGTGAAAGAAAATTGACGAAATTTGTGCACTTGAATAAATACAACAGAATAAGTTGAATCTGTTAAATCTTAATTTAGAAAACTGACACCTATTTGAAGAAAAATGTTTTCAAAGAATTTTAAAGTAATCATATTAGCGCCGTATGTGTTTAGACAAAAAACAGGTTATTTTGGTGGATCGAAAGTGCTTTAGCATTACATTACAGTTCCGAGTGTAGGTTCTGAAATAATGCATAATGCACATCACATACGATACTTATCTAAAGAAAATTGGAACTTTTGTTAGATTATAAAAATGTAGTGGAATATCACTCAAAGCAGCAACTTTAATATATTTGTCATAATCTTTCTGAAAATGAAAACAAACGTTTTTTGGCTATCTATTGAATTCATCGCATATCAGTTTTATGACTCCGTACTTTATTGTCTGCTTTCTTCAATTTCATCAGTATCTTTGTTGCTTGCACTACATTTAATACGAGGTTCCTCGCTTTTTCTCTTTTGCCCTATAAATAAAAAATCATTTATACATGGTGATATATATATATATATATATATATATATATATATATATATATATATATATATATATATATATATATATATATATATATGCATAAAATATGCACAAATAACATGTAAATTGGACTATTTTTTTATTGTTAAATATAACATTTTAGCAAATCCTTGCGTCAGCGCAGCAAATATATTTTAAAGAAAAAAAACTTGTTATTACTTGTCTCTGAGTTCCAGAAAGATAAAAACCCCTAGGATAAGTAAGCATATGCTTGCCAACACCGATCCTGCTTTCAAAGCTGCAACCAAATCTGTAACAATAATTTACAGGAATCAGCTTTTATTTACGCATCGAAATGTTGAGGATTCAAGTAATTTAATAAAAAATAATTAAATAATTTGAGGATTTATTCAAGAAATATAACTATATAGAAGCAAGGTAAATGTCTACCATGGACATTGACATTGTACATTTTCACTAGTTTCTTTGTTCTTAGTTTTTTTCAATATATTGTGCGAATATTACGGCTTAATATATCAACTTAAAAAGAACATTAAAAGACCACTGTTACTGTTTTTGCCTAAATACAAACCTGTGCGTTTCATGCTGTCTAGCAGCCCCTCTGATTTGTCTTCTGTTTAACAGTAAAAGAGACGTCATATTTTTTTAAATGTCACGTACAGTCTTGTTTGAATTATATTATATAGAATGAATAAGTATAACACAACTACTTGTTTTTACGAGGTAAAGTTATTTGAACATTTTAAAACAAATGTACACAAAAATGTGGTTTGTTCTAACTCACTGCAACAGAAATAAAGCTCTTTCTGTAGATGTGAAACACTGATTTTAAAAGCTAAAATTTCGATTTTCACACAACATTCCGGTTAACTGGTCCTCACAAACGCATACAAATGTTTTCACTAAATCCATGAATATGCCAATACGGCTATATAGCTTTCAATTACAGCCGTCTAACTCTGTACAGTAACACAGAGGTGAGTGTAAAATGACGTATGCATTACTCAGACTTATAATTATAATTCTCAACAGGTTTTTTAAAAAGAGTTTATTTTCAAGCATAAAAAGTTTATGTATGTATTTTACATTTTATGTATAAAGAAATAAAAGAAAATTTTACGTGAATTTTAATTTTACAACCAAGCTTTATTAGTACTTTTTATTGATATTTTTTAAGATTACGATAATATTTTGACATGTCTCGCAGATGACTCACCCAAATGACAGGTATCACCCGTGTATCCAGCAGAGCAGTCACAGATAGCTATCAATACCGCCCACACAGCGTGCAGAAACAGAGCACCGGTTTGATTTGCACTCATTGACATTTTCAAGGAAACAAATAATATATTCACAGGACACATTTTGTTGCGACAACCGTATAGTTGACTAAAAGATTTTTATGCTTATGGACATCTTTACCTATTTCACATAATGCACCGTTGAATCCTGGGGCACAGAGGCATGAGAAACGAGCCTCCTTGTTGTCACATGACCCACCGTTCTGGCACGGCAACGACGCACACTCGTTCACATCTAAAAAGAAAAATATAGCTTCTAAAATCAATTGGCATTTGAATACTTTTATTGGTGATTAAATGAAAGATTAAAAACGATAATGTTTATAAATGTGCTGCAGATGTCTCAACCAAATGGCAGGTGTCACAGTGTATCCAGCAAAGCACTCACAGGTATAACTACCAATAGAATCCAAACAGCTTGCAGTATCAAAGCATGGGTTTAGTACACCTACATTCACATATGTGCTGATGTTATATAATAAACCAGAAGGAAAAACTGCAACTGCCGCACGGGAGATTAAAAGTAAAGTTTATTTCATGTTTTTACATCTTTACCTATTTCGCATAATGCACCGTTGAATCCTGGGGCACAGAGGCATGAGAAACGAGCCTCCTTGTTGTCACATGACCCCCCGTTCTGGCACGGCAATGACGCACACTCGTTAACATCTAAAAAGAAACAAGACTCAAAGAATTGATACGATAAATTTGGGAACATGTATAAACATATAAATGAGAGTGGAACATAAATATAGCATTTAAAATGAATTTTTCTTTGCACAACTTCATTGGAAATTTTTTATTAAAAATCAAAAGCAAAAATTTTTAAACATATCGCAGATGACTAATCTATATGGCAGTTATCAACAGTGTATTGAGTAGAGCAGTCACAAGTATAGCTATCAATTACGTCCACACAGCGTGCAGAAACAGCACAGGTTTGGTGCGCAGTCTTGACATCTTCAAGGAAACAAATAATATATTCACAGGGCAAATCTTCTCACGACAACCGTATACGTGACTAAAAGATTTTTATGCCGATGGACATCTTTACCTATTTCGCATAATGTGCCATTAAAACCCGAGGCACAGAGGCATGAGAACCGAGCCTCCTCGTTGTCACATGACCCGCCGTTCTGGCACGGCAACGACGCACACTCGTCCACATCTATAAAGAAAAAAAATAGCTTTCAATATCAATTGGTATTTGAATACTTTTATTTGCGATTATATGAAATATTAAAAATGATAATGTTTATAAATGTGTTGCAGATGTCTCACCCAAATGGCAGGTGTCACAGTGTATCCAGCAAAGCACTCACAGGTATAACTACCAATAGAGTCCACACAGCTTGCGGTATCAAAGCATGGGTTTGGTGCACACGCATTCACATCTGTGCTGATGTTGTATAATAAACCAGAAGAAAATAACTTACTGCAACTACTATATAGGTGACTAAAAGTTTATTTCATGTTTTCACATCTTTACCTATTTCACATAATGTACCATTGAATCCTTGGGCACAAAGACATGAGAAACGAGCCTCCTCGTTTTCACATGATCCCCCGTTCTGGCAAGGCAATGAGGCACACTCATTCACATCTAAAAAGAGAAAATCCTTAAAGAACTGATGTGGTAAATTTCAGGACATGTATAACCATATCAATGACAATGTAACATAAATGTAGCTTTTCAAATCAATCTTAACTTTTATCTTTTTTGGTAATTTTTTTAAAGATTAAAAACAATAGTTTTATTAATGTCTCGGAGGATACTTACCCGAATGGCAGGTATCACCAGTGTATCCAGCAAAGCAGTCACAGGTATAGCTGTCAATAGCGTCCACACAGTGTGCAGTATCAGAGCAAGGATTTGATGCGCACTCATCCATATCTGTGCCTATGTTGAGATATGCTTAAGCAAACCGTATTCAGCAAATTTTCTTAGCTTTCTTTCTTTGCCAAAATATTTTAGTAAAGTAAACACATAACATGTAGATATGTTTCAGGTTTTTCTTTTCCGTGATTTTTTAAAATAAAATAACGCGCAATTAGGTAGAAAAACATTAAAACCGAGTGAAAGAATGTTCGACTTAAGCTGCAATGCTCACTGTTTCAGTCATAGACACCCATTTCTTAGCTTTACCTTTTATGCCAAAATAGTTCAGTAAAGTATACATATCTCATGTAGATATGGTTTACAATTTCATTTTCATAAATTTATTTTAAAATGGCATGCAAATAGATAAGAAAATATTTGTTAGTGAAAGAATGTTCGACTTAAGCTGCAATACTCACCGTTACAGCCATAAACACCCCATCTCATAGCCACTATGCTATTCCATGTTTGAGGATACACTCGAATAAAACGAGCTATGATCGGTGACAGAAATACATGACTGACATTTGTACTACGATCATTGTTTCCGGAGAAGGTAAAATTCATTCCCTTATCATCCAATATAAAATTAAAGGTAGATTTATCCAGACTGTGAGCCACAAAATACGTTTTGACCCATTGATTGTAGTCTGAGCGACCTTTGGTTGCAATTTTAACCAATTGCCGAGCATATCCTAAATCTGCCTGTATATAAGGAGAGGTGTCGCTATCTGTGACTATCCAAGCACCTCTCTTTTCGCCTTCCTTTTGAGTATTGAGTCTTGATCGAGAATAGTGAGAATTGCTACCACGATAACTGGATCCTGACAGCGCTTCATCGGGAAGACCCTCGATATATTCAGTTTCCACTTCGCAAACTTTGTAGAAAAAAAATAAAGTAAAATATGATGCAGTTTTGCTTAGAAAAAAAAATCATTTCTGTTACAATAACTTCTTACATTTAGTGAAAAAGTTAACGAACTGTGCAAAACCTTCGTTGTTGCTTTGCTCTTGTAAACAGAGAATCTGGGTGTTATATTTTAACTATTAAACTGATAGATGCCGTATTTGAAATAAAATACTCTACATGAACTGAAGAAACTATAAATAAAGATGCAAATGGAACGACACTTTACAAAAAGATATATTTTTTTCAAAATTAGAAAAACTTTCCAAGTGGGAAATAGTGCAACACATTACAAAGATAACAAGGTAAATCAGTCAGGAAAGCAAGAAGATTTGAGATATTGTTAAAAGAAAACTGCAATTATCAAGATTTCTTAGCTCTCTCTCTCTCTCTCTCTCTCTCTCTCTCTCTCTCTCTCTCTCTCTCTCTCTCTCTCTCTCTCTCTCTCTCTCTCTCTCTCTCTCTCTCTCTCTCTCTCTCTCCCTTGCTATGATTTTAGTAAAGCATACATATGAATGTAGATATGGTTCACTTTTTCATTATCGTAAATTTAGGTTAAAATGATGAGCAAATAGGTAAAAAACGATGAATGGGTGCAAGAATGTTCGTCTTCAGCTACAATGCTCACCGTTACAGCCATAAATACCCCATCTCATAGCCACTATGCTATTCCATGTTTGAGGATACACTCGAATAAAACGAGCTATGATCGGTGACTGAAATACATGACTGACATTTGTACTACGATCACTGTTTCCGGAGAAGGTAAAATTCATTCCCTTATCATCCAATATAAAATTAAAGGTAGAGTTATCCAGACTGTGAGCCACAAAATACGTTTTGACCCATTGATTGTAGTCTGAGCGACCTTTGGTTGCAATTTTAACCAATTGCCGAGCATATCCTAAATCTGCCTGTATATAAGGAGAGGTGTCGCTATCTGTGACTATCCAAGCACCTCTCTTTTCGCCTTCCTTTTGAGTATTGAGTCTTGATCGAGAATAGTGAGAATTGCTACCACGATAACTGGATCCTGACAGCGCTTCATCGGGAAGACCATCGATATATTCAGTTTCCACTCTGCAGTCTTTGTAGAAAAAATAAAGTAAAATATGATTTAATTTACTTTGAAAAAATCATTTCTGTCACAATAACTTCTTACATTTCATGAAAAAGGTTAGTGAACTGTACAAAACCTTTGTTGTTACTTTACTCTTGTAAACAGAGAAACTGGGTCTCATATTATAAATTATTAAAGCATTTGATACTGTATTTGAACTTGCAAAGTTACATTTCCAGGTGCGAAAAATCAAATCTTTTAAATAAAATTAATCAAGTAAAATGCAAAAACACAAAGCAGATCTGCTTGAACAGCCATATAATCTCTAAAACTGTTTACCAGTTCAATGCTTATAGATTCTGACAAACCCACAAGATATATTGCGGTTGCCCAGGGTATGAGTATTTTCCTCAAAACAGCAGGAATCGCATTACAAAAGGCAAATAAAGTGTCACACTAGCACAAAAGTACTGCAATAAGGCTTACTATTTTGTTGCAATTTTCAACGACCTGACACATTTTGATTTTTTCCAACTATCATTATGTAAGGCAAGAGAGAGCCTGTGTAATTGCCATATAAACTTTTATAAAAGATGCGCTTTTTCGATTTTCAGATTATTAATGACTGCAAGGTTGATGTAAGAGATATGTATATTTCTGTTGTTAGTGTTTGCGACTAACATTGTACCATAATATGATAAATTATAAATATTTCTCTTTCGCCATTTATAGCTAGAAGACATTCCAGGCTTCATTGATTAAAATAATTTCATACTATGTGGCTTATAATAGCATTTATTTTATAAAAAAAAACGATTGATCTTGTAAAATAGAGGCAGGCGCTTAGAAGCGGCGTTTCATTTGAATGCTTCACTTTGTTTTTTTTTATTTTTTTTTATTTTTATCTTTTTTTCTGTTCAGTTAAATGTTCATATCGATATAGATACAAAGAAGTTATTAATGGATATGAAGACCCTGTAACGCCTAATTAGTACATGGCATTTGGACTTGAAGTACTACTTCTGGCCGCTTAACTTTTGTCATTGTCCATTGCGGGCATTTTTCTGAGCAGTCTGGTGCTTAAATCAATTGTTTGCAAACCAGATGAGCATTTAGTTGACGGTTGGAGAGAAAAATAGAACAGACGTTTTATCCAGGTGTATGAAAAATACTACTGTATTGCTGACATATCTTAAAAAAACATTAGACCTTTCATGATGTAATGTTACATAGAAAGAAACAAACAGGTAAGCTACTTAACGACAGTTAATTTGCACTTTTAAAGCGTAAGTTGGAGTGAAAATTTTGAGGCTAACTGCACCTAAAGCATTTTAACCTCAAGCTTGTTTGCCCAAGAATAGCAGCTAAAAGAAGCTGAAAGAAAAGTTTATAGTATATTTTAAATACTTGAATATCTTAGAATAGAACACTTCAGGATTATAACCTATTCTTTATAGCTAGACCGAATTTCACTAAATAGCGAAATGACCAGGCTGGAAAAGAAAAAAAACATAACGTCTCTTGTACTTTGAGAATGTATATCCAAATATATAAACAGAAAGGTAGAAAGTGAGCTAAAAATCATTTATCTGTCCCTAACAGCGTTCAAGATTATTGTCAACTTCTGGTTTTCGGCAATGACCTTGGTGGAGAAGGTCAAAGTCACTGAGGTACCTCTTAAGTAACTTCTTCTAGGCCCAAAACTTTAATGTGAGCTCAAAATTGCTCGCCGTCTAACTAATTTGCAGATTATGGTTAACTTCCGGTTTTGAGCGCGACTTTGTCCGAGATGGTTTAGATCATTGAGATACCTGTTACATAAGGTGTTTAGGTCTACACATCTCTAAATGAAATGATACCCAAAGGCCAAACAGTTTCATTTAAAGGAACAAGCAAAGAGCCAAAGTAAACTCAAAGCCGAATCATGTAATCCCGATAGAAAACAAACAATTCCTCACGGACAAAGTATATCAAAAGTACAAGAAACCCAGGAAGATGCACACAAGACGAATCTAAGAAATAATGAGGTTTGCCAGCTGCTAACCAGGTACTTGATAAAATGAAAAGAAAGAAGAGCAAGGGATGCCCACGCTATATGTAGGAATCCAAATAAAAGGACAGGGATCCGACCGTAAATACGAATGAATATATTATATTTTAATGCAATGGGTTGAAGCCAACTGCGACCACTGTTTGACAATTGTATGTTTTTGAGAACATTTGTGAATATTTGAACTGTACAGAAGTATTATACGACTAAAATATTTAAATTCATATGAGGGAGGTTAAGACACTGACTGTTCCAGTTTATTACAATGTCATAAAGGGTGCGACAAATATTGAACAAACCAGAATACCATATTGACCACCAATATTTAACAATATCTAACACTGTATCATTCAAAACGTCACACAAACTGTACGATAACCAATTAAATTTAAAAGGAAAATAGCGAGCTATGAAATGTGACATTAAAATAGGAACTGAACACAATGTTATTTTAATTTAATAAAATGATTCAAACCACATTAAAAATATAAGAAAATTCATCTTTAGATTACATTGTTAAAGATGAACCCGGGTTGGAGGTAAACTTCAGTATAGAAAAAAGTTAAAACTTATTAATTTAAGTACATTATAGAATTTTTAATTAATTATACATCAATTTTAAAATTTAATTTTAAACGCGCAAACATACTTATAACTGTGGAACTCGCATTGATGTGTGCACGCTGAATATTCTAGTTTTTTTCATTTATGCATCAGCCAGTTATTTAAAATACACAAAGGATAACAATACAAAAGAACCATTATGAAATTATCTTCTTTCTAGTAGTTAGAATGATATTAAAATGTGGTGATTTACATTGCATTGTACACGAGATGACGCTCTAGTTTCATTATACTTGTACACGTTTTAGATTATAACCAGAGAAAATAGCACGATTCGGGAGTTTCGAAGTGTTTAACAGCGAACTGTTTTTTTTTCATATACAGCTTATGTGTCAAATTGAAGAAAACCAAGACGAAATACTGCGTAGAAAGATGCCAAAAACATGCTTTTGAAAGCTATAGAAGGAAGAATAAAGGAGATGATAATGATATAGAACTGACTGAAGACAACTTGCGGCATATGTTACCCACAATACAGCAGCATTGTTAAAAAAGGAACACACTGGCTCAATGAGTTTACATTTTGTGTATGCTATCGAAAACAGAAACACTTTTTCACAATAATTTCTAAATTTGTCAAGCCCCTCGTATTGATTTCACAAACTCGCGCGTTATTTTCATGAACGATGATAGAATGTTATTAGATAGCAGTGACAGGCAGCTGACTCGCCCAAAGAAATGTTAAGTAAATTTGCATGCTACATATTTCCCCTAATACACGTCACAGAGAGCTCAAACCAGTGGCAAATGAAAGCTTCTGAGCGTCACTTTACACACAGGTATCATTTAAAATGTGCCCGCAATTGAAACAATGGGAAAGGGGCAGTAGTGATAGCTGTACTTAAGCATTTCACAAGTAAATGTACTTTTTTGTGCACACAAAGGTGGGGGTAGGGGCATACTGGAACATATTTTATATCAACAGATACAAACAATACACCATTGCAGAGCGGAGAGCGGAGAGGGGGCGGGGGATAATGGAACATTTTCTTTATCATCAGATGCACACAACATATCACTCTTTACGCAGAGCGGAAGGGGGAAGCAGTCGAACATTTAATAGCAACAAAATACACACAATACAAAGAAAAAAACGGCAACGAGGAATTCAGCAACTCCCTGCGAAAGTTTTTTTTACAGTAAGGTCTACGCGATCACATACAAGATACCAACAAAATACAAGGATACACAAATACGCAAATATATGCAAAATATAATTACAAAAAAAAAATAATAAAGAAATACATAATTCAAGAAAAAAATACACGAATTACGAAAACTCTATAATATGCCAAAGTTTCGGTGAGAAGCAAGCCAATTCTAGAAGTTAGACGCAAAACAGAAAGCATAAATTACAATAGATAAACCTTCCAAATCGTATGAAATTTTAAGATTTTTTTTTGAAAAGGTGAATCCGCACCGATTCATTCGACCCTACTTATTCCCGAACGATTCCACAGATCTTAAAATTACACTCAAAACTATATGTGAAAACGTGTAGCATGACTGTCGTTGGCAAACTCAAAAACTGAATAGAGAATTCACATACCCCTTTTCTCACTACAACCTCCACCAGTTCCAGAAACGTCCCAGAGCAATGCAGCCCAGAGGCACTACGTGCTTTTAGTAGCACCACATCAGTTACAGAAACGTCCCACAGCACTTCCGTCAAGAGACACTACTTGCTTGTAGAGCACCACATCAATCACAGCAACGTCCCACAGCACTGCCGTCGAGAGACACTACTTGCTTGTAGAGCACCACATCAGTCACAGAAACGTCCCAGAGCACTGCAGTCCAGAGGTGTTTGTCGAGCATCACATCACTCCCAAACAAAATGGCCGAGCACGCGTGCGACATTTCAAACTGGAAAGCTCTTTCCAGATATTTCCACGCAGGCTGGTCAAAACCGTCCCAAACGAGCTCGCGAAGAGGGCGGAGAGAGGGGTGGGGAGCGGGAGGCGTCAGCAATGAGCGCATGTGAAAAGGCTCGTAAAACATTCAAAACGAGAGCAGCCTCGTGAAAGCGCGTGAAAAAAGCCTCGTGAAACGGTCCAAAGGAGTGCGTGAGGAGAGAAAGTCATCAGCGAACGCCCGAAGGGGAACGTCCAAACGCCGTCATTCCGTGGCTGAGTGGCTGGTTCGTGGCTCGCCGGACACCGGGGTGGATCTAAAAATATTGAGTTTTTTTGTGCGTCGCTTTATTTCATCATCTGTCAATGTCACGTAGATTAGAGAAAAAAAGTTTGCACAAGTTGCCCACTGACATGCTGTTATAGAGTCTAACACGGGCATGCCATCACTAACACGGACATACAATCACACGTTACTGTCAGAAGGATTATAGAATCTAACACGGGCATGCCATCACTGACACGGACATACCATCACACATTACTGCCAGAAGGATTATAGAATCTAACACGGCCATGCCATCACTAACACGGAAAAACTATCACACATTACTGTCAGAAGGATGATAGAATCTAACACGAGCATGCCATCACTGACACGACCATACCATCCCACATTACTGTCAGAAGGATTATAGAATCAAACACGGGAATGTCATCACTGACACGGGCATGCCATCACACATTACTGTCAAAAGGATTATAGAATCTTACACTGGCATGCCATCACTGACACGGGCATACCATCACAAATTACTGTAAAAGAATTATAGAATTCACAACGGCATGTCATCTCACATCACTGTTTAAAAGAGAACACAATAACTCTTCAACTTGGAACTTATTCGAGAGAATATTTACAAGCTTTTGAGCAGCAGTTTTACTCAATAAACGTTTTTCAAAGAAAAGATAATGTCTCACCAATTGTGTAGGACTGAAGACCGAATTCCTTTAAATTCACATAGTGTTTTACATCCTTGCTGACTAGCGTAAAAATGGTCATTTGCTAAATAGTAAACGACCGACTGTCAGAACGCCTGTGACGGTCAAATATTCATTTTCGTGTGCGGGGGGACGCAGGTGTTAATCCAAGCAGGTAGGTGTTCAATTGGACGAGGAGATCGAAGTTAATATAACGTTATCTCTTTTGGGTACATATAATCAAATTAAGTTTTCCAACCGCTTTTGAAATAATGGTCAACTTCCGGTTTTTGAACTTAACCATGACGGAGGAGGTCAAGGTCACCGAGGTATCTCTTATATAACTTCTTTTGGACCCAGAGGGCCGAAAATAATCTCAAAATCTCTAACCGTTTTCGAGATAATGGAAAATTTGTCTCTAACGGATTGCGATATACAAAAGTCACATGACCTTGACCTTGACCCTGAATGTCGAGATTCAGTCCACAATGCTACTGCCTACTGACACCGTACATGTGTTGCAACAAGGATTTGAGCGCTATTTCCAGCAATTTTTCACGATGAGTAGGGGTTTGAAAAAATATTTTGACCTCAATTTGACCTTGACCTTGAAGGCCAAGGTAAAACATTTTGCGGATTTCCCGACAATTCATTACCGTCTATTCTCTGCCAAATGCCGTCTTTCTACTACAAACCCTGTAGGAGGAGTTTTCTGGAAACCACTTTCAGGTCAAAAATACTTTGACCTCAATTTGACCTTGATCTTAAATGCCAAATTTCATCGTTCTACGTCGAATAGCGTAGGAGGTTTTCTGGAAACCTGAGAGACGAAAAAAAAAAACACACACACAAAAGGAAGGAATAAACAGCCAGAATTCTTAGCAAAGCATGCCGGTTTGCAAACTAGTTTCCCCCTTCCCCAAACAGTATCTTGGCAACTCTCCCCCACCCCCATCCCCCCCCCCCCCTTTGTGAAGAAAGGGGAGTTTTATGACAAGTGTAGTGTAACTCTGAAAGTTATATATCTTTCTGCCGAGGTATCGAATAGGCAGTGCTGCATCTCCACCACCCCCCCCCCCCCCCCACCATTATTTCGAAAAAAAAACATTTGGATCTGCCCCTGATACATAATCATGTACTTACGTTACATAATCAAGCAAAAACGATATATAATGCGAGCTCATCACCCATAAGCTGAAAATTTCAGTTACGTACCTGAATTAGCGAATGGAGACATCGTAAAATAATGCATTATTACCATGCCTTGAATTAAAATGAAACAATCCTTGAATGCCATTTTGTATGTTCTTCTTCAATATATAATACGCAAAAGTTAGAGTCTTGTCTTTTTATCTCAACATAAATTTTAAATATTTTACTGCGGAATATGAAAGGAGGAAGTGTTAAATGCATAAATATTTTAACATGTTGAAAGCAAACGTCTCCACTTGCTGTTGATGGCTGGCTGTGTAAAACATTACGCGGAACTAATGTAAGTCAGGCATTTGTGCAGTTGCCATATAAAACATACTTCCCGTTCCTGGCTGTCACTGATAAGCGTTAGAGAATAGTCGATGCTTTGTGTGAATGAAAATCGGTTGGCTCTCAATAAATAGCTGGTAAAGGGAAGGCTAAAATACGGATGTAGAAAAAGTATCAACACTTTCACCATGTAAATTCAATTAGGCTCAGTTTACAAACAAATCCTTATATTATCTGGTTTACCATTCATGTAGCTGATTTACTGAACTTGTTGTCTATTGGGACAGTTTTATTTTTCAAGCAATGTTATGTATAAAAAATATGGAAAATAGAGTTCTAGTATTGTTCTTCGTGCACTTTACTTGTTTTGCAAGTGCTATAACACGTTAATTCAAATTGGTCTATTTTTTAATATTAAATAAAAATTTTAAATCGATAAACATTCAGCTTTAAAATGGACGTTTTATATTTTAAAATAGAGTGTAATAGATAGTTTCGTGACTAATAACTCCGTTTAATTGCTCTATTTCTAAGATAATTGCAATAATTTTTAATGTATTGAGTAACTCTTAGCTCTGAGCTGTTTATCTCATCTAATCCTATCTAAAACCGCAGAAAATGAATTCCAAATGCTTTTATAATATACATATGTTTATTTTTGCAAGTGCCATAACACGTTAATTCAAATTGGTCTATTTTTTAATATTAAATAAAAATTATAAATCGATAAACACTCAGCTTTAAAATGGACGTTTTATATTTTAAAATAGAGTGTAATAGATAGTTTCGTGACTAATAACTCCGTTTAATTGCTCTATTTCTAAGATAATTGCAATAATTTTTAATGTATTGAGTAACTCTTAGCTCTGAGCTGTTTATCTCATCTAATCCTATCTAAAACCTCAGAAAATGAATTCCAAATGCTTTTATAATATACATATGTTTATTTTGAAAATCTTTAGAACAGTCACAGCACATTAAAAGGAACACCTTTTTATGAAAGAAAGTTGGGTTTGAGAACACTTTACATCACTTGAGAACACATCGTTAGTGTGAGTACATCACTTATGTCACTTGTTTGAACACGTCACCTGTTATTGTGGGTGTGGGTACCTCACTTATGGCAGCATACCACTTTTTAGAATACCTCACCTATCACTATGTGTATGAGTACCTCACTTATGGAAGCATACAACTTTTTAGAGTACTTCACCTATCACTGTGTGTGTGGGTACCTCAATTATGGTAGCATACCACTTTTTAGAATACTTCACCTATCACTGTGTGTGAGTACCTCACTTATGGCAGCATACCACTTTTTAGAATACCTCACCTATCACTGTGTGTGAGTACCTCACTTATGGCAGCATACCACTTGTTAGAATACCTCACCTATCACTATGTGCATGAGTACCTCACTTATGGCAGTATATCACTTTTTAGAATACTTTACCTATCACTGCGTGTGTGAATACCTCACTTATGATTGCATATCACGTTTCAGAACACTTCACCTATTATAGTGAATGTGAGCACCTCAGTTATGACAGCATATCATCTTTTAGAATACTTCACCTATCATTGTGTGTGTAAGTACCTCAATTATGACAGTATATCACTTGTTAGAACAGTTCACCTATAAAGAAGCTTCTTTTTCATTTGCGGTCTTATCATTGCTACCGTTGACGCAGTGACTGCTCATTGTTATCTTCTTGCTTTCTACTTTTCTTATAGGGCATTAAATATTTATCTACATTGTCATTTAATAATTTTCTTTAGTATCTTGCATTTCCTAAGAGTGATCGACATTTTAACTTCTAAATTCTACTGATTTATATAGAATAAACCCCTTAATTAATTTCACTTTTGTATGAAAATAAAATCATGTTTTAAGTAAAAGTATATTTTTTCTCATTCTGAGCATTTGTACCGAGCATTAACACCTTTACTTTGAATTTGAAATTCACATCTGCCAATTTATTCTCATAAGCACGATCTTTCACTGTTGCTTGCACAGTTGAGATGTTTCAAGGTACCATGTCCTAGGACGTCAGATTGAACGACTTTGAAATTAGCCTAAAACCAGCAGTAAATGTAATTTATATTTAAACGAGGCTTCTATTGCCACAAATAGCTCCGACGGCGTCGCTGTCCAAAACTAAGTATTTAAACACAACTTAACGAATTTGACATTAACATTTTCTTACAAAGGATAGAGATTTTACTTATTGATGTTATTTATGAGAAAACAAAGTGAAGTTCGCATGTCGTTTTCCGTAGACAATTCTAGTAAATCTTATTTTTGTCCTTTCTCGCTGGGAAAAAGTTCTACGATTCACTACGCATAGGTGTGTGTTTGGTAAGGTCTAAATAGTGTCCTTTGGTTAGGAATGGACATAAATGGTTAGTAGTGTTAAAGCCTGAATCGCTCATTTCTTTTGTTCTCTGACTTCTGCTAGACCAGAAATCAAGAAACAAAAGCGATAGACAAACATGGGCTTACTTTAACTATAGAATAATGGTGGCAAATTGACTTTATTGTTAACTGATTCTGGATTGCTACTTCATTTTTTAAATAAGGGCTGAGGCAGAGCTCTCAGAAGAATGTTAATTAATCGGTATACTATACAGAGGAATTGAGTGACCATGCTACCAGTCAGTCACTCACAGCTTGTGCGTCTTCTGGCAACCATAACGTACCCATTCAGGCCCAATTAACGGGTTATTAGTAAAATTCGTTAATCTCTTTTGAGTATTTTACGTATGTTTTCTTTTAGTAAAACGACACAATTTTGCTGTACAAAATTTGGCAGTAACAATTGAAAATACATTTCTTTGAAACTAAAATATTGCTCATCGATTTAGATATTCGATAACTATCACTGTTAACTGTTAGTGGGGACTATGTGAAATGTGTAGTGTTCTGTTAAAAAATATATACATACTTTCGCATTTTTTATTTAAAACAATACAGCAATGACAATTAGGCATGTAATATAATTAAACATTTACAACACTTGTGCCTAAATGTAATTATATGCTTTTAAGAAAATAGAGTGACATAAGCAGTCTAACGTAATTTTTGAGGGCAGAGACGGTGTGTAGATTTCATTTAAAATATTTGCATTCTCAAACACTATTCGTAACATTATTTTATGAACTTATTAGGTAGCTATAATATCTCTTTCAAGTAAGTGACACCAAAATCAGTATATGTAAACATAAGCAAATGTGAAACAAGATACTTACTTGAAAGAATACAAAAGACCTGACTATTTGCAAACATATTTACAACAATACTCAATTACATGTTTACAAAATTGATTTCAAATTGAACATGGCATCATGTCAGAAGTCAAAAATGTTATATATAAGCCAATTCTGCAGAATCGTTAAAACAAGCAAAAGTGTTCTGTTGCAATATATCAGTAATAGGAAGCTGATATTCAGTTTTTGGTATCCGATGTATTTCCTCTCATTTATATTTGGTATTTGCTTTCTTTTTTGTCCTTTCTGGCTAGGAACATGTTGAAATATATAAATATACATACATACACGTGTATGGACCACGCTCACACAAACAATGTTAAATTATAAGCAAAAAAATAGAACCTTAAATGTTTAGACGAAGGGTATAAGTTTAGCAACATCTGATTTAATTCATTTAATTTTATAGCTTTGATTATTAATCACAAATAAATACGCAGTAATAAACTGGCTATATTGAGCTGTGGCTTTAGTTTGATGATCCGAACTGTTGTGATGACTGAAGCCATCAGCAGCAAAGCAGGCTAAACAGTAAATGTTGCTATGTCTGCAGACCAAACTGAAATAATAATTTGATTTAATTGAAATCGTTTCTATTGAGAATCCTATATGGTGTAATTTAATACATACATAACGTAAGGGATAATTAAAATCTATCCTCCATTAATATTTCTATGAGAAATATATCTATATTTATTTGTATTGATTTAACATGCTCTGCTGCAATGAGAGATCAGAAGACAGCAGAAGGTTTAGACCTATATCAACTGTCTTGTACACCATCGATACAACCTGTCATTGGTTGCATATATTACAGTAATGAACATAGGCATGGCTGTGCAAAGTGCACTGTCCGTACATATTTTACAAATACTTAAGCACTTACAAGAGTTGGAATCTTCATGATAATAATGAGATAACAAACAAACATTGAAGGAAAGAGTATTTTAATTACAAAGTAGGAATATTTGGTTTCATTTACGAATCAATGGGTTCGAATATAAAATTTATTCACATTCTTTATGCTCGCCCATCTTGAGTATTATTGTATCGACAATAACAGTTCCGTCTAATATTTGCAGAATTTTATTGAATTACATTACATACATTAACATATATTCATTATTTAAAATATGTTTTCAAAAATTGCTACTTCATGCAAAGTATTCATATATGATCCTTTTAACCAGGAATATGCATGTATTTATTATGTTACATGCCTGTTATAAAACGTTGATGTGTTTAGTTTGAATGAGGCTTTGGTTATTGCTAACGCAATCAGTAAATATTATAAGTGGGCTTGGTAATTTTTAAATTATTTTCACAAATGATTTTAGCATCCAGTAAAATAATTTTAAAGTAATATCTCGTAATTTTATGCTTAAGGTAAAATATAGTTATAAATAAATCCAAACCAGCTCTAACTAATGAATGTAAAACAGTGGCCATCGCATGTCGAGTGCTGAGACTGGGTAATTGTATATTGGAACTGAATATTGCTCTGTCGAACGATGTTCTTGAGAACTCCTTGTCACACACACACATACAAAAGCATTCACTAAGCCAGAGAACTCCCGGTGGGTGGAGGAAGGTTGCGACAAACACACACACACACACACACACATATATATATATATATATATATATATATATATATATATATATATATATATATATATATATATATGTGCTAGAAATCAATTATAGATCAGCGCAGATGTGCAGTACGCATTTATGTTCCTTTCGTTTGCCAACAAACAGATTGCATGATAAAGCAAAATGAAATTTCGCAAAATTTGTGAATAGATCATCACCTATGTGACGCAAAAGCATCTTTATAAAATGAATGCATGTTTCATGAATAAAAATGATAAAATCTGCCAGTCCTTTCCAATGACTATGTGAATAGTTTCACAGCTTACCCCCCAGTACCGCATTTATCAAACAGCTAGAACACGGGTAATGAAATCAGGCCACTATAATAACAAAATATACGCTTTGATCTTTAAAAAACAGCTACAATCTAGTTATTAATTTTAATATTTGATCGGCAATGCTTAAATCAAATTACCAGCTTCGCAGCGCATCGCCTTAGACCTATTCCTGCAGTGACATGTAACTTGTGTGACATCATCGTCACAGCTTCCATGGTTTTTGACAAGGCGATGATGTACACTCATCGATATCTATATTTAGCAAGAAAGCTCCATACATACTGATCCGGTTATTATCCCACCATTCAACAATTGATTGAAATGTAGTTTAGCTTAACAAACATATTCCATTTGTGCAATTTGTTTGGCAAGGTAAA
Organism: Protula sp. h YS-2021; assembly: GCA_949752745.1. NCBI lineage: Eukaryota > Metazoa > Annelida > Polychaeta > Sabellida > Serpulidae > Protula > Protula sp. h YS-2021. Next base: position 36,801,796 of record OX457033.1, read on the forward strand.
ATTGCGATATCTATTTTACAATTCGCTCCGTTGTAGCCGCTGTCACAGCGACACATGCAGATATTATTAACGTTATCCCACTCCATATTAACACAGGAATTTTAAGCACATTCGTCCTCAAAATTTATTGAAAAATCTGACCTGATTCACACACTACACCGGTGAATCCTGGGTGATTTTGGTACCTGTATTTGACTTTGGCACCGTCTATGCAAATATTGTTTTCGCCTCATTCAATCGCTTCACATTCATCAATACCTGTAAAAATGGTGAAGTTATAGATTAAAGTTGAACACTTTTCTTGAAATTAAACAATAAAAATTCATCTTATAAACTTGATAAATTTAAGTTAAAAGCCTGAGTCATGATCTAAAGTGTTTTTAAAATGGTTTATGCAGTGCCCCCCAACGTTAAGCAACTTTTCTAAACTTTGTATGTTAATATGTTTTTATTTTTATTTAGTGTATTTAGTAAGCGACAAACAAATGGAAAACATTTTAAACTGTGCTGAAGTCGGGTGGGAACATCATTTCAGTTTCACACAGCGTCCCGGTATATCCAGTCCTGCACAAATTGTGCGGCATTATCCTCACATCTTCCACCATTTTGACAAGGGATTGCCTCAAAGTCATCGATATCTATAACAAGCAGGAACACTTATTTTTTCCACTAGGTTATTACCCTTATTAAAGAACAATTGTTCCAGGAATATGCAATTTAATTTTAGGAATATATTCCACTGATTATTCTATTACATTGATTACTTATTTTGGTACACCATTCCTGCAATAGCGCTAAAAGGAAATTTTGCATCTATTTCACAATTCGCACCGGTGCAACCCCTGTCGCAGCGGCATGTGTAGTTACTAGTACCATCACCAGACTGCCCGCTCAAACAAGGATTCGAGGCACATTCGTCGATATTTAAAATATTTGTGTTAACTCTGTTTCTACATTCTCTATTCTGAAGACAAGGATGCTGCTGAATAATGCGTAAACACTTACTGCCAGCATGCACAATAGGAAATGTACCTCGATCTTATAATTTTAAGATCTTGCAATATTTATATTTATTATATATCATTTGCTATTATTTCTACATTTAATTTACATTAAGTATATATAAATTATTTTAACATATTTGTTTCGCAGTTTTCTCCACTGGTGCAGAGGAAACAAGTACAGCGAGCTTTTTCATGTGGAACAACCCAGTCACAGACGTCTGAAAGGATATAATTAAGCACTGGCTCAGCTTACTATTTATTACATAAGACGTGTAAGCTTTTCCATTTGTCAGTAGAAATATATATAATATATATGTTCCTAACCTTAAACGTTGGGTTGCGTAGGCTCAGATTTTAAGTGCATCGTTTCAAAGTTGTCCTCTCTTAGCTGTTTTTGATATGAGGCGGACAACATGTTTTATAGCTCATCGCATTAATATAACCACTTCTTGCCTCAGTCAGTGTAAATATGTAAAGATCACATTAAAGCATGCCATCAGTCTAATATCAAACAGTAATTATAATTATATCGCTGATGTAAAGTAACAGGAAAGTGCACTCACGTCCTTTACAATAGTTTAGACGCGCAAGGATCACCAGCCCATCCACTTTCTGTTAATCTGCTTTCTTTCTTTCCCCTGTCTCAAAATGTCTTCAATAGTGGTAAAGCATCAAGGTTCCATCATCCTAAGTCCATCAGTTATGGTATGACTTACAAATGTAATCAACAATGCTGTAGCAACCACAATTTCCACTCCATGTTTTAGTCCAAGCCACAATAATACTTTGGTTGAAAATAAGAATGTTATTTTTTTACATTCTCCTCATGTACAAATAATGTGTACTTGATATAAGTGAAATCTGGAAAATAAATTCCAACAAAGAAATTATTAATGTTAAATAATATTAAAAATAAGCAGACGTTATTGTCGTTCTTTTTTATAATAATTATGAAAGGAAGAAGCATACGAAGTGCCACATTACCCATTTTGGGACAATTCATTGTCAATGAAGGCATTCTTGCTGCTGTCAGTAATGGAAGCAAGACTCACCTCCGAGTAAAAATATTCTTGCCTAGGAATATCCCAGCTGGGCAACGCCAATAAAGCAGAGATATCCATCGCCTGGTTCTGGCCAGTAGCCTGTGGAAAAACATTTGAAGATAACAAAACATTGTTCCACAGGTGATAAAAGCCACACGGAAATATTTTTGACGAATATTTCAAATAAAGTGCATTCAGCAAGATTTCCTAGCCTTATACTTTTTTGCCATTATTTTAGCAGGGTATAAGTATAGCATGTAGATCTGTTTTAACTTTGTCATTTTCGTGAATTTATTTTAAAATACTGTGAAAAAGGTACAAACGGTTAAGAACGAGTGAAAGAATGCTCGACTCCAGCTGTAATGTTTACCGTTACAGCCATAAACACCCCCGTCTTACCGCTGCCATGTCATTCAATGTTTGACGATACACTTGAATAAAACAGGCTATGTTCCTGTGAAATAAGTGTATGAGGGTCAATTTTATCACTGTTTCCCTCATAAATAATTATCTGATACGAAATGAAAGGCAGATTCATCCAGACTGTGAGTCAAAAATACGTTTTCACTCATTATATGTGGTATGTGGTCTGAGTTGCAATTTTAACCAATTGCCCAACATATTCTAAATCAGCTTTATATAAGAAGGATGACGTCATCAGTGACTATCCTCTCTTGCAACCTTCTTTAGGGTATTGCGTCTTGATCGAAAAGAATGAGAAATTCTTCCGTGATTAATAAATACTGTCAATAATAATATTGTCATAAATTGATAAAATGCTTCCTTCGTAAGCATTCGACGGATAATTCAGATAGGTTTTAATTAAAAGAGACATTCCATAATTCTTGGAATAAAACCGTGTCATATTATGTGGGACCATTGCCTGATAATATTTACTTTATAGTAAACAACCGCGTTCAACTCAGAACACCAGAATTTTTATGCAGTTTCTAAATCAATAACGCAATGCTTACATATCTTCAAAACAATTATATCTTTGAAGATATCAAATTCTAGCAAAATAAAGAGAGAAGCTATATATGCACAGCAGTTACCTTTCAGGTTTTTATATTATATTTTGAGTTAGAGTTTCTTGTCTTAATAGTGGCTAAAACTTCTTAGCCCATTAGTATTTCCAACAACACAATAAATTACAATATGCTTTCACCTCCACTGCATCTTTAACTCAAGCCAGGTTACCCAAGAACAACCGGATACTGAGAACATTATGGCACATTTTGTCCATTTGATTTAGAAATAAAATAATAATAATTTAATATTGCATTAACAATATTATATTAAGAAATAATTAACATATAATATGATGAATAATAAAGAAAATACGATAAATAATGGGTGTCACTTACTCGTCTTCTAAACATTTAAATCGGTTACGTAGCTGAATTCACGACTGGAAATACAGAACAGTAATATATAGCTAGGATACCTAGTAATAAAATAAAGTAATCCTTGACTGACGTTTTCTTCAATTTTCTCTGCTATGTATAATACGCAGAAGTTAGAGCCTTGTCTTTATATCTCGAGATAAATTTTACTGTTTCACATAAAAAAAGAGGAAGTGTTTAAAAAATAAACATTAACATTGTAACAACTAAAGAACCTGCTTCAAGATGTGCTGTTTGTACAGGCTCTTTGCACAAACAACATACTTTACTTATGAGTGATCCAATTGTGCTGTTTGCCATATGACAAAGAAAAATAAATGCTATGCAGCAAGTTTTACAGTGGCAGTTGTATAATATTTAACAGCATAGCATGGCTCAAAAATAAATAAATGTAACTAAATAAAAATATTATGAGAAATAACTTTTAACTTTTAAATAAATAAATTTAATTTCCTGAATTCTTACGTAACATCCGTAAATATCAACAAAGCTTTAACCAAGTCAATTTTTTACACCTATCGCAACTCTGAACTGTCTGTTTCTTAATATATTGCAAAAATCCTAATCGTACCTACCGATATAAGGAAGGAAGTTATAACGCTTTTCAAATATCTGTATCTGTTTAGAAAATGTTCTATGTAAGTTTCTGTGTTCCAAACGAAACACCTGCAAGCATTCTTGATACGTTTATGATAATACTGAAATGTATAGAATGCCGTTTTAATATTAAATGCTTATTTTTAATATCAAAATACAATTAAAGATATCAAGAAATCAATGTAGATCTCAATAATTTATATTTTGCTATCTATTTTAGATGGCAAACATTTATTTGTGAGATCAAAAAATCAAATTTACAAACTTAAAGAAATCTTAAGGGAGACACATATTTACATAAAATTTAACGAATCGTCAATTAAATTTTGGAGATAAAAACTTGAATTATTGAGATCAATAATAACAACACAATTTTTGAACTTAAGAATTGCTTCTTTTTTATACAGTAAAAAATTTAAAGAAAGATTCTGTATACAAAGTCATTCTTATTTACAGATATGTACTTCTGAATTAAAAAAAAAATACACTGATATTTTGATATCAAAAATCAATTTCGGAGATCAAAAATCATTTGCAGATTTAAAAATACAAACTAAAATGGTTTCCTTCGGAATTAATGATATTTGAAATAAAGTCTTGATATAAAAAAGAAATAAATTATTGACCTATAAATTGACATTTTGCTCTCAAATATTTCATTTTTGCTATCAAGAAGTGAATTTTTGATCTCAAAAAATAAATTTTATATATAATTTTTGATATCAATAAATATTTCTTAATATCTCTAAATATGTATTGATGTCAAAAAAAAATTTTTAGATCAAGAATACATTTAGATATATCAAAAATACAATGACAGAGGGCAATAATTAATTCTTGACATCAAGATATGGATTTTTTGAGATCAAATATTAATTCTTGATTTTAAAAAAATATTTTTGAGATCAAAAATTAATTTTTGATATCAAGTTTCTCTAAAAGATGTGAAAATGGCATTGCATAAAAATGTACTACACTTCGCGTAATAGTTACGGGTGTGTATTAACATATGTGCGCAAAGTACGCAATCCTGATATTATAAAACACTGCAAAGTTACATCTTCTGCATCATTACAGTATGATAATAATATGCAGTCTGGCCAGCTACTCTTATATGAACGTTCGAATACCAAAGATACAGATCAGTTGAACAGACCGATCTCGCTACCACGATGCGAAATCTACACTTGGAAGCACAAAACAATTATTCTAAAAGCTTAGAAATATAGAATTTCGCTAACAGTGATGTCATCATACCAGATGCAGTAAAAGGTACCATATTCGAAATAAATATTGAAGATACATTTTCCCCTGACTCTAATTATTATCTTCTAAGAATCTGTAGGAAGAGGCATGTTATTAACAATGGAGAAGAATTGTGGAATAGCCAGATAACATAAAATTATACCCAACTCTTTAAAAAATACAAAAATAAAAAAACTGCACTTCTGGGTTGCCCATATATATAAAAAAGGTTATTTGGATCTAATGAAAACTGTACTTTCTTCAGAGGGACGCACATACTTTATGACGCTTGAAAAAATCGCCACCTAGAATAGGCGTTGTCATACACATTTTTGGTGACATTAGCTTAATATATGGTGCAGTGTCCACTCACATCCCTAACCACCCCAGGGGTGGCTCACTGTCCGCTTCCTAATACTTTAGGACTCTTGTTTGAGAAACTTTTGTAATACATCTTGACACAGTAACTCCATTGGACTTTCAGTTCATTTTATAAAAAAAGTAAAATTACAGTGTTTTCGCTACTGAATAACACAAATTACGCTTGGGGCCGTACAAAGACGATTCTGTAGATTAAAAAATCCTGTGTAAATCTTTATTAGAATTCATGCGAAAATTAAACACAACGCAGCTATTGAGATGTTATATCCAAGTAAAATTTCTAGCTCCGAGGAAACGTAGGCATTAGTACCAGGGCACATCGAAACATTGTCTTGTTGCGTTCTGTGTCGTAGTAAGAAATCTTGTGTCTGTTTGTCTCGTATCACATCTATTGTGGTTTCGAGTTCGTTACTGGCTCCAACGAAGTTTGATCCCTGATCTGAGCGTAAAAGGGCCTCGGATGCTTATCAGTCTTGTGCATTTATGAAAGAATCTGTACTGAGTGAATGGCAAACTTCGATGTGAATGGCTCTTGATGATAAACAAGTGAATAGACAGCCGTAAAGTTTCAACAGCCTTCGTCCTTCCTTTACGTAGAACGGCCCGAAGAAATCAACAGCACAATGCTCGAATGGAGCTGTAAATTTTTCTGCCGGAAGGTCAGCCACTTTTTGTGCTTGCATTGCGCTTCTGAGCTTACGGCAAGTCATGCACATTCGAATCAAATGTGTAACTAGTGAGCCGGCGTTGATTATCCAGAAACAATTTCCTCTTATTGTGTTAGGAGTGATACCTTTCACTTGATGGAAACATTTCTCATGGAAATGGGGTATTATCAGTTTGGCCGTATGTCCTGTTTTTGGTATGACAACAGAGTGTTTTTCGTGGTCGGGATAACTTGACCTTGACAATCGTCCTCCAGCTCGGATGATGTTGTTGCTGTCTAAGACTACATCCAGCGTTCTAAGAGATTGTCCTTTGAAGTTTTTTTCGGTCGGCTTAGGACACATATGGACAGTCATTCTGTACGTTGTTGGATTCTGGTCCATATCGCCGACTTTTCACCATAAAAAGCGGAGGAAATTTCTGTCTGTTTCATCAACGTGAAATTGGTAAAACATTTTTTCGATTTCCTTTGCTATTGCAACCGATTCTTTTCGAAAGCGTGACATCTGACAGGCTGAAAGATTGGCATCTTGGAATTTTGAACTACAATAAAAAATCAATGCGAATTTTATCTGGCTTGTTTGGATGGCATACTGCGTGATGAGGTATTTAAAACACATTTGACATCAGGTGGGACCTACTCTGCGTAGCCCTTTTCGATGATATCGGTCATGAATCCGATGTAATCTTTTTTAAGCTTCGAAGTCTTTTTTCGGTCTGTCTCAATCTTGCTGTCGCTAATTCTCTGTTGTTTGGCATCTCAGGGTTTTTCTTGTAATGGTTACGGTAATGTTTGTTGTCTCTTACATGAATACCTTCTGTCATGGTACGAGAAGGGTGTGGTGTTTATTTTGCTTTCGACGAAATGCCTCTCGAGCGTTTTGAGGATCGATACTTCCTTGGGTTTTTCTCTCAGTGTAAATGCTAATTTCGAGTTCTCGTTGTTGGTTGTCCCAATAATAGACCATCCCAAATCTGTTTTCACTGCAAAGGGACTGTCTGGTTCGTTTTCTGGTGCTGGAGTTACATGGCAGTTTTACCCAATAAGGAACTCAACATCACATGACAATTTTGGAGGCACTTCGTCCGCTATTCGCTTAAGATGTGCCCATTTCGTAGCTATCTGTTTTGTTGGTATATGTCCCGGGTTGATCGGTAGAGAATCTTGAGTGAACGCCTTCAAAATCAAGATTTTTGTGATCTTGTCAATCCATCGTACCATAAGGTCTGAAATGTTATGGCAGTTGATCAGTTTGTCATTTGACGTCAAAGTAGATAGGCGGAGATTTGTCTCGACGCTCTTCTCGTTTAAGCTTTCACATATTGCACTCGTTACGAAGGTTGTATCTGACTGCTAATCGATTAGTGCGTAGGTAAAAATTTCCTGATCTTGTTTGTGTTTACGTGACACATTGATCGGAATGATCATCGTGGATTTCGTGAACTCTTTTCTTCGTGTGTAAAGAGTTGTCGCTGTCGCATAGGTCTGCTCGTTCTCATCATCACTGTCGTTTGGTTTATGTACACCATTTAATTTTCTGCCATTGTAGAATTCGTGAAATGCTATTGGATGTTGCTTGTTACATTCTGTGCAGGTTTTTCTGTCTTGGCAGTCTTTGTTCAGATGTCCATGTATGAAACATCCAAAACACAATCCCCTGGTCGAACAGAACTGCCTTCTCTTTTCCAGTGAATTTATCACAAACGTCGAGGTTATGAGAATTTTTGCAGTATTGGCAAACATCTGGGTCTGCGTTCTTCGCCGCTTCAGCTTGGACGAGATCCTTTTCTTTCTGAAAGCTTCTTGTGTTCTTGATTTCGGCCGTCTTGTTTGGCGTTCCACTTGGAAGGACTTCGTCTGTACCTGTCGTTGCCAGTACTTGTCGTTTTGAAGTTTTGTGTCCTTTGTCTTTTTTCTCCACCTTGCGGACAGGACTATTGTAGACACAAGGGTGGCATGCAATTTCAGTTTCCCTGCATACAAAATCGACGAATGTTTCGAAAGGTGGGGAATACCCTTCTTCCTTGTGAACAGCTATAATGTGGACCCATTTGCGCACCATCCATGCTTTCAATTTTCCTTACATTCGCATATTTCTCGAATATCACTCAAGGCGTTAAGGGTTGGAATCATCCTTGCCGCAGAAGTCCGCGTATTTCCTTAAGCCCATGTAGTCGTGGCCCTGGAGCTTCGGCATTTCTTCTAGCCCTTCTCTAAAAGCGTTCTGTAAGACAAACACGTCTCCAAATCTTCTGTCTAACAAGGCCTTTGCATCAGCATATGAATAATGCGAGGAGTACATGAAATATCCCTCAGCACACTCTTGGGCCTTCCCTGATATATACCTCTTCAAGTAGTGTATTTTTCCGCACTTGGATGCTTTTCTGCTCGATGAGCGTTTCAAATGCGGATTTCCACGATTAGCAGATCTCCTGAAAACACAGGAGGTTCGGGTATTGGTATTGGTACTGCTGACGTACAGTTGTTTTGCTAAATCGGCCATCATCTTCACTGTTGTTCTCTCCATCGTCAATGTTTTGTGGTTGTGAGTAGCTACTGCGTTGCTGATCTTGGCGTCGAATGAAAGAAAAGTGCTTTTGATCTTGACTTGGTGTAAATCGGACTCTTGGAGCGTATGCGTTAACATCTGGTGCTTGATTTTGTCTGTGCATGGTTGACGGAAGTTGGGACATACTAAGCGTTTGTACTGCTCCAATGGGTGAAATACCTGGTTTCTGGGTCTTTAGAAATCGTCTTCTGCGTTCTGGTTCCGTAACGTCTGTTGTTTTAGGAGTCGACTGTATTGGAGGTGAGTAAATAGTTGTTGTCGCTGTTGGGGTAGACACAGAGTATGTCGTTTGTCCTCCTATGACAGTGTCAAGGTATCTGTTTACTCATGTTCTAGAATCTTCTTCATCAACTAAATAATCCAGATCAGATGGTTTCAAATCGTCTTCTACAATCCTCTTCTTCTAATACACTCATCCGTGCCTTGGCCTGCAATTCGTTTTCCATTTCACCATCTTTGCTTGTCTGTCAGCCTCCATTTTTCTTCTTTCTGCATCTATCTTCTCTCGTCATCGGCTTCTCTTTGGGACCATTTCATTTTTACTTTCAGTTCTGCTGCCTTCGCCTTCTCTTCAAGAATCAACGATTTCGTCGATCTGTTTGATCCTGAGCGAACTGACCCTTCTTTTCCTCTGCTGGCAGTAACAGAACGACATTTCTCAGATTCCTTCAAGTCTTTGATCCTTTCATTGAGCTCTAGTCGTAGCCTTCTGTGATCGTCTTTGAGTTTGTGTACATAAAACTCTTCGTCGGCACATGGGTCTGCCTCTTCTAAAGCTTTGAGACAACGTTCAACATCTCCCATACAATCATAAAGTTCCTTGCGATTTCTGTTCAAAGTGCCAAGATCGTCACATCCAGCTATCAAGTCTTTAAGTTCGTCTGCTTGGTGTCGCCACTTAGATGTAGCAGATCTCAAATCTTTTTTCTTAAGTTATCTTTTAAATTCTAGATCGTTTTCAGTGAAAGCTCTCCTACGTTTTCCAGGAATACTTTCTGTTTCAGTGGAAACAGGCACATCCGGTTCTCGAACCAGTGCTTGTTGTAATTCAGGCTCTTCTGATGGTACCTGCTGTACCTCTGGTTCCTCTGAGCATTTTTCAGTACCTGACATTTTGTCGGTCATTGCTCAACACTGCTCTGATAACGCCAGTGGAGCTTCACAGAAAGCCAAGTTTTTTGACGGTTGATTCAACTAGGTCAAATAATTCAGTTCCTTTTATGTCGAACTGGGGCGGATTTCAAGTCAAGGAAGGGAACAGGCTCCACCGCTCATTAAATTACTAAAAGTTACCTTAGAACCATGATTGTTCAAACAGAGATACAAATTAAGACAAATTCTGACGAATAACGTAAAATTGTACACTTGAAAATAGCGCTAAAGCTAAAATTCAAAGGAGACCGGAGACAAATCACGGACTTACGAAACCAGTATACTTATTACCGAAAACTGACATTGACATAACGAATGAAACGGGATAATCACAACCGATACTTGAGAATTTTTTCAAGTTACACCAAGAATTGCTTAAAAATGTTTTTAACACTGTTTTCTCATTGATGGTGGTTCCTTTCTTGTCAAAATTGTCGATTTGGAGTTTCAGACGCGAACATGAGAAATCCTACTCTTCTGTGCTTGAACTCCTGTTTCGACAATGCTCATTTTATCAGGGGGGTCATCGCACAACATACACTCCAACTCACAGTTCCGCAGACATTAAGGTTTCAAATCGTAAAACATCGAAGATTACGTAATTTATCGTACCACTGGCATTTGGTTGATGCACTATAATCGGTGATTTTCCTCAGCGTCCGTCGTTGGAAATCGTTTATTAATAAAAAAGACACACAATACCTCGAAATTCTGGAAATCGTTCAATCGTAACTGGATAACAGGCAAGTTGTTTCACTGTAATGGATCGGTAGACGAAGAAAAGGCGATGCCAACCATAGATGTTTACCGGAGATTCGTTTATTGGATTGTTGTTCATTGCTCGGATTGTCTACATAAAACACCGTGAGAAAACTAAAAACACGCCGAAAAACTCCAGATTGCAAGTCTGTGCAATTCGAGATTCACTTAGGACCCAATAACGTACAAAATTGTCGTTAATTCAGTCAAAGAAAAGGTTCTTGTCTTTCGTGAAACTTTACACATATTTTCGATTTCAAACTTTTATCAAATAACAACAACGGCTGGATCAATATCGAGAACTTACATATTTAGAATCCTGAAATATTCATAAAGCAAATAGTATGATTTATTTACATTTTCGCCTCTTAGTTTCATCATATTATCCGAAAAATACACTTATCCAACCAAACTTTCAAGATGGCGTCTCATTAATATAATTTTTTAACTGGTCAGTTCCGGTCTCCTAAAATCGCCCGAGAGTGTAGCACGCTACAAGAAGTACGCCAAATTTTAAATCGCAAAGTATACGTTGTGAAGCTGATAGACAGAAACCTCCCTCCCCCCACCCGACATTTTTTAGGTAGCTGCAGAATACAGACTACCTCCGTAAGAAATCTGGCTTCGAATGCCCCCTCTCCTCACAAGCAAATTAAATAAAATTTAGGAAAAATGACGCTTGCAATATCCGGCTTTTTGCCATGTGAACTTCCATATTCATGGCAAACCCGAGACTTAGGTAACGCTGACACATTTAATGGGATTAAGAAATTATGATAACGTCATAAACATTGATTTGGCGTCACATAATAACAATCCTGTAACAATGGAATTATTATTCTTCAGGCAAAATGGGGACCAAAGTGGCAAATGTAGAGGAGAATAACCCCAAAATGTCATAGATACGCATACTCGCCGAGATACTTGCTGTTCAGCCCAATAGCAAAGATATAGCATAAAAAACTATATTTACGCACTGTTTGACGCTAGTTGAGAGACTTGTTTATTTTGTTAGCTATATCATAGCGTGCGCCCACTTTATAATGAGCTTCAGTGGCAAAATTTCAATATCCTTTCTTCATATAAAATGTTAATGAATTTCAAAAAAATGGGGTAGACCAACTAGACATGACACACAAATTTAGTCGCCCTAGCACTTATCGTCCCAGAGGAGTTTGCATAACAGGTTAGGACAAGAAACGGAATCACTGAATCGTAAGGATTCAATAAATTATGAGGTTTAAAAATCTCGATGTTTAAAAACAGCCACTTTATTCACACAAATAACAATAACATTGTAAATGAAGAAAGATGAAACACACATTTCTTTTTTAATTGCTTACTTCACGAAACTAGAGGACATAGATCAATCACAACGCTAGAGCATTGTGCATATACTGAACTCAGCAGCAAAGCAATTGATCTTAATACCTAAGCAAGAATTTCCAGCAATTCAATGATCAATAATTCCCTGTGACTTGGGTCCAAGTTTAAATTATCCTTACACAGCTTTTTTGGATTTTTTTGTTGTGATGCTTCGTCATCGGCTGATTTTTATTATACTTAATATACTTATTACTTAGCCTCAATAGATACTATTCAAGTCAGGAGAGAGAGAATGAGAGAGAGAGAGAGAGAGAGAGAGAGAGAAAGAGAGAGAGATGTATATATATACCCATATGTAGGACAGTTCAGAATGTTTATCTGTGTGAGTGGAACAGAGAGAAAAAAGATAAAGATAGGCAGAGAGAGAGAGAGAGAGAGAGAGAGAGAGAGAGAGAGAGAGAGAGAGAGAGAGACGAGATAGAGAATAGAGAAATGTAAAACGACAAGGACCGCGATAGACTGAAGGAAGCACAGAGAGATTGGCAGAGAGTTTGTGTGTGAGAGAGAACGAAGAAAGAGTGAGAGAGAGAACTTACAAACTAACACCGATCTTAAACACATCCTGTTCGTTCAACATCAAACCATCTTTACAGTTATTACATAATCCATGTTATTTTTTCTAATAATTTTATGCACATAAAAGGCTATATTTTGCCACGTTTTTATTTATAAATAAGATTTTAAAATTTTGAGAAAATTTTGAGACTGCATGGCGTACATGTTATTAAAAGTAAAATTCAATTGTGAAGGTAATTCCGAATTTAAAGCATCACGTAAAATTTCAATCACAGTGCAAAAAGCGTTTTCGAAAGCAATAAGTCAAATTTGTGATATTTTGTATGAAATCGTACAGCACAAGAAATGCTATTACCAAGTTTATCTTGCTCAGTGCAAAAGGACTCAAAATAGTTTTACTAAGTCGTTCGAATATTTTTCAGAGTAATAATAATGAGCATTCAATTTACTTTTAAGACGTATCATATCTCCTTTATCATTCAACAGAAGAAAATCGTTGATATGTCACGAAGATTAAGGTTTTAGATGAGATATAGGTACTTCGTAAATTTTACTACTGCTTATCTACCTGACGGACATGACATGAAAGAAATCTGATAATATCAGAAAAAAATTGATAATATCGTCATTTAACCGGTGGGTAGCTAATACGAAGACAGCTATGCTGGGCAAATAGCACAAATAGCTATTTAGCGAGCATAGCTAACTATTTCTGTGGTTATGAAACATTCTTTGACTCGGCTAATGTGGAATCCCTTACTCAGGCCAAGCAAAATTAAATCGTCGTACGCCGTAGTTTGTCTTGTGGAAAGTTTGGGATTTGCATAAATCTCCATGCCCTGTCTTTTTAAAAATGTATATAAAAGTTTTTTTAATAGAAATTGGAAAAGACTAAATGTTGGCAAATATAAAGATGCGGTGAGCTTCAAATACTCTGAAAGGTGAAGCAGTTCCTCGGAAATCAATGTCATTTGTACTGTTTCTGTGAATAGCCATTTCACAGAATTATGTCACATTGGAATAAAAATGACATAAGCCATTTTCAACAACGCTAAATAATGGCACTTTACTGGAGCACCACATGATAAGAGTAGGGTAAAAGTGGGGCTCCGAAAACAGGAAGTGACGTCATAATGACGTCAGGAGGTGTTTTCGGAGCCCCATGGGGTTCCGAAAACAGTGACGTCATATTGACGTCATATTGACGTCATATGGACGTGTTATGGACGTGATATGGAGATCATATGGAGATCATATGGAGATCATATGGAGGCCATATGGAGGTCATATGAACGTCATATGAACGTCATAATGACGTAATATGGAGAGTGGGCGGCCATTCAAACGGGCGGCCATTCAAACGACCATTCAAACGGGCAGCCATTCAAACGACCATTCAAACGGGCGGCCATTCAAACGACCATTCAAACGGGCGGCCATTCAAACAACCATCCAACGGCAGACGGACAGATGAGACACCTCCCCAAACGTACAAGTTCTCCATTTTATAAATAGAGAACTCATAGCTACATGGTTAGAGCTCACCTATAAAACCCCCTTAAAGTCAAAAGGGGGTATAAAAAAGGGGGTAAAAAAAATCACCTTTTTTTAAGCATTTCCCACACTCTCATGCATACACATACATACTAACACCATGACACGATTAGCGCTTATTTCGTATTAGTGAATGGCCCTTAGAAGGGCCGGCAGGTTTTTGCTGCCAGACTCAGAAAAATTCGACGATGTCTTGGACTGGCCTTGCGCAGTGTGTTAATTGATGGCTGTTGAAAACGTAATGATCCGTTTTCAGTCCGCAGGTGAAGCATGCAGTCGTGTATTCATCAGCAAGCGCCATCATCTGAGTCCAAATTGCAGCGCAGTAAATACATGATTGATGGCCGCAATCCACAGCAATAACGCGATCAGGACTGAGCATGCAGCCGCATGAGATACATATGTCGAGGTCTTGCTGGAGGAAGAATCTTCCCCATGCTGGATACTCTTCCTCCTCAAGTCTTGATGGTATCGATTCCCCCAGCATGGTGCATCGGAAGTAAGCATCGACGTAATGTCCCTGCTCAATATTTTCCAACCGCTTTCCCAGCGTCACCCTCTGGTTAAAAAAGACCGGAACACAGAGGACCTTGGCGTTGGCAGGGTTCGGCAGCATCTGGTAGAAAAAATATCTCACAGGCTGGTTAACTGGCGGCACCACCGGCACTTGCACCTCCCTGACTTCCCTCACCGTGAGAACATCGTTTAACGCATAGAAGAGCTCCATAGCCGTGAGAGATGAAAGCGGTTGAGAGCCTGAACTGAAATGGCTACCACTTATATACCACTTGAAGTAAGGACCCCCCCCCCCGTTCTCACTGAGGACCCCCCCCCCCGGCCAGTCGACCTAAAGCAAGGACCCCCCCCCCCCTGGCCAGTCAACCTAAAGCAAGGACCCCCCCTGGCCAGTCGACCTAAAGCAAGGACCCCCCCGGCCAGTCGACCTTAAGCAAGGACCCCTCCCCCCCCCCCCGGCCAGTCGACCTAAAGCAAGGACCCCCCCAGTCAGCATATAATGCGAGGATGGCTGCTAGTAGTATATAAAGGCGGGTTACAGCTGCATTATCCAACACAAGCAGCAAGATGTCGACAAGTCGTAAAATCACAGTGATGCGAAACGGCAAGGCAGTGACGCTAACTACCGAATGTTATAAGTGTTGGGTGTGGATAGAGTATCCAGGACAACCACACAACTGCCCGGTACACCACAATGCACCACGACGGTACTGTTGTAAAACCTGCGGTGGTTTGCTATGGTACAAGTTTACTGCACGATTACCTGGACCGGAGCCATGCACAGACTGCTGGTGGTGCGGTGCGACGCTGAAAAACTTTGGATATTATAATTTTCATCCTTTCAAGTGTTCCAGGAGTCCTTTCACGATGGAACAATTTTACAGATATCAGTATGATTGCGGAAATCCGACTTGTTGGTGAAGAGCCAACTCACTAACATCTTTCGGCCCTTCTTAGTCTTGGTGAAAACGCGCAGGAAAAACGGTTTGAATCTGAGGATGGATCAGATTTACTGCTTGAAATGCGACAGCAAGAGAACCGTATCAAGACACATTTGTTGGAGACCTTAAACCATGGAATGAAATGGTACATTGTCGTGCATGCACGTTTCAAGAAACTGACAGCAAATGATGAAGGTGTTATGGTAGAACAAGTGGATAATGCATTTATCAGCAGTCCAACATATGCTGCATACAATCCAGCAGATATTGAGCAGGACCTGCCAGAAGCCTATAAAGAATTATTTACCAAGTTTGACGAACATGAGCGACAAGGCTCTGGCTGGGTATTGGATAACATACTGTACATTGAAGTACATACAGCTACGTTGATTCCTCTAGAAGCGAGTAGTTATGTTCCACTACCGAAGAAAGTGAAGAAAACAGAAGGTGTGATAAACATTAAGAATGATGATAACAAGTGTTTCTTATGGTCAGTATTGGCTTACCTTCACCCTCATGACAACAACCCAAATCGCGTGAATCATCACAAGCCATTTGAGAAGGAATTAAAGGTAGAGGGTATGACATTTCCGACACCAATTACTGACATTCCAAAGTTTGAAAAGGAGAACGATGTAGCCATCAACGTGTTTGGATATGAACAAGATGTAGTTGTTCCAATACAACTTAGTCAAAACGTCAGTGTGAGAGAAATCAACTTACTTCTGATTAGCAATGACAAGACGAGGCATTACTGCCTCATCAAGAATTTTAGCAGACTTATGTCTTATCGATCAAAGCATAAGGCTGCATATTTTTATTGTTTCAACTGTCTTCACGGGTTTGTACGACAAGATCTTTTAGATAAACATCGTGAAGTGTGTGACAAGAATGGAGCACAACGTTTATCATTTCCCAAGGAACCCTTCATCAAGTTCAAGAATGTGGCTAAACAACAGCGAGCACCTTTTGTGATTTATGCCGACTTTGAATGTTTCACGCAAAAGCATGAAGAAGGAGACAAGTATTAACATCATCGTCCAAACAGCTTTGCCTATGTGGTTGTAAGCCAGTACAACACACGTGCACCAGTTGTGTATCGAGGAGACAATGCTGTGAAAGTCTTTTTAGACCATATGGTGAATGAACGTGATCGTATTGTACGTGGTTTAGAGCGGCCAAAGGAAATGGTGATAACTCGTGAAGACAAAAGGAATTTCAAGAACGCTGTTGATTGCTACATTTGTCATGAACCTCTAGGAGCAGATCGTGTGAGAGATCATGACCATATCAATGGCAAATATCGTGGAGCAGCGCACAATGAATGCAACTTACAATTCCGACGTAGAAAGGATCAGCAAGGGGATAAAGATTCTTTTATCATTCCCGTGTTTTTCCACAATTTGCGAGGCTATGACAGTCACCTGATCATGGAGGAAATTGGGAAATTCAAAGGTGAAACGATTACAGTCATTCCCAACACCATTGAAAAATATATTGCATTCACCATGAGCAATCTGAAATTTACAGACAGCTTTCAGTTCATGAGTACCTCTCTACAGAAGTTTGTATCCAACCTTGCAGCAGAAGGGAAAGATAACTTCTACAACATGACCTCTCACATTCACCATAGTGACCAACAAGATTTGTTGTTGAGAAAGGGAGTGTACCCCTATGATTATGTGGACGAACCATCCAAGTTTGCTGAAACACAGCTGCCATCAAAGGACAAGTTTTATAGTCAGCTTAGCGAAGAGGACATTAGCGATGAGGATTATGCGCATGCACAGAAGGTGTGGGATACATTCAACTGTACCACATTTGGTGAATACCACGACCTGTACCTGAAATCAGATGTGTTATTACTAGCTGACGTGTTTGAAAATTTTCGTCAAGTATGCCTCAACACGTATGAATTGGATCCTGCTCACTACTATACAGCACCAGGACTGTCGTGGGATGCAATATTGAAAGCGACAAAGGTGAAGTTGGAATTGATCAATGACATTGACATGTATCAAATGGTTGAGCAAGGCATACGCGGAAGAATATCTGTGATCACACACAAGTATGCGAAAGCGAATAATCCCTACGTAGCAGATTACAATTCTGAGATACCAAGCAACTATCTGATGTACCTCGACGCAAACAACTTGTATGGCTGGGCCATGTCACAAAGCATGCCGCAAAGAGGATTTATGTGGGTGAGCGAGCCAGAATCCCTCGACTTCATGGATGTAGCTGAAGATGATGACATTGGATTCATTTTGGAAGTGGATTTAGAATATCCAAATTCAATCCATGATCGTCATAATCACTACCCACTGGCTCCAGAACGGAAATGTGTCAAAGTTGGAGAATTGTCAGAGTACAGTCAGAAGCTGCGGAAAGATCTAAACATGAAAGAGAAACCCAGTGAAAAGCTCATTCCTAACTTGTCTGACAAGAAGAAATATGTACTTCATTACAGGAATAAAGTTCATCGCGCCATCATGTTTGAACAGAGCAAATGGCTGGCGAAATACATTACCTTGAACACGGAAAAGAGAAAATTGGCCAAGAACCCATTTGAGAAAGACTTCTTCAAACTGATGAACAACTCGGTGTTTGGCAAAACCATGGAAAATGTGAGAAAGCGAATCAATGTTGAACTTGTTCACAAGGAAAAGCGGTTCAAGAAACTTGTAGCCAAACCTTCTTTCCACAAATTCAAAATTTTTAACGAAGATTTGACCGCGGTACATTTACGCAAAGTGGACTTGCTTCTGGATAAACCCATTCAAGTTGGCTTCACCATTCTCGACCTCAGCAAAGTGCTTATGTTCAACTTTCATTACAACTACATCATGGTCAAGTATCCCAATGCCAAGTTGTTGTTCAGCGACACCGACAGTCTATGTTACGACATAGAAACGGAAGATATCTACAAGGATATGCAGCAAGATGCTGACCTGTTCGACACAAGTGACTATCCGCCAGATCACTTCCTACATTCCAACGTGAACAAAAAAGTGCTTGGGAAAATGAAGGATGAGACGGCAGGCATCCCCATTGAAGAGTTTGTTGGACTCAGACCGAAAATGTACAGTTTATTGTGCGGTGGGAAAGAAAAACATACAGCTAAAGGCATCACTCGAGCTTGTCAAAGACTCATTAAACATGCGCAGTATAGAGACAGTTTGTTCAAGAAAACTCAAACGATGGCTACAGGACACATTATTCGAAGTCATAGTCACCAGCTTTTCTCGGAGAAGTTGAGGAAAGTAGCCCTCTCCCCATATGACGACAAGCGATATGTATTGGATGATGGCTATTCCACTTTAGCGCATGGACATTACAAAGCAATAGCATAAAAGAGGGAGGTCCTCCAACGGAAGAGTTATTTGAGGTGTGAACATTGAAGCGTTAACATGGAACGTGAAAATCGTAAGAGACCTACAATTGATATGGATACTCTTGCAGATACAGTTAAAGACTTAAAAGTCAAAAATCCTACCACTACCATCAAGAAATTGAAAGTGGAGACGGTGTCAACACCACAGTCGTGGGATGGAATGCTTTCTCTAGGAAATGGAAAGTATATCAAGATTATGAAACAAAGCAATGAAGGAGTGGTAAACATTCGCAAGTACCTGAGAGATGAGGGGACTGGAGAAAACCGTCCAACGAAAAAGGGAATTTTGCTGACAATACCTGAATGGAAAATGCTGAAGAAGCAAGTGAAAGAAGTGGATAAAAGGCTTCGTAGACAAGAAGGTGGTTCATAACAAGGTAAAAACATGAATGCACTCATGCTGAACGGTGGTGTTTACCTTACTGTAAATGAGAGAAATGAAGTGATACTAGATTCTCAGACAAGTTATCATCGGTTTAAACCTGAAGTGTGGAAAGACTTTAAAAACATACCACTTGAACCTGGGTTTAAACGTAGACTTGAAAATAAAGTGGAAGTGACGGTAGCTGAACATGATTATAACATACGTGTAGAAATCTGTAGAAATCTTTTACAGGATTATCCAGAGGATTATAAGGGAGTTGTGCCAGATACACCATATACAGATTTGATCCTCTTTGATACCAAGAACTGGCGCGCAGTCTTACGATTCCTAGAAGCTATACAACATCCACTCTTCACCATCTTGCGAGCATAAAAACGTCTTTGCAGACAAGGAGACAGCTCATAGTTCATCTGACTGTTGAACGAGAGGGAAGACTTTTTATCGGAATATGAACCAATTACACATGGATTCTCATATCTGAGAAACGTAGATGACATTGTGCTAAGACATTTTGGAAAGTATATCATTCTATCAACTGACGAACAATCTGTGTTGAAAGACCATCTAGAGAAGTTCAGGATACCTGGCTTTCTCCTGACAGTCTCAAATGAATTAGAAGTGCGTGTGACTGAGAACTGCTTAGACGTGTTTGTACAATTTCGTCAATATGACGAGCTTACAGAATGCTACGACTACATCACCCTCAACACAGTGGAATGGTATGCTCTGTTACAAGCATTGGATTGGAAAGAACCTAACGCTTGAATTCAAAGAGGAAGGAGTGCAACTCATGCGAGGCACCAAGTCCATTGAACTGACGCATCCCATGTGTGTTATGGTGATGAACATTGACATGAATGATCATGGATATGAACTGAAACTGTCTGAACATGAAGATGTTAAAATAATAAAGTTTGGTAGTGGACAGTGTTATGCTAGTTTTCATAGCATTTACAAACGTGGATGTAATGTCTATGATACATATATTAATTTAGATTGGTATGAATGGCATTTGTTTATTGATGTATTGAATGTATTTGTAAAATAAAAATTCAATGTAAAATAATTGTGAAATGTAAATAATGTATAACACAATAAAAAAAGAATGTTGTATAAAACTGTCTTGTTTATTTACAATATTCATAATACAATTCACAATTACCAACAACTTAACTAATGCAACTTAACTAATATAACATCAATAAAATAATGGTTTATAATGTCTATATACAAAATCCTTTACAACAAAATCACCATCACTTCTTCTTAATACATCAATGATTTCAAAAGGACTATGTCCTCGAGCTCTTTGAATTATATAATACACACAATAAAATCCACATGTAGAGGATATCGGTGTTTGTAATGGAACTGAATTATAAATGAAATTAAACTTTAAAAACTTGTTCAAACGACTGTCTATAGGTAAAAGTCCATAAGAGTCAAAATATTCTGCAGGGTCTTGGTCATAATATACTGCCACCCAATGCTCTCCTGGCTCATCATGATCGTCTGTGTTGATGACATAGGCACCGCGTTGTAAAGATGGTAACTGGTCCATGGCAAACACGCCTTGAAACAAGTCTTTTGTCGTGGCATCATGGGATAGGATGGCTTCTATCTGCTTCGTGTTCATGACTGGTATTCGAATTGAATGCTACGATTTGCACTTATTTCAACAATGTTATCAAATTCAGCATACACTATAACATTAACTGTATTTTGCAAGGCACCAGCAAAATTCATTTCTAGTCTCAAATTCCCATGTTTGATAAGGGCATAATGATCAGCACCATCATAATCAGGTGTTAAGTCAAAAGAAAACAAAGAATAACCTCTAGGCCAATCTTCCCGTTTTATAATGGAACTTTTCTCACCATCTTATCTATCAAAAGATTTGTAAAGAGTTTCAAAAGCATTAAGATATTTGCCTTGATTGATATCAAGCTTGAGAGGTTTGGATAGGACTGGTTCACCATCAGAGTAAAGCTGCATAAAGTTAAGATTAAAATGTTTAAAATTGTATGGATTTCTCAATACTGTTCCAGCAAAGGATTCATTATGGACCATTCCAATGACAATACGCTTTGGTAATTGGCCTAAAAAGATGCTATCTTTCACAAAAGATTGAAATCCAGTTGGAATAGCTAAAACTTTACATTCTTTTCTATTAACAATAAACTTAGCAGGACTTTTCATCAATGCATCTGCATGTCCCAACTGAATACCTGGACTAACCCTCACTTTGCGAATGGTTAAAAACGCTTCTCTCACTTCTACTTTAAAACCATTATTTGCAGCCATTAATACATATTCATCTTTTTGTCTATGTAAACGTAATTTCATATTAACACCATTGGGAAGATAACGATCCTGCTCAAACAAATCTACCCTTAAACCGCCTGTAAGCATAAACTCACGGCTTAGACGTGTATGCAAATAACGATTATGTAAACCATTATTTCCTGTTTCAGCTATATCACCACCTTCAATATTTACATGAAAAGCTGATACATATCTTTCCTGATTAGGTCTTTTCACCTCATGAGTATTCATTGACCCGGCAGTATCTTTAAAGATGAGACGCATAGAGCGCTCAGAATGGAGACTTTCTTCCGAGTCATGAATGAGATGAGATATGATGCTGGTATAACCATGGGTATTGTTACTATGTGATATCAAACGATCATTTAGAAATAATTCAATATTGGAGCATAACCCATTAAACAAATCATTGATACATGACACGTTATCATCTACACCACACAGTGTACCATCAGCCTTGACAATGCGACATACAATATGGAGTTTACTGTTCTTTAAATCTAGATATTCTTCTGTACTCGCAGGAATGTAGAATTCTATTGGAGCACCCTCTCTAATGGTAGTCATTGGTTGATAGTCTACATTATAACTTTTTTCTACAGCAGTTTGCGTTGGTGGTATGTGAAACCATTCTAATGGAGAAAGGCTACATTCACAAGAATGATTATGAATTAAAGACATGATTAAAAAATATCTTTCTTATGTTTTTTTGATGTTATTCATTTAGCTGCCTTTCGCCTTCTGACACGTTTTGCTCGTTTTGTCCTCGTAACCCACCACCAAACATACGTTGTGCTACTCGACCTGTAACATCTTTTGCGATATCTTTTGCAGCCCTTTTAAGATGTGGTGCAATGATTTTAGCCCCTTTCTTAAGCAGTGGAATAGCTTTTCGAGCCAATGATCCCAGTATTGAACCAATACCATCTCCATATTGTATTCGCGCTCCTTTAAATCCTGGTAATTCTCCACCCACTCGGCGAAGAAAATGGTTGCGATATATAGATGGATTGTGTGTGTATGCTTTCATAATGCTTTTGGTCGAAAATGAAGTTTACAGATCACCTTTCCAGTTTGAAATGGAACATTATAGCCTGTGTCGTCCTTAATATTTATTTCTATCACGTCAAATTTGGATGTGTTTACAGGAACATAATGAGGTTCTCCATAACTTTTCATGATAATGTCTCCATCATGTCCTTGTATTCCAACAGAACGTAGCAAAGGGACATAATAATCACCAACAACTTGTGGCTCACAAATACTACAGTACACATAAAGTGTATAAAATCCCTGTTTCACATCAGCTTTATGTTCAGCTATGCACGTTTCAGTATACCATTGATCTGGGATAAATCCTAAAATCTCAGCTAATCCAGTGGAGAATGACACTTCAAAGCCGTAATTTAGAAATAGAAAAACACGTCGTCTAATTTTATCATACTTTATCTGAATAGCTTCTTTAAGGTCATCTTTCATAGAATTAGTTGCTTCTTTATTGACTGCCTGACATATCTCGTGTATGGATCTGTAGTAACCATAAGGAATATTGATTGTGTCAAGAACAAAATTATTCAGTGGTTGTTGTCGATACTGAATAGAATAGTCCATTCCATGTCTCATGGTTGTCCATGTATGTGGATATTGAATTTCAGCTAAAGCCACTTCATATTTTCCGTTCAGATAGATGGTTCGAGGCATACGAATTTGATGATTCGAAGTCTTGTTGTTGGGATAATAGTTCACACTAGCATTACTGGGTAAAGTAATGTAAAAACTTGTTGACTCCATGACAGCTAAATCGTTTATGTGATGTAGATAGACTAGATGTGTATATACATTACTTCATGTTTGACACTCTTCATCCTTTCTACATTGCTGTCTACGTTATTGTCTAAATTGCTATCTACATGATCTAAATTGGTATCTACTACTTCTCCCTGACAACAAGCACTAACACACCTAATTTTTACAGGAATAGTATTTTTATTTCCATTTTCTTTACAACAACAACACCATAACTCTTTAATCCATGTTAAAAAGTTTCCCATCCTTCTGGAAACAATCTTTGTTGACGTTGTTGTTGCTCTTTTGTAATATCTTCACGAGTTGTCTTTTTGCCAAAAACAGTTTTTGGAATATTAGAGTCTACAATTTCCTCAATAAACTGCTTCCAACCACGTGGTGGTTCTCGTCGTTCTTTTCTTTTTGTACCAACCAATGCTTCTTTCAACAAATCAATAATGTTAGAATTTGTAATGACAGTACCTGTTTTTAAAACAAGTTCATTTTTATCTGTCCATCTCGTACCATATTTCTTAAGTTCTGCCAGAAGTTGTGTTAGTTTTACATGATAAATAGGTTGAAAATGGTTTAGAAACTGTTGGGACTTTTCTGATTTTTCTGCATTAGATGCTGTAACAGACTTTTGTCGTTGTTGTTGTGATTGAATTGTTCGTAAATGACGTCCAAGCACTTGAGACAATTCTATTGCTTTTTCACGAGTTCGTTTCCCACGTAAAAGTTTATTCACTTTCGTTTTGATTTCAAAATCTTTTCCCTTCTTTTCTAACAACATTTTATATTCATATTCAGGAATGAGAACCATTTTCAAAGTATGTTTCATTTTAACAGCAACTGAGCTAACAAGGGTAATGCAAATTTAGCAATAGCTCCAATAAATCCTCCTTTCTGATTAACCAACTTCTTTTTTCTTCGAAGTGATATCTTCTTATTTGCCAGTGTACGTAGGGTATGACGTTCACGCTTGAATAACTTATACCTTTTTGAGCTTAAGGGTAAATGTCCCCGCAATATATTCAAACAAATTTCAAACAAGCTAGTTAATTCCTCCTTAGTAGCTTGTTGTAGTAAGGATTTACGTCGTTTAGGCCCGCTGCGTGCGAGCAAGTGAAGGAAAGATTGATTCGCTTGAATACGTTTAGACATCTTGGCTGCGAATGGTTAAATGACTTGGTTCTTGTTCATACGCTACCTTATCAACATATACGTAATGTGTATCTTTTGGTAAAATGCCTGTGCGAATACGTAGTTGATCATTTGCCTTCGGCTTCAAATCAATGAATAAATAGCCATGAGGTTTGCTGGTAGCATCTTGATAGGCTTCTATGAGAAATTGAGATTTTCCAGGATACATTTGTCGCGCTAATGTACTTATTTGTTGACTGTCTCTACGATTTTTAAACAGAATGATGTAATGTGTATTCAAACTAATATTTCGCATTTCTCTACCATGATGAAACAAATTATGCACAATAAAAATAATGCTTAGATTTTGATGACTGCTGCCAACACTAAAGAGACGTGTCATGCGTTCATCACTATGGCATTTGGTCATTAAGTCATCAATGATGAGTAAATTTTTTTTTCGGGTTAAAACGCTCTTCAATGTTATCTGGAATGCCTTGGTAAAATTCCACACCTTTCATTCCCTTATACAAAGGCTGATCTGCTGCATAGAGCCATAAAATGGTTTTTGGAGAGGGTTTAATTAACTTTTGTTCTAGAATTTCTCTAACTAGAGAAGTTTTACCACTGCCTGTAGGTCCAGAGACCAAACACGTGAATGGATGCTTCATTTTCGAATATCTGTTTCTTTCACCCAACTGTTAAACTTCTTTGGCCAACCTAACCACCTCACAAATAATTCTTTAACACCTCGTCTTTTTCGTGTTTTCAAGACCTTTTCAATTCTGTAGACTGATTCAATATCTTTTGTCACTTTCTGCAGTTCTTCTTCATAAAAATGTCCGTCAATATCTTCATCCAAAAAGTCTTTCACACGATACAAATGTATTCCTTGCTTCTTACAACGATGTGTGATAATGAACACTTCTTGCGTCCACTTTATATGATAATCCCGTTGAAATACATATTTCATGTGAGAAATGCGAACCTGATCACCAATTTTAAATTTGTAGGGTTTTTTCTTCTTTGGTTTTCATTTCAATTTGTCTACATACATATACTTCCACACTTTCGATTCTATGTCTTTACGAATATCTGCAGGAGCATACTTATTAGGGAGGGAGCCATGAGGTCTATGGTTATAATTATACACTAAGTCTGGAAGGATGTCCATATATCGATACGTTTGATTATGAAGGAAATATCGATACATCATTCCCTTTAGAGTACGAATGACTCTCTCAGCAAAGTTGGCTTTGGTTTCATTCTTTGTCGTATAGGCATGTATTCCCTCCTTCTTCAAAAATGCTTTTACCCATCTGTTTTTAAATTCAGTTCCTTTATCTGACCTTAGAGTTCGTGGTCTTCGTTGTGTTTCTTGAAAAATCTTTTGAAAGGCTTCTATGACGCTGGAATGTGATTTATTAGACATTGGCTGCACCCATAAATATTTGGAAAACACATCAATGACAACCAATAAAAAGTGGGTATCATCATTATAGGAAGCTATGTTTCCCATGTCAGCTAAATCAATATCCCACATGTCATCAATTCCACGTGTAATGACACGTTGCCTTTTAAACCTATATTTTACAGGTTGTAGTAAACTGAAGGCATCTTGATCCTGTAACCATTTCTTCACTTGTGAATGAGTGACTGGTTGATCATGTTTTTTTAATATGTGATAAAGTTTGTAAGGACCAGCAAATGCCCCGGGTTGACCAGGTTTAAAGTAAATATTGGTTAAGTAGTCTTTCCACGTCGACATGTTAACACTAAATGATCAACACTTGTTAACATATCTTGCATTTTATTTTATCAACACATCTAACATTTTATCAACATATCTTGCATTTTATCAACACATCTTAAATTTTATTTTTATCAACATGTCTTACAAATCAAGTATTGATACAATGGTGTGAATAATTGGAGTCCATTGATCTTCAATGTATATTAACCAGCTACTTAATTCATCAAATGTGATAGCATCTACACCATATTTTTCACAACGTTGATTTGCATTATCTAACACTTTATCTAAATGAATGTAATATTTAGCTTCATTCCAATTTGTATAGACACATGTAGAATGACACATATGTTCTGAACACTCTTCATTTTGACAAGCAGGATATACTAAACATGCAAACTTTTTTACAGCTAATAACATTTCTTCACAATATGTTTTTTGCACAATATATTGTCTCAATGTAATGTCCACCATTATACTGCAATGTAGATTAATCAATCTCTCACTTCATCAAACAGTCTTGGATCAAATCGAGCGAAGTGATATGCTGCTTCCACATCAAACTCCTCAGCTCCACCAATGTTTGAAAACATACACTCTTTGATGAAATCCTCGCGTAAGTTTGGTACGTTCAACGTGGAATGAGCAAGTTCCCAATAAATGTCAAAGTGCTGCAGTTGTTGTTGAATAGATCCAAAACGTGCCAGTTCACTTATCATGTAGTCTACATACTTGTCCTTAAAACACGTTTCTACATCCATCTTTCACATGTCCATATAACACGTCTGCACACTGTGGCGGCTGGTAAGCAAATGACTCTCAGTCTTACTCCGCAGAAACAGTTAGTAAGCCGCACTTGTTGCAGAAGTTGTCTGGTTCACACAACTTGCAATTGTACTTGTGGCAGTGACAATCATAATCCTCAGCATATCCGTAAGCACCGCAATATTCACAGGTAAGTCCAAGTTGATTTTGCACATCCATATTCTCCAATTGAACTTCAGCCACTCTTTTCTTAGATAACTTTGACACTTGCATCCGATTGTCCTTTTGCAGCTTGATAGGAGTTTTCTTGCCATGACATTCCGTACATGGCAATAAGGTTGAGTTAATGCTATCCATCTCCTGAAGCAATGTCTCCCATTCACCATCATTCATGTTGATGTAATACTTGTATTCTTTCCCTTCAAACAGTGATGCTTGCACAAAACTCACATAGCGCATATCCAAGTATGAAATGACTTCAAGCCACTTCGTTGGCGTTAAGTACAGTTTGAAGCCAATGTCGCGTAATCTTGCTAAGTTCAGGCACACAATCTTCCACAAGGATGGTGATAAAGCAAGCCATCTCTCTCCACGTTTGATTCGAATAAATAATCCAAATTGTCCATGCTCCACAGTAATGGTTAAGTTTGCACTAATTTTAAAGCTGCTTGTCTTCTCCATGGCTGTGCGTTGAATGATGACTGCACTTGACACCTCACTCTTTTTATATGGACATTACATGTATGTTTTCATGAGATGCTTGCAAAATCGCGGAGTGATCTCGTTGAAACCATCCAGAAAGGCTGTTGGCAAACCATCTGTCAAAGATTGTCTCATAACAATCAGTAAAAAGTCTCCTCGTTTGCGACTCCCAATTATCCATTGAAAGAGCATTGGCATGGTGAAATGTCCTTTTTCATAGAGGTAAGCCATCATATCATACACCTTAATACGTTCTTCAAGGTACTTGAAGCCATGTAGCATAACCTTTGCACATTTGGAATCGCGATCCTCATCAACACACTTTGGCGTCGGTAGAGATAAAGTCTTAAAAAGTTCCTCATGAAGACTTCGAATAAGTTGAACGAAATGTCGGGTCATGGCTTCGGAGAACTGCGGCTCTGACGCGGGAAGATGCTCTATGTTTCCTTCTAGCATGTAGATAAGCTGAATGACAGTGTTCACTTCTTCCGTTAGGTATATGTATGTGTGCTGATCGAAAAAGCCTTCTTCACATAAACACCATAAAATGTTGCAATCGATCAGAGGAATCACTGCTTGAAAGTTTCGTTTCAACAGCGTGACGTCTTCCTCAGTAACAGGAATAGTTTTGCTCAATTCGAATTTAGATTTGAGCTGCTTGTCATCGTCGTCGCTGTCGTCATCGCCGTTGTCGTCATTGTCGTCATTGTCGTCGTCACCGTCGTCATCGCTTGACATGACCACTTCTTCCTCCTCAAGATGCTCTAGATGAGCCTGTAACTTTGTACTAAGTGGCTTGGCGCTACCATTTACAAGCGCATTGGCAACCCAGAATGGATAGTCAGATCCCTCGGGATCGGGCATTGCTTGCTGTACTGGCTGTACTTCTTCAGGCCTAGTTTGCTGTACTGTAGACACGTCTGACGGAGCCCCTAATGCTTCCTCCAAGGCTTTTTCAGCTTCTGCTAGTGTACTTAGGAAGGCAGCAGTCTCCTCTGCAGTTAAAACTGCATCTGTAAAAGCCATTGTTTCATTGCTGAACAGGCTATCAATTTCCATGTTGCTAGCCGTTGCTGCTTTTCGAGACGTCTCCATGATGGTTTGGCAATGCAATTGCCATAGCGGTGTCGACCCGACGTTTTTATACTACTGAGCTGTGAGCCCAGCGGCTAAATAGTTGGTGAGCCAGTGGGGGGGGGGGGTCCTTGCTTCAGGTCGACTGACCAGGGGGGGGGTCCTTGCTTCAGGTCGACTGACCAGGAAGGGGTCCTTGCTTCAGGTCGACTGACCAGGGGGGTCCTATATAATAGCAGCCTCGCACTGTATGCAGTCAGTCTGCCTTTGATCATTGAAGGAGTAAGAGCTAAAAATGCAACACAAAGATGCATTTCTCTCGCCAGAGCTTCGGGCTCGCTACTTCTTGTCACAGAAGGATGTAGATCTCTGGGAAGATATCTATATAGAATATCAAACATTTCTATTTCGACAGTGGAGGAATTTTCTCAGGAACAGACCTGAAGAAGAGTTCAACCGGTTTGGCAGGGCGGCGGAGGAACGATACAAGCGCCGGAGGGAGAGCTTGCTCGACAGGAGCCAGGACCCGCCGCCCTGCCAGGAAGAAAGGCCAGCCAGGACCACAGCAGCAACAACCACGACGGCGGCGACCTCTGCCAAGGCGACTCCTGCTGCAGCCACGGCGTCGACGCTGACGACTCCGCCGATAGCGATTCCAACGGCAGCTGATGTCACTGTCTTGAAGGTTCCGGCGGAAGAAGTTGTAGTCAAACGGCGAAATCTTCCTAGCGCCACAGTTACCAGGCCGGAGACAGTGACACCAGCTCCTGAGGAAGAGCCAGCAGCCGCTATCGCCAGTATAACGGACCTCACGCAGGTGGACTTCAGCCTCATGCAGTCGCCCTCCGATAATGACTGCACCGTGGAACTGGTTGACGTGAAACAGGAGGATGGCTCTTCCAAAAAGTCATCCCTCCAGGATATCGTAGAGTTTTTGGATACGGCGGATAATTTGCAGTTTTGCAGCTTCTGCCATTTTTGAATACCGGCAGGAGCCTCTCTACGAGTCCACGAACAGACATGCCCAGATGCGTTAAAGCCGGAGTACCATTATTGTAACGTTCTGGGCAGAGGTTTCAGGACACACAGGGCCGCGGTAGCAGCGCATAGGAGGAGGGCTGGCTGTAGGGAGGATGACGGCAGCGGCAGAGGCGGAGACGGCGACGACGCCAAGGCGCAAAAGTAGGGGAAGCGGCGGCAGGGGAAACGACAGGAAGTAAACCGGCGGAGAAAGCAGAAAATACCTCCACGGCTGCTTTTTAGCGGCCTCCCATTATTACGAAATAAGCGCAAATCGTGTCATGTTGTTAGTATGTATGTGTATACATGAGAGTGTGGGAAATGCTAAAAAAAGGGGGGTCTATAAATCATTGATTTATACCCCCATCTGTCCGTCTGACCGTCTGAAAAAGCTAAACAAATTGCTGCCTGGGTTAAAAATACCCAGGCTTGAGAAATGAAACGCTAAATCTGTCCGTCTGACCGTCTGAGAAAGCAAAACAAATTGCTGCCTGGGTTAAAAATATCCAGGCTTGAGAAATAACCGCTTAATCTGTCCGTCTGACCGTCTGATGTGGTATTATGTGTGTTTGGAGAGAGAGAGATACAAAAAAAAAAAAAAAAAAAGACTGCCCTTTTATCCGGATGTCCTTTTATCCGTGTGCCCTTTTATCCGGGTGCCCTTTTATCCGGTTCATGTAGGTGTTCTGTGTGTGTACGCAGTGAGAAAGTTTAAAAAAAAGAGTTGTTGTTGCCTGTATATACCGTAATGGGTAGAGAGCTCTCTGGGTTAAAAATAGTGTCTCTTAAGACGGCGTTGCTCACGTTTAATTGCTTCTACGGCAATCGATTAGTGAAGGTGTGGAGTGAGAAAGCCGAAAAAAGACTGTTTCTTTGCCCCTCAGACGCCGTGTGGAGAGACAGAGACAAAAGTTTAATAAAAAAACATGACTGTCTGGGTGTCCGTGTGTCTGGGTGTCCGTGTCTTGGTGTCCGTGTGTCTGGGTGTCCGTTTGTTCGGTTGCTGTAGGTGTTATGTGTGTGTACGCAGTGAGAAAGCTTTAAAAAAAAAAGAGTTGTTGTTGCCTGTATATATCGTGATGGAGAGAGCTCTCTGGGTTAAAAATGGTGTCTCTTAAGGAAAAGAGTGCTCATTTCTTTTAATTGCTGCTACGGCAATCGATTAGTGAAGGTGTGTGGGTTTAGAGAGTAAGAAAGCCGAAAAAAGAGTTGTTGTTGCCTGTATATGCGTGGGAGAGAGAGAGAGCTCTCACGGTTAAAAATAGTGTCTCTTAAGGGCGTAATGGCTGTCATGTTTAAATGCTGCTACGGCAATCCATTAGCGTGAGAAAGCAGAAAGAAAGACTGTTCGTTTGTCCCTCAGACGCCGTGTGGAGAGAGAGAGACAAAAATTTAAAAAAAAACATGACTGCCTGGGTGTCCGTGTGTCTGGGTGTCCGTGTCTGGGTGTCCGTGTGTCTGGGTGTCCGTTTGTTCGGTTGCTGTAGGTGTTATGTGTGTGTACGCAGTGAGAAAGCTTTAAAAAAAGAGTTGTTGTTGCCTGTATATATCGTGATGGAGAGAGCTCTCTGGGTTAAAAATGGTGTCTCTTAAGGAAAAGAGTGCTCATTTCTTTTAATTGCTGCTACGGCAATCGATTAGTGAAGGTGTGTGGGTTTAGAGAGTGAGAAAGCCAGAAAAAAACAAACAAAAAAAAGACTGTCCGTTTGTCCGAGTGTCCGTTTGTCCGGGTAGTCCGTTTGTCCGGGTAGTCCGTTTGTCCGGGTGTCCGTTTGTCCGGGTAGTCCGTTTGTCCGGGTGTCCGTTTGTCCGACTGACCCATTACCAGTCTGGTCTGGCGTGTGTCCGGGTGTCCGTTTGTCCGACTGACCCATTACCAGTCTGGTCTGGCGTGTGTTTGGAGAGAGAAAGCTAAAAAAAAAAGAGTTGTCATTGCTTGTATACATAGAGTGGCCTGTGGTGCGGCTGGCAACGGCAGGTCTGAAAGTTGACTGGTGGTGGTGGTGGTGGTTGGGGTGGGGAGGGTGGGGGAGTGCTCGAGTGCTCGGGTGCTCGAGTGCTTGGGTGCTCGGGTGCTCGGGTGCTCGGGTGCTCGGGTGCTCGAGTGTTTGGGTGCTCGGGTGGTCGAGTGCTCGGGTGCTCGAGTGCTTGGGTGCCATTTTGTTCGGGTGCCATTTTGTCCGGGCGCCATTTTGTCTGGCTGCTCGTTTGAATGGCTGCCCGTTTGAATGGCCGCCCGTTTGAATAGTCCTTTGAATGGC
This sequence comes from Protula sp. h YS-2021, assembly GCA_949752745.1. Classification (NCBI taxonomy): domain Eukaryota; kingdom Metazoa; phylum Annelida; class Polychaeta; order Sabellida; family Serpulidae; genus Protula; species Protula sp. h YS-2021. The sequence continues at coordinate 36,834,139 of OX457033.1, forward strand.
CGCCCACTATCCCTATTACGTCATTATGACGTTCATATGACGTTCATATGACCTCCATATGACCTCCATATGACCTCCATAACACGTCCATAACACGTCCATAACACGTCCATAACACGTCATTATGACGTCATTGACGTCATTATGACGTCCATATGGCAACCATATGGTAACCATATGACAACCATATGACAACCATATGACGTCAATATGATGTCAATATGACGTCACTGTTTTTGGAACCCCATGGGGCTCCGAAAACACCTCCTGATGTCATTATGACGTCACTTCCTGTTTTCGGAGCCCCTATTTTACCCTACTTATAAGCTATTTATAACATGGTGCACCCATAATACATAATACCTCAAGTATATGAAAATCTTTAATTATTAACCTTTTATGGAAAAACAGAGCGTTTAGTTTGTTGTTGTTTGTTACATTAAATTTTTAGATCGTTCCAACTCAAGAAATATTTAGTGAAGCAACTGCATTTAGTAGCAACTTTACGCTGAGATAGTGAAAAATCGCAACCAAAATAAAAGTACATTCCTTTAACTTAATGGTTTTTGTTTCACAAATAATTCTTCAAATGCAAACATTAATTTGAACCACATAATAGAAAACACTTATTTTCTTGTTCGGAAGCAACACCACTAAAATGCTCATAAATGATTAACAAAGATAAAAGAAATGTAACTAGAAAATAGTAAAAAATGATTTAATATTTACTATGTTGCTATTTACTAAAATAAATTTATTATGTAAAATGGAAGAATGAAGAATTATCAAAGAAATTAAAATCCATAGATACCTGCAAGCTTTAGCAAGAAACTTAGCAAAATTTGTGTACTTGAGATTAAATACAAAAGCATTACTTAAAATTACATAAAATGTCCCCTTCGAAAAAGCAAAGTTGAATCTGAATTTAGAAAACTGACACTTGTTTGAAGAAAAATGTATGAAAATGAATTTGTCTAAAATGATGAGGTTAAACCACGTATGTGCTGGGACAATTGCCATGTTATTTTGCAGGATCTAAAAGACGTTTGACAGTATCTAGCAGTTCTGCATATTAATTTTGAAATATATGTATAATGGATATAACATACGACACTTATTGATAGAAAGTTGAAACTTTTGTGATATTATGAAAATTTTGCGGTATGTCACTCTACGCAGCTACTTTGCTATTTTTCTCATAATCTTTCTGAAAATCAAACCAAAAGTTTTTTAATTCGCTATCTATTAAACGCATCACATATTACTTGATGACTCTACACTTTACAGTCTGTTTTCGTCAATTTCAGGAGCATCTTTATTTACCGCACTATTGTTCACACGAGGTTCTTCACTTATTCTTTTCGCTCTTTCCCTACAAATATAATAATTATTTATACAGGGTGACATAAATATATACACAGCATACACAAACCATGCATATAAAATATATATATATATATGTATCATATCATATCATATGTCTCACATATATATATATGTATCATATCATATGTATCATGTGCTGCCAAGCTTGTCTAAAGAACGAGGAAAAAGAGTGTCATTTGAGGCAGATTCAGAGTGTAACAATTTGGTTTAAAAGAGATAATATTTGTTCAGTACTCTATGTTACCCACAAAAAGGAGGGTTCTTTCTGAAGTGCCCTTCTCGTATGTTTAAGAAAGTGGTGTTATTTTAAAATGATCACTCCATGTTTAGGAAAAGGAAATTGATAAATTCGCTTTAAGAAATGCAGCTGCAGAAGAAGTTGACGGAATTGGCTAATTGTACATGCAACTTTTGTCAATACACCCCTGGTATTTTTGCACCTGTTTTTCAACATTTCATTGGCCTTATTGTTTGGACTGTTTAAACGAGCCTCCGCCACACGCGTTTATTGGTCAAGTTTCTTCGCCCCTCCTCCAGCCCAACCGCTACACAACCCCACCCTGCATCAGGCTTGGGAGCTTGTTTGGAGCGGTTTGGACCAACCTGCTTGGACATAACCGAGTGTCTTCAAACTGTAGTGCCTTCGGACCGCAGGTTTATGAAGTGATGCAGGTTGCAGTGTGAAAATGGGTATGTGAATGTGAAACCTTGCCAACGAAAGTCATAGTAAGCAGTTTGTGATTTTTTCCAGTGTAAGTTACACGTAAAATTTTTAAAATTTGTTGAATAGTTCAAGTACAAACATGGTCTGAATAAATAGGTACGAGTTCACCTGTTTATCAAAAGGCCTTTAGTTATCTCAAAAAAATCGTGAAAATTTAGCCAGTTATTTAATTTTTATTTGTTTTTTTTTTGGGTGGGGGTAATTTATGTGTTTTTGCGACTTACCTGTAGATTTGCATTGCTTTGCAACTATCTTACTCTTATAAAATCGTTTAGATGTTTGTTTATTCTCTTTATCTAGAACTCTTATTACTTAGCTCTTGGTGTAAAAGTATTTCGTTGGAAGTTGCTGAGTTCTTCCTTGTTGCCCTGTTTTTCCGTACCCCCTGTTTTTCCCCACATTATAGTTTTCCCTACCCCTGTTGTGTTGAATTCCCTACAGGGAGATATCTTCAAATTTACTTGACATTGTTTTTGCAAACCAACTCCCTTTCTGGTCTGTTTAATGATATGCTATCATCGCTCACCGAGCTTAAGTTTTGGTAATGAAAATAAATGGTGTTGTGCAAGCGAATGAAGGCCTTGTGTTTTTCCTTTATTAGCAAAATTAATATTGTAAAAATTTGCCAATTAATTAAAATATACCACGAATTTGTGACTATTTGAAATTAACATCAGATTTTAAAGTCGTTTTCAAATGGAATGCCGTGGTTGAAAAGTTTTCGAAAACCTACGTATATTCTAATCTCATTGAACCAGTGCGTTTTTAACAATGCAATGACTTCATTTATTTTTGTATCAATTAGAACCAATTCTTCCCATAAAATTTAAACACCTAAAAATAAACAACTTCGATGGCCATTTTATTGCTTATATAACTAATAAAAGCATGCTTTATCTACGCTGTGTTTTGTCTATAATAATGGTTTCTGTGGTCGCTTTCTTATTCTTAGTGTTATATAAGTAAACCTATACCCTCTTCGTCCCCTTTGCCAACAAATAAATACACACACATACACAAACACACACACACACACATGACCTCCTTTTACCTTCTGTAGTGTTGAGTTGTTTGATCCTTTCAGTGTGTGTTTTGGTCATAGATAGTTAAAACAATAGGGTTGTGTTTTCACCGGCTTGTCGTGTTTCGTTGTTCAATTAGAAATCGTCATTTCATTAACGCTCTAAGAATATTCGTAGCCACCACAGGTCATATTTCTCTTCTTAAGTGCCTCTAGGTACGTAGTTTGTAGGTACTGACCCGAAATTTCCTGTAGCTGTCAATCAGACGGGTAATTCATTGATTTAAAACTTCGTTTTTGAAAATAGCTGCAATTTTGAGTTTCGATTTCATCTGTTGCTTTTCGCATGCTTTGTGACTGGGAGCATTTCAGTAGATCCGTCCGCAGTGTCCCGAGTATGCTCTGTATTACCATGGTTAGCAGTTGGCTGAGTAGGAATGTAGTTTCCTTTAAAGAACAGACTCTCGTCATAATATTTTAGGTAGTCATCAAACAGTTGCCGGTACTTTATATGGTTATTTTCATCACTAACACTCATACTGTCACTAGAATTGCATCTCAAGAAGTCACAAATTGGCTTGAGTGCGTCATAGAAATTGGCGTTTTGGTAAAATGCTTCGTGGTGTATGTGTAACCATCATTGAAATGATGAAATCGAATATCTACAAATCGAATGCCAGCCTTATACTGGTTAGACAGACTCATAGACTGGCAACAAAATAAAGCTCCTCCGTGAAAAGCCATTGAAATGTCTTTTAAGACTTTTAGAATCCGGAATTCCTTTCATCCATCCTGACCAATTTTCAGTGATTGAAGAACCTCCATAACATTCCCCAGGAGTACCTTCAGGACTAAAAATAAAATACACCGGAACTAATACATACTTGTTTGTGCTTGCTAGTTGTATATACTTCGATCTACTACGTTACATATGAGAGAGAGAGAGAGAGAGAGAGAAAGAAAGAAAGAAAGAGTTTGGTTATTTACACAGGATTCGATGGCAGTAGATTCAAGTGCCAGACACTCTGTCCTTTTAGCCAACTTCTGCAGTGTGTATTTTGGTTTAGTTTAGAACATTGGTACAATTTTTTCTTCTCACTCATCTTGACGACGCGGAAGAAGCTGCAGAAGGTTATCCCTTATCATGTCAGATTTGGGGGGGGGGGGGGAAGGTGACTGAAAGTAACCCTTTGATGGAGGGTATCTCTTGTCTTGTCAGACTTTGAGGGGGTGAGTGAAAGTAACCCTTTGTTGGAGGTTATCCCTTGTCTTGTCAGATTTGGAGGAGGAGGTGAGTGAAAGTAACCCTTTGATGGAGGTTATCCCTTGTCTTGTCAGATTTACAGGAGGAGGTGAGTGCAAGTAACCCTTTAATGGGGGTATCTCTTGTCTTGTCGGACTTAGAGGGGGAGGTGAGTGAAAGTAACCCTTTGATGGAGGTTATCCCTTGTCTTGTCAGATTTGGAGGAGGGGGTGAATGAGTGACAATAACCCTTTGATGGAGGTTATCCCTTGTGTCAGATTTGGAGGAGGAGGTGAGTGAAAGTAACCCTTTGATGGAAGTTACCCCTTGTCTTGTCAGATTTAGAGGAGGAGGTGAGTGAAGGTAACCCTTTGATGGAGGTATCTCTTGTCTTGTCAGACTTAGAGGGGGAGGTGAGTGAAAGTAACCCTTTGATGGAGGTTATCCCTTGTCTTGTCAGATTTAGAGGAGGATGTGAGTGAAAGTAACCTTTTGATGGAGGTTATCCCTTGTCTTGTCAGATTTGGAGGAGGAGGTGAGTGACAGTAACCTTTGATGGCAGGGATGAGCAATGACTTTTTAAAAGACCCCTAAGCCAACTTTAATAAAGGAAACACCTGTTTCATCAAATTATATATTTATAGGCACAGATGTAGCTAAAAAGCAAGTCACTGCAATCATGAACCGAAAGCTCGATAACATTGTCATTGAGAACAATAAAAGCAATAACAAAGCTTAGAGAAGAAAACACTGTGTCTGTTAAATTGAACAACGTTTAAATCTGGAATCAAATCTATCAGTGAGGAAAAATTTTATTCTGTTTTAAAACGTTTTCGATGACAATTTAACTCACATAAATTTGACTCACATAAAGGCACCTGCATCTTCCTTTTACGACATCAAAAGAAAACAAAAATATAAAAAACAAGAAGTAAATGCAATAACAATGAAATGCAATTACAATAATCAAAATCGAAATGGTATTTCCACGAAAAATTTAGCTGAAAATAACTACTAATTGGCAAATTTCTACCTAGAGACGCCGTGGCCGGTGTCAAGGGCACAAAAATCCCTTGAAAACAAATCTACTGTTTTTCATGCACGACCATGTCTACGTCTAAGACACAAGTCAAACACATCCCTCAATTTTACACTTATTCTTCTAAAATGAGTTGTTTGCTGTTAATATTCATATCTACAAGACATAATCTTTGTTACGATGTTTCATTTTCTGTTTTTTCTCAAAACCAGCAAACTATTTTGCTAAAAATGTTGTATTTACTGCCACATTGAAAACACATCTAAAGACTGACATCCGCTGAAGTGAACCCTCACTCGTAGGAATATAATTGCAATTTAGTATAAAGGTGACATTGCTTTCACGTCACACTGAAGTGACGATGTATAGATTTTGGCTTTGTACACAAGAAATAAACAATATTCATAAGGCACGAAGGGATATAATGTGTCTGAACTGGATAATTTTTGCAGAGTTCATTAATGGTTTATGTGTCATTTGGCTATATCTAAACAAATGGTGCATAACAATTCTCTATACACGAATATATCGTAAAACAATCAATGTTCAAGTTTTACGCTGTGCAGAAAAGTCCATGCCGTTTCCAAAGAGGACTAAGTTGAGGCATATGACTTAACAGAATGAGCTTTATTCAACTGGAGGGTTTGTTTGCACTGAACACTAGGTTTCAACCCCTTGATCAGATGCTGATGCAGATATTTCTAGTGCAAACTTTCAGGGCGAATGACTATAAGACATGGTTGCGTGAAAAAGTCTTCCCCACCTGAAAATCGCTTGAATACAGAGTGAAGAGGTATCACGAACATGGACTTGCGTAGAGTGAACGTTATCATAAGCGCAGCTAAATATTCAGAACCCATTTTGATCTTATTAGTGCCCACTGAGAGAGAATGATTTGGTAGAAATGAGGTCAAACAGATTGCTACTTTCGCTACTCACAACAACAATTCTTCACGGACGAGTATTCGAATTTACTCATTCAAACGGGCCTCATTACGGAAAAAACTAAACTTTTATTTGAAACGGAATTTTGGGGGCAGTCTAACCAGCCCTACCAAATTAGATTTGATTTCTCTGTTGTTGCCTAATACTGATATCAGTCTCCTGAAGTCCCAGTAATCAAATCCTGTTATGATATTATCAGAAGTGAATAATTAAAACTTAAATATCAACGTTTCTGAGGGGGATTAACACATTAGATAGATAACTTTTTTCTGAACTAAGAATAGAATAATCAGAACAAAATATTAGGTTTTTATCAATTACAGAAGAATTTTAGTTTGTCAAAAGAGTGTCTGTTGTCAAAATTTGGTTTGAAGCAATATGAATTATTATAGTACAGTATAGAATTATTTATTAGCCTATTGTTCTCTTAGTTACTAAATGTAGCCAACGAACAAAAAGGAAAGTTGGACCATATTCGCTGCAGAGAAGTGAAATTTACACTTGGCACGCAAGAAATAGAATTCTGAACACTTAAAAAGTCAGAAATCTGAGAAATGCATGTTAAGCTGCCAAAAAAGTCATGCTAAGTTGCCAGTTGTATCAAAACTACGCAACACAGCTGTTGACATGCTGTCTTGCGTTAAACATTCTTGCATCGATAAAATGTTGATTTGAAGTTTCGTCAGTACAGGGACAACTTTGAATCTGGTTTTTATTGGTTACTACCACAGATCAACGGGTTTGACATAAATTTGAATAGGCGTTGGATAAGCCATTCTGTGTAGACGCTGATTTTGCCCACAAAAAGCCAATTCAGCAACATTAAATCGGTTGCCAATAATCGAATATTTTCTGACACTCAGTTAACTTCTCTGAATATATTTCGGCAGACAGACGAATTATGTAGTTTATGTCATGGTCTTTCGTCATTCACTTTGCTGACGTATGGCGAGCCATCTGCCACTAACTGAAATGCTTTCTGCTTGACTTTTACAAGAGAAATAACATTATTAGTACGTTTAAAGTTACTTACTGCTGAGCTAAAACTGTAGTTCCAACAGATGTCGCACTTTTTTTACTTTGCAGTCTTCTGTGGAGTTGGCTCAAATATGACTAATACCTTGTTTCAAACTAAAAAAACGAACAGGTGTACAAAGTTCCTGTAAATATAATAAAATGTTGCTTTCATAGCTTCAATCGATCCGGTGTTAATTCATAAATGTGTTCTATGATAAATAAGCTGCTTTTATAATCTAAAAACGTCTACCTGTACTTACTATACGCAGATATTACTGATCTTCACCACAGGTGATATCAAGATGTGATACTACACATCACAGTTTTATCTATTAATACCTTGAATAGAGACTTGTATTTAGTATCATAAATCTGTTTGGTTTGTGTGTCAAGTGCTCATTTCCAAAGGCTGCTCATAATTGTTAAACATAACAAAATAAATTTCTTTTTAGCTTAACAGATTAACAGATTCTCTCAATTTGACATAATTTTTGTCAATGAATAAAACAGAAATTTTAGATCAAATAGTCATAAGTCTCTTTTGACACGTTCACTGCTATAAAATCCACTTACCTAAGATTTTGAAAATTTCTCAGCAATGAATGAATCAAGACGATTGGCAAGCAAGTGCTTGATGTTTCAGATGTTCCAGATTGACGTCTAAAATCATTGAAAAAGATTTGAGTGAATTTTTGACATATTGAAACGTTGCGTCTTCAGAGCTTATCATGATTATCTTAAAAAACTGTTTATAACTTCAAAATATGGAGCTTTTTAAGGCCTCACACTGTAAAATTAAATGCTTTTTTTAAAGAGAAGTGCGTATGCCTAAATATCTGTACAATATGTGTTTCTACACGACTGTTTAAAATTTTGAATCTACAATCTGTAAAAGCCTGCTGCAAAGAAAGATGTTTATGCCTAAATATACGTAATGCATGTGCTTCTGTAGCTCAGATGGCAATAAAATCTTAACGGCAACACTTATCTCGTATAATTTCACATGTGTGTCACAATGTTCTGCAGTGACAATGCACTCAAGTAAAACAGAAAGAATCTGCAAATTATGCGTTGTCTAATCGTGTACAAAACTTTGCTTGTGAACATTTACTCGAACGTCAAAGGTATAATCCAATGTGATGCTAATAAATGCTTTGTGGCGAAACCTTTTTGTTTTACGTTACGAGAGTTGCTTTGTAATTCACAGGCCGAAATCCAATACAAAGCAACCAGCTCATGATCTATTCCTTTAATACGTATTCAATATAGAGGTGGTCATAAATAATAATTATGTAGCATATTCTTTTCAAGTTTATTACAAAAAACATTTTCCAAGAACAGTTGTACATTTATCCAGTTTATGGAAAAATCTGCTATATCTTTAGCGTGAAGGGGACGGTGTGGCCGAGTGGTTAAAGCCGCTGTCACAGCCAAACGTTGTGGTGCTGTAGGTCATGGGTTCGAATCCCGCCCATGGCTTGGAATCGCAACGTTGCTTACACCCCTAAGGATATCAATGTGCTTATATATTTTTCTGCCTTTTGTCAAGCACCAACTGGGCTGCATCAGATAGGAACTATAAGAAACACTGTATGAGCACGTCGAATTAAGAGTAATCTTGGGTTAACATAAATATGACTATAATGTATGTTCGAAACTTGATGTAACGCGGTTTGAGCAGTTGCTTCAACTGGAAAGTCGATATATTAAAACCCACCATTATTATTATTTATTATTATTGAAAGAACGGAAGGGAAAATAAAATAACATGTAATTAATTGGTTTATGAAATTAACTGCTATGCCGTTAAGCGTTTTCTGTATGCGTGTAAGCAGTATGACAAGGAGACACCTGCTTATTTATCCTTAACCGAATATTTCATGCGTATCGAAATATGAGTTTCAGTTTAGGACATCATACTACTGAAGTCATGATTGCAACCGGCATGATAAAAACCACTCAGCTGAAGATTGTCATTTTCCCTTCTATTCTAGCTTTAGACAATCAATAGCTTAGTTTTCAATTCGGTGTTGTATAAATGGAAGGCAGAATAGTCCCATTGGTCCAATGTGTTGAAAAATATACAAAATTTTGAATCAGACAAAATGTTTTAAAATTACTGGTTCTTAGTTGAAGAATGATGTGTAAAACAACAAAGAACAACTGAAAGTGATAAGCACAAAGTAGGCATTTTTATATTAATTTGTTTTGCTTTTTGTTTTTTTTCAAGTTCTCAAAACTATATCATTCTTTTAGAATACTTTTGATTAATAAATTATTTCAATTATTAACTAATAACAGATTTATCAAGATTGGTCAGTTGTTGTTATGAATAGATAACTCAAGACTACCCTGTCTTTTCAAACAAAAATAACTTAAAAACTACAAAGCACATATTTCTGTAGCACTTACCGTTCATTAGGTAATTACTGTGAACATTCCTGGTTTACGTTTTACCGTTGTGACTGTACCGATAAACCAATAATTTAGAAACATTGATTTAGGCAACTAAAAACAATATTGTGTGCAAAATAATAATAATAATTTTGGACGATGCTATTATATTATATAACGCACAAAAAGTACATATACATACATTAGGAGAAATCAGATATGTTTCAAATTAAGCTTAAACCTGCACCAAAGAATCAGATAACGTATAATAAATAAATACAGTCAATAAATAAACACAGCAGCGATAAAAGGATCCGTAAGTGATTAATTAATTAATTAATTGATTGATTGATTTATTGATTGATAACTACTATTTGGTGTCACCACAGTTATCAATGAGCACCTCTGGTGCTTTTATAGAAGACTCAACATGCACACGTGGTATATATAATTCTACGCAGTGAATAAAAGTAAGCGGAAATCTATATCAATGCTGAATAACAGCTTATTGATCTGTAATGTTGAATTGCTACATGAACATTGTTTTTTGTTTCACCAACCTTTAAAAGCTAATGCTCAAAATCTTTTTCATCCTTTTCGTTTATTAAAAAGTAGTCAAGGCGTCGCACCTGGATTGGTCATGAATATATCATGCGTTAACAAGTATCCAGGAAAGTCTAGAACAACTATGCCTAGGCAAGAATTTCCTCTGTACTGCTGGGCATACCGTCTGACATGAATATTTATTCTATCAGCGACAGCATTAGGGTATGCACCACTGCTAGTGCCGCTACAAAATGTTATGTAAAAACAATCTCTTGCGCATGTGCGTGCTTTTTCCATGCTATCTTTTATTCCCTGTAATTTGCTATCGATAGAAGCTGGTAATATGGTTGCTACATACCAATCATCTCTTACGTTTTGTGATTCAAAGCATATTCCAGTAGATCCGTTGAATCTTCGCATAAAGACAATTTTGCCACGCACCTCTCCTAGCGTAGGAATGTAGTTTCCTTCAAAGAATAAATTCTCTTCATATTCTTTTAGGTAGTCATCAAACACTTCCTGGTACGTCTTTTGGTTTTAATAGGAAGTGTGTTCGTCTTTAACACTCATAAAAAATGACAGTTTCACTGGGGTTGCATCTCAAAAAATCACGAGTTGGTTTGAGCGCATCATGGAAATTAGCATATTGGTAAGATAAACCATGGTGGATGTCCAATAAATCATTGAAATGACGACACCGAATATCTACAAATCAAATGCCAGCCTTATACTGGTTAGACAGACTCATAGACTGGCAACAAATTAAATCTCCTCCGTAAAACGCCATCAAATCGTGTGTTCCAGGTATTGAAATATCTTTAAGACTTTTAGAATCTGGAATTCCCTTCATCCATCTCGACCAATTTTCAGTGATTGAAACACCTCCAAAACATTCACCGGTAGTTATTTTTTCCGCTCCCATGATGACTCTAAGATAAAAAGTGAAAAATACCTCAAAAATATATAACTGTTCATGTTTTCTAGTTGGAAACAGTGATTATGTCTAAAACAGGCATAGATAGATAGATAGATAGATAGATAGATAGATAGATAGATAGATAGATAGATAGATAGATAGAGAGACAGACAGACAGACAGAGAGAGAAAGAGAGAGAGAGAGAGAGAGAGAGAGAGAGAGAGAGAGAGAGAGAGAGAGAGATTAACACTGCGAATAGAGGTGTTTACAACTCGAACAGTGCCCAAAAACTATAAACAAAGTAAAATAATGAGCGTTTTGAAGAGAAAGATTGCTGTCATTGCAAATTGATTTATTGATTTATGTATCATTTTGGCTTATCGTAATTGAAGTTTATGCATTATGTTGTATATTATATTATAAGTGGATACTTTGTATAGATAAGATTGATTTTTATGTATAGGAAAGAGCTGAAAAAGCCCTATTTTGCTATAATGCCCGCTACGATTAAACAATATAGTCCATTGAACAACAAGTCTTACTTAGTAGTTTCCGGTCTGAAGGGGTGAAATATCCCATTTACCATGAAAAACAACTAAATTTATAATATTTTGCAAAATAGAAATAGTAATTACGTTTAATAAATTAGGTTAAGCAAAGTGAAGAAATAACAAATTGCAAGTGCCATGACGAAGTGTCGTTTTATCCTTATTATTAAGTTTCAGTACCTTGTCTTACACTTAATACAGACTAGCTAAGCTAAGTCAGTTGTTGACCCCTGAGCCTCGAGATTTAATTCCACATTGTCTTAATCAGTTCAAAGGAAAAGCAATGAAAAGAGTCACGATCGAGGAGATTTCAGGTTTCACCCAGTCTCGTCCCAATCAATTCAATAGGAAAGTAACAGAATAATATAAGACATCTAGGTGTGTGTATGTGTGTAGATACACGAAAATGTGTCTGTACTTCCGTGTTGGGGTCCATATTGGTATGAATGTGTGTCTGTGCGCATACACATCTGTATCTCTGATACTATTTGATGTATTTGATGTATGATGTGTTTATGTGTTAATGTGTGTGGTTATGTCTGTATGTTTTAATGTAAACATGTTCTTAAACCAGCGAAGGAAAGGGTCTTCCACTGGTAAACATCAGTTATTACATAAAGGATGAGAGTGAGCAGGGTAAACTTACTTATTGTGTGAAGAATGAGAGAGAGCAGAGTAAACAATACTAATCATGTAAGAGATCAGACTTGGCAGTTTAAGTATTACGCATTAGGTGAGAGATCGGAGTAAGCAGTGTAAGCAAACAGTATCGAGCGTTGGATCAGAGTGAGCAGGGAAAACATTATTCGTGACCTGAAGAGTCAGTATGAGCAGGGTAAACATTACCCACGAAGTTTGGGGTCACAGTAGAAGAAACGGTGATAGTGAAAAGAATTGTGACGAGAAAACAGTTCAGAAGCGCGATGAAAGAATCTTAAACATGACCCTGATAAATAAATTATAGGAGCGACAGCCCTCCCCTCCATTAACAAATAATTCCAAAATCAGTTTTATTGATACAATTTTAAAATATTTCGAAATATTTAATGGCAAAATTTCAATTTTGAACGTAATTTTATTTTCCTTTTACTGATATCAAGAATTTATTTCAAATATCATAATATCAGAATGAGACTTTTTAAATTTATATTTCGAAATCTGCAAATGAATTTTTTATCTGAAAAAGTAATTTTGGATATCAAAACATCAATCTATTTTTGACATACAAAATTCAAAAGCACATATCTGTGAATGAATAATGACTGGTCCATGCATACACAATCTTTATTTTCATTTTTAACTGTAAAAAAAAAAAGAAACACTTCTTGACCTCAAAAATTGTGTTGTTATCATTGATATCAATAATTCAAGTTTTCACCTTCAAAATTAAATTGATGGTTCGTTAAATTGTAAATAAATATGTGTCTTCTTTAAGATTTTGAAGTTTGTAAAATTGACTTCTTGATCTCAAAAAGCAATTTTTACTATATAAAGTTCCAATATGAATAGCAAAACATAAATTAACAAGATCTATTGGTATCTCAGCAGATCTTTTGATATCAAAAATAAGCTTTAAAATGCATTCCATACTTCTAGGCAGCAACATGCTATTGTTATTAAAGAAAACTTGGACGAGAAAGGGTGCAGTCATATTATTTACCTCTTCAAAACAACATGATTAGTAAATCGTTTAGAACTGTTAAATTGGAAGCGATTACAAAATCTATATTAGGGATGAATGTGCATTCTTTAATGTGAATAATTAGCGTATCTTTGTGTGTGGGAATTAAAAAAAATGAAAAGATCACAGTGTGTATCATATCAATAGAATGAACAAATAACAGCAGGTATTTAATGTTTGTAGTTTTGTTCAAGAATGCATACCCAGACCGAAACATGAGGCTTGACTGAATTGACATTTTCACAGTTGCTTAAATACCAGTAAGATAAGTTACTTTATCTATGCAATATAAGAGGTTCTCAGAATGACAATTTCTATATTATTGACTGTAGAACTTATTATATTTGAATAAAAGAAGCTATTGTCATTTTATTACTAAACATAAATCAAGTTATCAATGTGTTAAGGACGGGAGGGCTGTGTGTTAAATGTATACATGTTTAAACTAAAGTGATAACACTAGATTCAAAACCATAGCTGAACGCAAAATAAAAATATGATGAAGTAAAATGTCAGAAAAATGGTCAAAAAGTATAAACTATGTTATACAATCTACACTAAACAATCAAGCTGTGGCGACTACACCCATGGAAAATTTAACTGTTCTGCGTCTCAAAGAGGTTAATCACGTAAATGTAATACGTAGTTGAGTGTGAAACCCTTTCACTTGCAGATTGCAGATCATACGTACTAGCATATAAAACCCAGTCGAATGCAGATTGCAGATCATACGTACTAACATATAAAACCTAGTCACCTGCAGATTGCAGATCATACGTACTAACATATGAAACCCAGTCACATGCAGATTATAGATCATATGTACTAACATATTAAACCCAGAGCTATGGCAATGTGAGTGAAATATGACATCCCCTTAGATACCAACGCTCCCCATAATACGCCCATCATGCCCCTTAATTGCCCCTGACATACAAGCAATTGATCATACAGAAGAGGATCCAGACAAAACGCTCATCGGTGTAGGCCTTAATAAATAAAAAGAACTTACAAACAAAGGTAATAATTATTGAAGCCCTTGTAGTCCGAATTTGACATTTTTATTTAAAAATAAAAAATTGCAGTTGCTTATTGATGAGGTTTTAACTATTTTTTGCAGATCTTTTGAAGCATTCGGCACTTGATATCCCGGAAGAATAACCAAAGATTCTTGATCAATGGCTTCCTGTGATCGATCTCTGTCGACCTAAAATTGCTAAAGTGCAGCTTATCACGAGTGCGAGGCATTGATTTCAAGGAACATGACTAAATTGTCACATTCTCAAAACGCGTGAAAAGAGACTAAAGAAATTGAAAGGTTCATAGGTAAAGCCATGACACAGAATGAAGCGCAATGTTCACAGTACTGTTAAGTAATATGTTAATGAGTGCAAGCATATGTGGACAAGTTTTCGTCTTTGCAGACATATTTGTACCAGAAATGGCCAGGAAAAGGATATTTAATATAAAAGAAGATACATTGCTCGTTGTTATATTTCGTTCCAAGGCCTGTAAAAATATATTAATAGAACCGGGATAAAATTTTGTAAATGACATCACACAGAGCCAATTTGGAATTATAGCTTGGAAGTATGACTAAATTTGTTAGAAATAGAGAAACATTTCGGAAGCTGGTTGAAGGGGCTCGATTGTGAGTAGCAGTGAAAAAAGAAGGGGAGGTAATGTGGGGCAAATGAAAAATGGAGTGGCGTGATGTCGCTGACCGTTTATCGAATAAAGGTATCCTCATGTTCAAAGTCTGTACCATGTCCCTGATTTTAATTTTAGAGAAAGAAGAGAACTAACCTTGACTAATAATAAATTAATTACTTCCTTGAAGTGTCTGAAATAAATATCCGACACACGATATTAACAATAAACTGTTATTCACTGAAACTTTGTTTTAACATTGATAAAATGTTGTAAAATTGACAGCACATATGTCAATAAAATCGACATGAATGAGCAGTGTATTATTATTATTATTTATTATTTATTATTATTTAATACACCTAAAGCCACACTCCTGTCAAGTTGTTCTTTGGAAGCTGCTGCAAAAGTATTTATTTGTTCTCATACCAGTTACATACAGGAGCTGTGAAACGGCCTGTGCTGCCATTTTATTATTCCTCAACAATTCAGTATTACTTTGTGATACTTTTTAATGTGATCGATCCATCTGCACTGATTTTTGATGATCTCATATCTTTTTTCCGATATATGCACCTTTCGTTTTCTTCACAATTGCAGGAATCGATATTTAAACGGTGCTTTTATCGTCATCATGCTCTGTGGTATCTTTTTACACAACCACAGACAATAAATTTACAATCGATCTCCCGTTTGTATTATGGCTTTTACAGGGACTTAGATGAACGCACTCGGGCTTTTACTGCATGACATCGGTGTGGTGCTTTTTAATAGACTGTATTGATCTTCAAGCAACTATTGATACAATATAACCGTGTAAAATGATACAATTTTTAAAAGAAACCAGTCAGTATCAGCACTCTCAAAATTTTTGTATATTATACCACTTTAGAATATACAAGATCTCTACTGAAAATGGATTTTAACTGTGATACTATATTTTGTTCCACTCACTGACCAGTCGTGATACCATGTAAACCACAATGGCTTAGCCGTCTCGGTAAACTTACTATAAACTAACATTTAACTACCTGACTCATAGAGTAGGTTCTGACTGAATACGAGTTGAAATAAAAAGCAGACTACCGGAGGTGAGGGGAGCAGGGGAGCGCCTAACCAGGGACAATTTCTCGACGGTGGGCGTGTTGAAGGGACAGACTACCGCCAGTTACGAAGCAAACATACATGGGTAGGAGAGGGGCGCGTCAGTTTCCGGACGGTGAGTGTGGCCGGCCGAGACAGTTGGCGTGTTGATGGCGCTATCCTCCTGTGGGAGCAAACATTCACGTTGACATTTGCAATTTTCTATCGCATTTGCTTATAGATAATCAATATAAATATCAGAATAATCAGAATAAAAAAGCTTGTTTTTTTATCTTTTTACATAATCGAACGCATACTTTAGGTACATTTTTCGGAACCCATCGTTACTTATTCTGTCTTCTTTGTGTAAAAGAACAAGTTTCTCAGTAAATTGTTGAATTGTTTGAACTATATGGACATTTCACTAGGCGCAAGAATAAAATACTGAATAGTTCAATAATAGTTATCAGCTTGAAAACACACAGTGCAAAGAGTCGCAAAAACGTAGTTCTCGTTTTCTTTATATTCGAGCTATGCTTGTTTTTACAAGGAACAACTTATCGCTATGCATTTGTTTTGAGCTAAGTGTTTGCTATAGCGACTTTTTTACCGATGACATCACAATGACGTGGTTTTTTTATATCCCCATTTGTCAGTGGTTTAATGTGTGATTTCAAGTCATGACTGTACAAAAGCCTTTGAAGAATGAACACGAGAGATAAAACTGTAAAGTTAACTGCAAAACGCTATAGCGACGGGAGTACAGCTATATTAGCGTTAAGTACACTGCATAGCTTGTGCTGCTTTGACGCCACAACCAGCGCTTAGTGCTCTAGTAACAAATGCATTGACCTCAGGTACGCTTAGCTCAAAACAAATGCATAGCGATAAAAATTGTCTGGGATTGTGTGTTGAATAGGTCTTGAATGACAGCGTAAAAGTTGTATTTAATTTACAACTTAATTAAAATGAAGTGTTTTTCATAAGTATGGTTAAAACTTAAGGACGTTGTGCTTACAATGCATTCCGTTAGGTTTTAGTGGGTGGTTTAGCCCAGCTGATATCAGCTCTGCCAGTCCTTCCGTCTGGAATTAAATGCTCATTGGATTGCAATAAAATTTTTATAGTAATATGGCACAGTTGAGAGAAAGGAGCATGCTCTTATTTTTGGCGATTCGCACTTTCTCGCCAATATGGCAAATGGAAAATCTGTTTTCCTTCAAAGCCATCTCACCCAACAAATTTTGTCAAATTTATTTGAAATTTTGCATGAGGATGATCTAGGTCTTGAAGCTGGAGCTAGAGCTGGGTAGCAAGTCTTCTAAACAGCATAACAGCTGTATTTGGTCACTTGGATATGAATAGTGTTTTTTTTATTATTTATTTTATTTTGAAGAACATCGCTTTCTGTCACTATATCAGCTGTAGCTTCATCGACAAAATGTGATAGGTGTTTAAACAAATAAAACAATGAGTGTTCTTTATAAATCTTTAGTTGCCATGGAAACATTGAATTTCATTTGACTGTGAGACAGTTGACGGTTACGTAATTTATGCCTCGCCAGAAGCGTTTGTTTTTTTTTCATGTTTCAAGGAGTTAGACAGGTTTTCAACACTCTCCTTTGTACTTTAAGACAA
This sequence comes from Protula sp. h YS-2021, assembly GCA_949752745.1. Taxonomy (NCBI): domain Eukaryota; kingdom Metazoa; phylum Annelida; class Polychaeta; order Sabellida; family Serpulidae; genus Protula; species Protula sp. h YS-2021. Next base: position 36,851,970 of record OX457033.1, read on the forward strand.
AGATGGGACATCGCTGTCTTACCAACAAAACAAGGATATAAAATCAAACCCGGCCGGATCATTCTTTCTCTCTCTCTCTTCTTGTTTGTGGACCGAGGGGAAGGAGGAAGAAAGCAAAGTTAGACAATCAAACCCGGCCGGATACTTCTGTTTCCCTCTTTTCTCTGCCCCCTCCCTCCCTCTTCTCTCACTCCCTCTCTCTCTCTCTCTCTCTCTCTCTCTCTCTCTCTCTCTTTCTCTCTCTCTCTATCTCTCTCTCTCTCTCTCTCTCTCTTGTTTGTGGACCGGGGGCACTGTTGCCACGGACCTCAAGAGAAAAAAAGTGTAACAAACCTTTAAAAAGTGTAACATGGGTAAAAAAAGTAAAAAAAGGTATCAACAAAAACAGCTTAAAAATACCTTTGGTAAAAATGATAAAAATGATAAAAACGACGGAAACATTCATTATACAGTGCAACCTCGTTTACTGGGTCACGTTATTACCACCGAACTGCTTATCAGCTAATGAAAGACCAATATCAGTCTCACTTTAAAGAAAACTAAGAACAGAAATGCAGTTATCTTATGAAATCAAAACATTATCAAATATATTTCATACTATGCACAATAAACACCTTTTACATAATACTAATATCCAAGAGGTAAGTGAGGTAATACCTTTGATATATAAAAGATCATTTTACATTATGAGAACCACGAACTTTTTTTTGCAATTCACGAAAAATACGAATGCAGACCAAAGGATAAAAAACGTAAAAAATCTGTGATATCAACTTAGGAACAAAACAATCATGAGTGATCTGCATCTGCATTTTGTTGCAAACAAAACAAGCTATCGTCGACAGCATAGCCCCCAACCGGAGACGGCGATGAGTAGATTTAAAATAATTCGATACAAGGAGACAGACCGACAGAGCCCAATCCATAAGCCCCATAAAACCCCGGTTTGGGGCCACAGAGCCCAATCCATAAGCCCCATAAAACCCCGGTTTGGGGCCAATGTTTTTGCTAACACAAAAACGGGTATGTTCCCCTTCCCACCCCAATCAATCACCTCACACAGACCCACTGCTTCAGTGACCATCTACGCTCTAGGATCTTGATTTTTAATGAAATGTTTTAGAACAGTTAAAAACACCTAAGTGAAAATTTCAAAAATTCGTCAAAAATTCAATTTTTGACAGAAATCAAAATAATTCCTCAGCGCAAATCTGAACTATATGGTCTTTCTTTCTGCAAGCTATGGTGAAGAGCTGACGAACTGCACCAAAATTGAAAAAATAGCCAAAAATCTAATTTTTATCGGACCGGCAAAAAAATTGGCGTGCATCAAGCTACAATTATGGGGATGAGTCCAGTAAACTATCAGATTAAATGGCCTACACATCTAAGAGGAATGAGTGGTAAAGGACGGACGGACAGAGCCTATCCATAAGCCTCCCCCTTCCCCGTTCAGGGGTAATAAAGAATAGACTAGGCCTATCCACTGCAGCTTTTACGTATTTATTCTAAATTGCTAGATTCTAAATTCTAAATAACAATACGATTTTCAAGAAACGTTTGAGATCATATTTTACTGTTTTCTCTTTCATTTTGTTGAGGTCTTTTCGTTGTTTGTTTATGTCTTTCTCAAGTTTTTTGCCTCTTTTAAGACTTTGTTTGCTTCTTTAAAAAATGTTGAGCTTGATCCCTATTCTTTTCAACAACGGTCTCGGATCGTGCAATTTTCTTTTCCTTTTGGGTGACTTCTTTTCGAGAGTGAAGCTCCTTACTAAAAGCGTTCAAGTACTCTGTCTTCTTTCTTCTTTTTCTAGTTTGCTTTTTCTATTCTTTTCTTCGATAGTCTAATTTCATTATTCCTTCCGGAATTTTTGGCCGTCTCAAACAGCGACGCACGCATTGGCATCTGATTTGCCAGCTTTTCGTTACACTTGATAGTTCAAATTCCATTGAACAGCTCTAAACCCAGCAAATTACGATGCTTTGCAAGAATGGATGCGACAATGGGGAAGCCTCTTTCAGAATTCCCATTGCCCTGAGCAAAGGTAATAGCACAGTTGACTACCTTCTTCAAATTGGAATACTTAGGATCTCCCATTGTGTGCGCATCGTTGAGGACATTGCTGTATGTAGCAAGACACGTTTTGAGAAATTGTTGTTTTACCTTTAAATTTAATTGGATAGAGTATGCATTTAGGCAAAATTTTTAGATGTATTGAATGTGTAGGTGTAGGAACTACAGATTAAATATTGCTCTGTTCTATTATAAATTTTAGGATTTTAATAAAAACGACATTTGAGCTTAAAGTACTCAGTGAACTGACATAGAATCATTTTAAGGCAATGCATTGGTCAGTATTATGTTTAGGTATAATGCTTGTACACGTGACAATGGATAGATGTTCAATCAATGTTTTGGATAATGATTTCTTCAACACTATACCAACCGTGGTGTCTGCACGCTCTGATGATCGCAAGCATTCACGTGGGATATGCAAAGAAAATCTTGCAGTGTTTGGCTCAATACCAGTAATTGATACTCGACGTTTTTACAAGCCATCTAAACCAGTACCAAACGCAAATTTTAGTAACCTTGTTCCCATACAAATGTCACATATTGTGCCACATATTAGAATAGGAACCGTCAATGCAAGATCCTTAAGAGCTAACAGAACTCTAGTCAAGCCCCTAATAATAGACAATAACATAGACATTTCTTGTATAACTGAAACGTGGCTTAATGATGACGATACCTTTGTGCCTCGTGATTTCACCCCGAACGGCTTCACATTTCTTAGAAAAGATCGTAATGGTGCACAAGGTGGTGGGGTCGGTGTACTTTGTAGAGACAATCTTAAGCCGAAACAACTATGTAGTAAAACATACAGTTCGTTCGAACACATTTTAGTTTCCTTGACAACCAAAAGTAAGACCTTACGTGTCATATGTGTTTATAGACCACCATCATCTTTGCCAAGCGTTTTCTTATCCGAATTTACTGAACTGCTTGAGAATTTGTGTCTTGGTGGTAGTCCTATTGTAGTTTGTGGTGACATAAATATTCACTGGGACTGTCAGTCGAACAAACTGACGAGTGACTATCGTGAAATTTTAAACGCTTTTGGCTTGAGGCAACATGTAGCACAGTCTACTCATCAATGTGGTCATATTTTAGATCACATCCTCACAAGACAAGTAGATAATCTTTCGCCAACAATCCCTGTTGTAGCGAATCTCGTCACTGATCATTGTTTGGTTTACCTTGACATCCAGCTTATAAATCAGCAAAACCCAATAACACTTTCGTCATACCGCCGTATAAACAAAATTGATGTGCAAAATTTTAGGGAGGACATTAAGCAAACTGAAATGTTTCGGAAATTTGAAGAAATGGACCTTGATTTATTGGTTTCTAGTTATAACAATGAACTACGTACCTTGCTTGATAAACACGCCCCACTTGTTCATCGTAAGTCAAAGGCGACGCGTAGTGAGCCATGGCAAAATGATGAAACTCGTGCTGCGCTGTCTCGGATGCGAGCAGCCGAAAGAAAACTGAACAAAACGCATTATGATGTGGATAGATCCAACTACTTTGCATTGCGAGAAAGTTACAGGAAACTGGCTGATACGACTAGTTCATTGTACTATTGTGACCTAATTGAACAATGTTCTGACCAAAAGCAGCTGTATAAAACAGTCCATGGAATTATGCATAAAGAACGACAAAATCCATTACCCGACACAGACTCTCCTGCTGCCCTAGCAAACAATTTCAATGAATACTTTAAATCCAAAATTGACAATATCAGAGCCACATTTGAGTGTGACGATCTTGATCCTTTCACGTTTGACTGTCCTTTTCAAGGAATCCCTTTATGTCATTTCCGCGAACTCAGTATGGATGACATACACAAAATTATAATGGAATCAGCCCCCAAGTCATGTGACACTGACCCTATCCCTACATGTTTATTGAGGAAATGTATAGATGAGTTACTCCCAATCATAACAAGAATTGTAAATCTGTCAATATCTACGTCCACATTTCCAACTCAGTTTAAAGAAGCTTTGGTCCAACCCCTTCTAAAAAAACCCGGGCTCGAAACAATTCCTAAAAATTATCGGCCTGTGTCAAATTTGGCCTTCGTCTCCAAAATAATAGAAGAAGTTATCTGCCAGCAACTAGTGCACCACTTAGAAATTTTCAGGTTAGATGAGAAATTCCAATCTGCTTACAGAAAGTATCATAGTACAGAGACAGCTCTAATTCGCCTTTTCAATAACCTACTGGTCCTGCTTGATAACAAACAGGCAGTCTACCTGGTATTTTTGGACTTGTCCGCCGCCTTCGACACAGTAGACCATGATATTTATCTTCAACGGTTACAGCGCTCTTTCGGTGTCGAGGGCGATGCGTTAGGCTGGATGTCATCCTATTTATGCGATCGCAGTGCGCGGGTCAAGATTGGTAGTGTTCGATCTGACGCTATTTATTTAGAATGCGCACTTCCACAAGGATCCAAAATAGGCCCCAAAGGTTACTCTCAATACACCAAACCACTCGGTCCGCTCATCAAGGCTCGAGAAATAGTGTATCATTTCTATGCAGATGATTCGGGACTGGAAAGAGGTTTCAATCCTCGTTCGTCAGCAGATCAGCTTGCAAACCTTACCGAGGTTAAAGGTGTGATTACGGACATTGGAGCCTGGATGAGTGCTAATAAACTTAAATTGAATAAAGAAAAAACCGAGTTTCTAATTATTGCAAGCAAGTATAATGAGCAATTCATCGAGGTCGATCAGTTGTGCTTGGACAGCGAATGTGTTCCGCGCTCTGATACTGCACGTGCACTTGGTGCAATGATTGATTCATCTCTCACTTTGGAGGCCCATGTGAGCTCAGTCATTCAGAAAAATGGGAAACAGATGTTTTGTATCTCTAATAGACTGGATAGTCTGCCTTAGATAACTTCAAACAACGCTCGCATTTGGGACCAGTGCGCATATTTATGTAACTTGCCTCGATGCGCGGTTCTTACTCAGTCAAGTGCGCATGTTTATTTAATTAGCGTTGATGTGCGGCTCTCATTTTAGAACATTGCACATGTCTATTTACCTTGTGTTGATATGCGGTTCTTATTTCAGACCAGTGCGCATGTTTCTTTGGGTTGCGTTGATGCGCGGTTCTTTTTTTTCGGACCAGTGCGCATATTTATTTAACTTGCATTGATGCGCGGTTCGCATTTAGGACACGTGCACATGTTTCTTTAGGTTGCGTTGTTAAATATGACTACTGCCCAAGTTCATTTAACTTCCGTTTATGCGCTGTGGGAGGAGATTCATTTAATTTTTTTCAAAAATTCCGAAAAAAAATCAAAAGTTTTCCAATTAACTCAAAAAGCACAAGCCGTATGCATGACCCCCTAGAGACAGCTCATATCAAAAATAAATGAAATCTGATAAAAACTGTAGGAGAAAATGCATTTTGAATTTTTTTCTTCAAAAATTCCCTAAAAATTCCCTGTTCAACTCGAAAAGCACAGGCCGTATTCACGACACCCTAAGCATGCTCTGCCCCAAAATGAACGACGTCTGATCAAAACTGCAGGAGAAGATGCATTTTGAGTATTTTCATCAAAAATTCCCCCGAAATCAAAAATTCCCAAGTCGAGTCAAGTAGCACCAGCCGTATGCCCGACCCACTTAAGGATGCCTGATACCAAAAATATATGAATCGGATAAAAATTCCCTAAAAATACAGAAATTATCGGGTCTAATAAAAAAGCGCAAGCCGTAGGCTCAACCCCTTAGGGATGCCTCAAACCAAAAAAAAAAATCGGTTCAAAACGGTAGGGGGAAATGCATTTTGAAGTTTTTTTCTTCAAATACTCCCTAAAAATACAAAAATTGTCCGATCGACTAAAAAGCACAAGCCGTATGCACGACCCTTTAGGGTGCCTCATACCAATAAAAAATGACATCGGATAAAAAATGTAGGACATATATTTCTTTTTTCCAAAAATTCAAAAACCATCCGATCGACTAAGAAAGCACAAGCCGTATGCAAGGCTGCTTAGGGATGCCTCACACCAAAAATAAATGACATAGAATCATAATTGTAGGAGTAGATGCATTTTGAATTATTTTAAAAATTTTTGCTTAAAAAATTCCCCCAAAATACAAAAGTTTTCCGATCGACTAAAAAAGCACAAGCCGTATGCACGACCCTTTGGGGGTGCCTCAAATCAAAAATAAATGACATCGGGTCAAAAATGTAGGAGGAGATACATTTTAAATTTTTTTCTTCAAAAATTCCCCAAAAATTCAAAAATCACCCGATCGACTAAAAAGCACAAGCCGTATGCATAACCGCTTAGGGATGCCTCACACCAAAAATAAATGATATCGGATCAAAATTGTAGGAGTAGATCCATTTTGAACTATTTTCAAAATTTTTGCTTAAAAAATTCTCCAAAAATACAAAAATTGTCCGATCGACTAAAAAAGCACATCCCGTATGCACGACCCTTTAGGGGTGCCCCATACCAAAAATAAATGACATCGGGTAAAAAATGTAGGAGATACATTTTAATTTTTTTTCTTTAAAAATTCCCCAAAAATTCAAAAATCACCGATCGACTAGAAAAGCACAAGCCGTATGCCCGACCCCTTAGTTGATGCCTCACACCAAAAATAAACTAGAGCGGTCACTGCACACAAAGTATAGGGATACAGGCTTACGTTATACACTTTCAGCCGATACCTACTTAGTTTCTTGTTTTTGTAAACAAAAACAAATGTCTCCCCGACTAAACCCATGATCCCCTCTCCCCACCCCCCCCCCCCCAAAAAAAAAAAATTCCTTTTTTTAATTACTGAAACAAAATATTCATTCCTGCAAACATAACCTTAATTCATTGTAAAAAACTCAAAATAAACCAAACAGATGGTGGTCACTAAAACAGATATAAATGGACGTCTTTTTTCATCCGAGTCTGGAAGATGGTCGCTAAAACGGGTTTTACTGTAGGCCCTTCTTATCCGGATCTGAAGTTGGTCACTATAGTAGTTTTACTGTACGTTAAATTTTGTATCCGGGTCTGGAAGTTGGTCAAGACAGGCAGGTTTTACCGTACGGTTTTTTACCCGAATCTGGAAGGGTCACGGCAAACGGGTCTTACTTTTTATCCAGGTCTTGAAGGTGGCCGGGATTTTTTTTCTAACCATCATCCTCCACACGCCCTCCCTCCCCCCCCCCCCCCCCCCCCACCCCAGCTATTTAATGTAGGTCCGACTATAAACACAACTCTAACCCTTTTATCCAAGGCAACGGTAACGGTCTGTACTCTAAGTGTAGTTATAGCCATGATAGACTATCTTGTCTTCGCACATTCCCATCGGGCAAATAGTACTAGAAAGGCATTCTTCATAACTGCGCATCAGATGACGCACCTCGGTGGGAGAAGGGGGAAGGCATTTCGGTGCCAAAATGGTGAGCTGCTTCACATAACACAAGATATCAAATGACACACTTTAATAGCGAAAAATGTTCTGCAAACAATGCCAATGGATACAAAATAGCTCCTATATATAGAACACCTTGGCAACCGAATCAAGCATGCGGCGAAAAAAAATCAATAGATAGACCTGTTTAGACCTATAGCATTCCATGACCTCGTAGATGACGACTCCACCATGCACCACAACTGACACTGACTCCTAACTGAGTGGCATATTACGTAACAGCCGTAGATGAGAAACGCCAAAAAAGCTTAATTTCAGGCACTAACAAATAGCAATGGACCGACAGAAATGCTGTTACTGTTTTGGGGCTTTCTAAAGAATGCAGAACACTCGAGGTGTTAACTACGCTGAAATCCCTAGCGTAGTTAACACCTATGCTTAGATAACCAAGCAGCCAAAAAAATGGGGAGGAGGGGGGAAGG